>JASDQU010102089.1:114198-157451 GCA_032191745.1 Picea mariana | reverse complement strand
CCCAATTAAAATTATGCTCACTACAATTTAATTAAACATATAGAGCCGCTCATTCTACCCTATACCAATAATTGTAAAAGAAAATGATTTCAGATATTATATTTTAATTCACCTTCAGTCACAAGACCTTTAAGGTTATACTCAAGATGAAAGCCAACCGAGTCACTTCATTTAGTTTATTAACATTGTTAAACGCATATGCAATAACTATAAAACCACCACTTGCTATTATTAACAACATACCATATCTATTAATTATGAAACTATGCTTTTCATTTAGAAATGGAAAAAGGAGATTCGTAAAGTGTTCACCCTAAATAATGGAAAACATAATCTTATACTCAATGTTAATGCCACCAAAATAAATGCATAAATGCATATTAATAATAGTGGGCATCTTTTTTTTTCAACAATAAATGTCGTGGGAAATTCACCAATACTTCCCCACTTCGTGGATGGTATGGGTGCTAAACCGCAGCCCCAGAGACATTAGGCTTGAACTCATGACCTCTCCTTGTACCGAAAGAGTGTGCCCACCTCTCACCAACTGTGTTATCCCATGGGAATCGAGGTTATTAATAGTGGGAATTCTTATTGTGAGAATAATCACATAATTATATTAAAAGTGTGTCCAAGTTTTATTGATTTTTAAAAGAAATAGATTTACACGGTCTAATTAAAGAATACAAATGTAAAAATAAATTGTATGTATGTTTTAATGGTTTGAAAAAAAGCTAGTATTTTTATGGAGTAAGGATCAATATAATATAAGAGAATTATCTTCTAAGCAAACCATTGCCATATAAATATTGAATGAGATAATTTAAAGTCTAACTAAAAGAAGAAGCTTAAGGTTAACGATAAAACATTTTTCACTCTAAAACTTCAACATGTAATCAATTTTTTAGAAACTACCATTCAAACACATCTAGTAATATCAACCATCACGTGCTTCTAGGAATATATCCTAATATAATGTTTTGTAGAACTTGGAACCTTGACTAGAGATTCATGTTCTTTTATGCTATGCTTTGAAGATTTTATAATTTTTTCTCACTGGGTGTTGTCAAGGCGATCAAAGCGAGATTGATTATGTTTTGATATCCAATTTTGATATTGATGAGGTTTTGTATAGAATTTCTAGTTGTTGGAAATCATGAAATGTTGCATGGACTAGATGCTAATTTCTTCTTGTAATTATGTTTCACTTGTCACATAAATGATAACTATAATTTACTCAAAATTGGGTTTCCATGGGACATATGTAGAATCAAATTCTTACTCTACTAAACATAAGCTCCTTAAAATCCTATTTCAAGAACATCTTAAAACTCTACTCGTAAAATAGGCCAAAAGACACAATTTCCAAAACGAATATTGAAAAAAAAGTCGAGTTGAAATAACATGTTCTTCTTACATATACTATGTTATCCCCCATTCCTAGAGATAACTAAGGAGATTATGTCTCAAGGTCCTTAGATTGCAGACATGGAGTACTGAGAGGTAGATGAGCAAGCATGGGCCTCTATCATACCACACATCACCATCCATCGATGGAAGCACCATCCACCACACCTAGCTTGGCCAACATAGGACAACATGTCTTGCTTCATGAGGTAACAAGTCTAGTGTCATGGTAAGTGTCATATTAATATTTGGAGCATTTGAACATGTTGCTAAAGATCCTTCCTTAATTTTGAAATAATTTTCTTGGAAATTATGATTTTTACCCTATTTCAACTTGGTGAGTGTCATGGTTTCCTAGTAAGTGGCCACCCTTGGGGATAGGGTTTCTACTAGGGGGTCCCCTAGAAGGGTCATTGTACCATTCCCGCTCATACTTGTCACCTTCCATCACTTCTTCCCTTTCGTTTCCCCATCTTTTAGGTCTATGGGCTTATTGACCCAAGAAGGGCATATACCTAATTTCATGGGAAGAAGGGGCCATTAGGCTTGGAGGTGCGCTAGCAAAAACATCATGTAATAAAGGCTCGACCTGGGATCTTGAGAGAAATGAAACGATTCTCAAAAAAGTGAAGGACCCATAAAATAAATAAATAATTAATAACACTTTCCAAGGTAGAGCATTTGTGGGCTATGCATTTCCTTTTTAGTGCCCCTTATTGTATTCAACTTGGAAAGGCATGCAAACCAAGGTAGAATGTATGTTGGCTATGCATTTCCTTTTTAGTGCCCCTTATTGTCTTTAACTTGGTGACACATGCAATACTAAATGGATAATAAAAGGGCTTGGAAAAATATGACTTACAAAACAAAAAAGAGAAAAAGGATGTGGCTAGTCCTCAACAAAGGCACCCATAAATGAGACAATACAATCCCTTGTATGTCATGAAACTCCATACATAGAAGTCTAACCCCATCCTCCTCACCTTCACTACATGAGTTAGAAATGCTTCTCCTTGGTAACATCCCCTACTTGAGGAATTGGTTTACCCAATAGGGCATTATGACACCCCTCCCATATCTAAATTTGGAAAATTGTATAAGGTCTGTGAGCATTCATTTATTTTGAAAAGAGGGGACTTGATGCACATGTTCGGGTGGTTATTTTATTAGATATGACTTACTTGGAATGATATTGTGACTTGTGGACCCTTGGAGGGTGTACTTGTTTGTCTCTATAGGACCTTGACAGGTGAAAGTTTGATCATGAAGGCACAAGGTCACTTGGACCTTAATTTGGGGAATGAAGCCCACATGTTGGATGATGCACCCCATTCTCTTTGGACACATGGATGATAAAATTATCATTTGGAGGCATGAGAGGACACCTTGGAGAAANAGGGCATGATGTCATACTTGGACAACTAGAGTTTGGTGGTGTTGGACGATTTGATGACGAATTGACACATCTATATGAAGGAAGACCCTTGCACATGAAGGTATGGCCTTTGGAGGCTGAACATCTCCCAAAATAATGTAAACGTCTTACTCATTATGCCCAAACATCACCCCTAAGGGGTATGCCATCATCATTTAGGGTTTTACTTTATGTAATATTTTAATTTTGAGATGTAAATGGACAGAAGGAGGAGGTCGACTTGCATAATTTAATGTTGGCTTTTTGAATTGTGGACAAAGGGTTTTAGGTGACCTTATATAAACAAATTTCACCCCTTTTTCATTTGAACACATCACACTTGAGAATTCCATAAGTGTTGGCTGAAATTTTCGCCCTACTTGGGAAAATCACATGTCTCTCTCTCTTGTGCTATTGGATGCTAGTACTTGTATTTTGGTGAAGGAATCTACAACACTGTCTCTTTGATGCTTTGTTCTTGCTCTTGTGATGGAATATTCTTGGTAAAGAAGGGTTTATCTTGCTAATTATTGGACTAGGTAAGGAATTTATGCTTTGTGTTGTTTCTTTCTTGGTTGCAAGGTTAATTTTGTTAAGCTCTTGGAGGAGTATAAAATCATACACCCTCCACTAATATCTATCACCATTGTCTTGGATAAGCTACCTTTGCAAAAGTTGTTAGGAGGAGTAAAAAGGCTTACACCCTCCTAGATTTACCTTGCTAGTTTTGTTTTCTCTAGGGAGTAAAAAGGTTTACACCCCTAGAGAAGTAACACAACTAGATCTTACACAAGAGACCCCATAACCCAATTGATAAGGACCTAATCTAATTTGCATTGGAGACACAAAATCATTTGCATTGGTATACGTGAATTGTTGAGATATTGCAATTGTCTAAGTTGGAATTGATTCTATATGGTATAAGCATTCTTGTGCCCTAAGGGCGCTTAGCTTGGATAACTAATTATATTTATTGTTATAAACGAGTGCTATATCAATTAGGGCTGTTGCAAAGTCACTCTTTTATCATCTTTTAGTACTCTTTCTACCACTGAAATTGCAAGTAATTGGTGCTAATTATTCTTCTTATCAAGGGATTTCATTGAGGTACTTTGCTTGTGAATTTCAGTGGCTAGAACTTGATGCTGTAGAAAAAAAAAGCTACAGCCACAAGGCTGCCCTAATATATTTTTGATAACATATTTTTGCATCCCTATTTTGCCATTAAAACTTGAGTTTAAGTATTGGAATATTATCTACATGTTTAGGGCTTGATTATCCAATAATTATTTGTTTTTTGGATGGTTAATTCTGTAGTTGTTATAACTTATTATTTGTTGTTGTAAATATGATATATGTTGCAGTTCTAGGACAACACGATTATATTTCTGATCTCCCATTGATTAGAGGCTTGGTTTATCATCATTTGTCTTGTTCCGAGCAGGTCTAACATTTCTTTGCAAGTACAAAACACTTCACAACCAATCACCCTTCCATGAGACTCTTCTTAGAGCCCTTTATTCATATCCAAGCTTGACCTATAGGGAATCCATTTATCATTCTTCTACTTTCCATCTCAATCCCCTTAGGGTCACCAAGATTCCCCCCTTGTGGTGACTTATCATCACTAAAGCAAGGGGAGTGCCTATCTAAGGTGACAATGGGTAGGTACTCCTATAGTTGTCACACTTTCATGGATTGGGTTGGTATTTTCCAAGTCTACATATTGTGCGATAACATTTTCGTGCCATTGTCGAGGAGGATTTTGAATCCTCTTTCGAGCCCTAACAACACTTTGGCAAGATTTGATCCCAAAGCCTTTACCCATAGATTGCTTGGTAACTCCATTTGAGGGAAGTTCCCTTTCCATTCTTGATGAGCATTCTATAAATCTCATTTGGAGACTCCACCATCCCTTCCCTTAGGAAGATTCAAGCCTTTGAAGGTTTACCGAAGAAGGCCTCCTCATAACTCCCCTATCATCAAAAACTTGTTCCAAGGTTGCCTTACCCTCAATACAATGGCTCACTCTTGGTATAAAAACCTTTTCAAACCATTGAACTTGGACTCCATCACTGGGTACCCCAATATCACACCCAAAGAGACTCATAAATAGTTGCAAAAATTCACTAGAAACAATGTGGTTATGCCATAAGAACACCTATATGCAATAGGTGTGGCCTTGTTGAATGAAGGTGTGGAACATGAAGACATTGCGATGAGGCTATTAGCCATGTCTCCTGATGAAGATTCCTAGAGATGGTTAAGAGGACTGCCTGATGATAATTTGGAATCATATGATGATTTCGCTAAATTAATTACAAACAAGTGGTCAACCAAGAAAAACAATGGAATGATACTAGCACAGTTCAATCAAATCAAGAAAAGGGAAAATGAAACAACGAGATAGTTTGAAACTAGATTTGATAAACTATATGCTCAGATCTTGACTGACCTATGTCCACCGGAAACAACCGTTCATGTCCTCTACATGAATGCTTTTGAAGGACAATTTGCTTTTATCCTCAAGGATAAAGCGCTTGATAGTTTGACAAAGGCCAAGGAATATAATGCACAGATTGAGGAAATTCTCATAAGCTCAAAGATTGAGCCCTTTAAATTTCCTCGCACCAAGGTGGAAGAAAAAACAAAGACTGTGACAAACATTGCACCAAACCCAATCACTCTCCTAGTTCAAAAATTTGATTAAATGAATACTCAGTTTTTCCAAAGTCAGAACCAGATTATGAACAGGTTGACAACATTGGAAAGAAATCAATCTACTCTGATACCTCAAGTTTTTAGACAACCAAACGCATATTGGAAGACAAGGCCTCAATAGGAAGCAAAGGCTTTTGATACATTGAATCCAGTTGGAATGGTCAATATGGAAGGATTTCCATGGTGCTTGCCTTGTAATGAAGCACATTCAGAAAATGAGTGCCCAATACGAACAGAGGAAGAAAGTCCAGGCTCTTCAAACCAGATGAATTTCATTGATACAATATTTTATTTTTAAGACGATGAGTATGTGCAGATTACACCAGAGCAACTTCAGGAGGTCAGGAAAAGGGGTGCTAGAAAGGGGTGGTTCAGAGCACTAAATCAACTAGATGATAACACCAAAAATGAGTTGAGGAAGAAATAAATGTTCACATATGAAAGAAGAAATAGAGTTTCAGTTCCTCCACCACTAGCTCCAATGCCTCCACTGCAAGCAAAATAAGATCCACCTCAACCAATAAAATAAGTCCCTCCACTTCCTCCACCATTCATTCATAACCTGCTCCCAAAGCCCATGCCAACAAATGAACACATTTAATTGAATATATATGTGTCGGCCATGATGGGAAGATGAATATGTTAGTGCCTGTAGTTGAGATGTGAAAAATCCCATATGTAAGAAGAGAAGTTTCGAAGGTGTTAAAGGTAGCATATGAGGCAGAAGATCTTCCTATAATTTTGAACACCATGTATCATGGACAAGTACAACAAAGAGATGAAAATCCTCCTTTCTATCTTTCATTGGGTGTGAATGGTCTTCGATTTAATAACTATATGTTGGATTCTGGGGATTTGGAAAACATGATGTATTTGAAGGTCATGAAACAACTTGGTTTGAAGACAATCGACCCATATGGAAATGTGTGTGACATTGATTCAAAGAAGGTGAAAGTGTATGGTCTTATAGAATATGTGGAGGTGTATTTGCATGATTTTCCCCATATTAGCCTTATTATAAACATAATGATGATTGATGTTTCAAACGCTTGGGGCATGCTTTTATCAAGAAGATGGGATGGAACCCTGTGAGGTTTCCTTAGCATGGATCTCACTCATGCATATATTCCCATAAGGAACAATACCTTTGAGATTCTATATAGCCGACATGTGGTTAAGAAGCATGTCATGGATATAAACCACCCCAATTATCACCGTGATTATGAGCTTGATGTGCCTCGACAAATCATTGAATATGATCCTCAGGATATTCCCTTTGTGTAAGAAGATTTCATAGATACACTACTTCCGAGGACAAACAAATGTAAAGAGAGGCTTGCAAAATTCCAAGGAAAAGAACCAGGATCCATCAAGATACTTAATAAAGAAGAAGATAAAAAGCATCTCGAACAAACTATTAAAGATATGCTCAAGGTGGAACCACCTTCACAACATTACATTGAAAATAAACCTTATATTAACTTTAGTGAAGGAATCCTTTCTCTCATGTGGGATAAGAAGAGAAGTGAACCCAAGTATGATGAAAGAAACAAAGTTTTATGGCTTGGTCCTTACATCGTCAAGAAGAAGTCAAAGAAAGAAAAATACTACTTGTCCGCCATGGATGGGAGAAAGATGCCATTACCGGTTGATGGATCTCTTCTCTGACCTTAAATCAAATGAACCTGACCTCTTTAGGGCCCAGGCCCCAGGTAAGCAGGTAGGTCATTTTCTTTCCCTTGCACTTGCATTTTCTTTCTCATGATAGTTTAGTTGCATTTTCTTATATTTGCATGTCATATCTCATTTTCATTTTTCTCTACTTGCATTATTGCATAGTTGCTTTACATCATATTACATGTGAGTTAGAATTTTTTTAAAAAATGAAATTTTTTATTTTAAAGATTAGTTTAAATTTTGGATTTTTGATCATATGGACAAAGGGTGAGTGAGACACCCTCGATATCCATAGTTTATTTGCTTCAGTGTGTGTAGGAATAGGTCTTACCAGGAGATGATGAGGTTCTCATGCACTCTACAACAAGTACATGTCCCCGAGTAGGAGCCAAATGTTATCCCCCATTCCTAGGGATAACTAATGAGATAATGTCTCGAGGCCCTCAGATCACATACATGGAGTATTGAGAGGCATATGAGCAGGCATGGTCCCCTATCATACCACACATCACCATTCGTCGATGACAACACCATCCACCAGAACCAACTTGGCCCACAAAGGAAAACATGTCTTGGTTCATGAGGTAACAAGTTCAGTGTCATGGTAAGTTTCATCTTAATATTCAGAGCATTTGAACATGTTGCTAAAGATCCTTTTTTGATTTTGAAATTTTTTTCTTGGAAATTATGCCTTTTCCCCTATTTCACCTTGGTGAGTGTCATGGTTTCCTAGTAAGTGGCCACCCTTGGGGAAAGGGTTGCTACTAGGGGCTTTGTAAATGTGTTGAACCTGCACATAATTAATCTAGCTAAACATTGATACACACATTTGCAGAGATAATTTGAGAAAGCAGAAGAAGGAGAGAAAGAATGAAATAATTCTCATTAACCGTTGTGAATAATGAATAATTTACACATGATATACTCTGTATAACTCAATGAGTGCGCATTGGAGGAGAACCAATGCACCATAGTGGTGGTGTAGAGTGATTTGGACACACACCAACAGTTACGAGAGTGAACTTCCACCTAGTCTAGTCTCTCAGGCAATTACATGAGTGAACTGCCACCTAGTTGAGTTAACTAGTCAACTAGTCTTCAGTTAACTGACTGAACAAAGAGTAGTGAGGAGTTGACTCAGGGAATCAAGGGTAATGCGCCAGTCTGGTGATGATACCAAGGCAAGGTAGAATTAGAATGGTGATGATCCCAATGTTGCATGGTGACAAAACCAATGCAGTATATAAACTCAACTCAACTAGTCAAACTGAAGTGTCAACTGAAAGAGAATATTCTTCAAGTGGAATATTCTCCCCTAAAATATAGGAGACTGGATAATGACTAATTATGAGTAATAAACAAGGAAAAACCTTAGGAAAAAGAAATCCTAGCTATGTGTGAAGTAAATCCAACACCCCCCCTTGAACATCACTATGGTGAAAATAAAGAATGGGTCCTGACAACGAGGCCATGTTAGGTACCCAAATACAAAATATACACTGAAAATAAAGTGAGGAAAGAGGGAAAACCTCATGGGAACCCCCCCCTCAAGGTACAATGTATGTAAAAATAAGAACTACAGTTGCTAGGCAACTGTGTCCTTCACTCCAAGACGACTTCGTAGAGAATGGAACTTCTGCTCAGTGAAGGTCTTGGTGAATATGTCTGCCGTCTGTTTTGGTGAAGGACCGAACTGTAAGTCGATGATCCCCTCGTGTACTAAGTCCCGGATGTAGTGTATGTGGATCTCGATGTGCTTCGTCCGCTACCTCTGAACTGGATCTTTGTAGAACTTCAGACTGCTCTAGTTGTCACTCCAGATGACGATCAATTGATGAAACTGAATGCCCAACTCAGTGAGAAAATGTTGTAGTCACATAGCTTGAATGGTTATGTTAAATACCCCTATGTACTCTGCCTTAGCTAAATATAGAGCAATGGCAGCTTGCTTCTTGCTCGACCAACAGATAGGCCCAAAACCAAGACTGAGTGAGTAACCAAATGTGGACTTGCGATCAATGCTATCGCCAGCCTAGTCGGAATTAGTAAACCCAATGAGATCTAATGTAGAGTCTGTTGCACAATGAATCCCAAAGGTGATGGTGCCCTATACGTATCGAAGGATACGCTTTGCAACTTTCCAATGTAGGTCATGCAGCTCCTGCATGAACCTGGAAACTGCACCAACTGCATATGAGAGGTCTGGTCTGGAGTGTGTGAGATACAAAAGGATCCCCACTAGCTGTCTGTACAGTGTGCTATCAACTAGTGGAGTCTCCCCGCCATACTCAAGTTTGACTCATGATAGGAAAGGAGTCGTAGCAGACTTGCAGTCTTTCATGTGAAATATCTCAAGGAGATCTCATGCATACTTGGCCTGAGACAGTTTGATGCCTGATGCATCCTGACTGATCTCGAGTCCAAGGAAGAAGTGTAGCGGACCCATGTTCGTCATAAAAAATATTTCATGTAGAATCCTCTTGACTGCAACAATCGCTGAAGTTGAGCACCTGTTGATCAAAAAATCATCAACATACATAACTAAAAGTAGAAGTGAATCAACCATCCTAAGCATGCAGAAATTCAGGTCTGATTTACAATGTACAAAGTTCCGTGACAATAGATAGGAGTCCATATTGGCATACCATGCTCTCGGAGCCTGCTTGAGGCCATAAAGAGACTTCTTCAGTTGACAGACCAAAGATGAGTCTTGCATAAATCCTTGGGGATGCTTCATGTAGATCTCCTCAGAGAGATCACTGTGAAGAAATGCATTCTTCACGTCCATCTAATGGACTTCCCATCCCTTGGCTGCCGCAATGGAAAGTACCAATTGTATGGAATCCATATTCACTACTGGAGCGAAGGTCTCATCATAGTTAATACCATGAACCTGCTGAAATCATTTGGAGACAAGCCTGACTTTTATTTTCTGATCTGTCCATTCACTGCACTCTTGGTCTTGTATACCCATCTGCATCTGACAAGTTTTCTCCCAGAAGGAAGGGGAACTAGATCCAAAGTCTGCTTCTCGAGGAGGGAGTTGTACTCCTCCTGCACGACGGATTCCCAAAAGGGATTTCCAATAGCCTTGCCATAAGATTGTGGATCTAAAGACTGAACCAAGAAAAAATGCCTGGAGGGAAATGGTTCAGTTGTAGTGAGTACAACAAGAGGCTCCTCGAAATAAAATTGAGTCCTCCTAGTATCGGTTAGATCACCAACGAGATCCCCTGCAGCCTGAAGAGTAGTATGTGTCCACTTGGGCCTCTGCTCTGGCTCTGCAACTACATCTGGATAATCTAACTCTACATCCAACTGTACTGACTTTGAATATGAATCATCTGAATCCTCTGAATCCAAAATCTCATCTGAATAAGAGTCTGCATGTGCATACTCATCATCTCAGACAAGTGGAAGAATGAAGGTGTCTACATGCGGCTTTTGAGGTGCATGCAAGGCACTTTCCTCGAATTGGACACTACACTCAATGATGAGTCGGTCCGAGGAAGGATCAATGAGCCGATATCCCTTCACACCGTCTGGGTATCCAACAAAAATGCACTCAGTGCTCCGTGGATCAAGTGCCTTACTCTTTTCAGAGGGAATCTGGGCCCATGCATGTGAACCAAAAATGCGAAAGTGGGTCACTTCTAGTTTGAGGCCACTCCAAGCCTTGTAGGGGGTCTTATCCTTGACAAATCTATGGGGAGATCTATTTTGGATGTATGTTTTACAATTAAGTGCTTCGGCCCATAGTCTCTGTGGTAGAGACTTTGCATGTAACATGAAAGATTCCATCTCCTTTAGAGATCGGTTTTTCCGCTCAACAACTCCATTTTGCTGCAGAGTATAGGGAACTGTGTGTTGCAACTAAATCCCTATCTCATGGAAAATATTATGGATCTCATGATTTACATACTCTCCCCCGTTATCAGTTCAGAGGACTTTGATCTTCTTTCCGGACTGTGTCTCAACCAAGGCTTTGAAATCTTTGAGGTGTTGAAAGACCTCAGATTTTTGCCTGAGAAAGTAGGTCCATGTAAAACGTGAGAAATCATCAACAAAAATGAGAAAAAACCTCGCTTTGCTGATCGATGGATGCGGAAAAGGACCCTTGAGGTCACTATGGATCAGATCTAAAGGTGTAGAGGCTCTCTGAGACTTTTCCTTGTCAAATTTCTCTTGAGAGTGTTTCCCGAGAACACATCCTTCACACACTCCCTTGGAGAAATGGATGTCTGGTAGACCATCAACTAATTTGTGCTTGCTAAGCTGTTGCATGTATATGAAATTCAAATCTCCAAACCTTTCGTGCCATATCCTACTACTTTCATCAGCATGAGTAAGCAGTAAAATAGAATCAGGTTCAATGAATTCAGAAAAACTATACAATCTAGACTGATGATTTACCTCACCGGTAGAAAACCCAGAGTTGGTTTGCATGTCGTAGATGTCCATGGAATTTGGTGTAAAGATGACTTTCTTTCCGGTGCTGGAATTCGTCATCTGATATACGGAGAGAAGGTTGACATAAAGTTTGGGAACATGCAACACGTTCTCGAAGATTCCATTGGTGAGTTCAATCCTTCCTTTGTCAATGACTTCGATAGAAGAGTTGTCCCCCATCAGAATAGGAGGACCTTTGCATGCATCCAAAGAAGAATATAGTGCTTTTGAGGTAGCCATGTTATGTGATTTTCCTGAATCAATGATCCAAGCATTGGGAGAGGAGTTGCTGGAAATCAAGGCATGGCTAGAATTGCCTTTCTTAGAATTTGGATCTTCTGGCTTCTTCTTCTTTGCATCCTCGGGGATGTGATCTCCAAGGTTGTTTTGCTAAAGTATTTGAGACATCAGATCTATTTGTTTTTGCATGCATGCAGATTCCGAATGGAATCTTTTGTGATAGTACGTGCATTTCTCTCCTTTTCTTCCCTTTTCTCCTTTGGATATAGAGGCATCGATGAAGGGTTTTGTGTACCCTTCCTTCTTCGGATGTGCATGAGCTTTCCATTTATCTTTATCTTTGGATTTCTTATATTTGTGGCTGCCATCATGCACAGTGAGTGCATGCGCCCTTGGGCCTTTGATTGTGCCCATGTTGATGAGCTTGGTTTTCTCTTGTGTCAAGGATTCGATAAAGTCCTCAAGAGAAGGCATCTTCCAGGTGGCTCCAGAGGTGAGTATGACAGTATGGAATGTAGATATCAATACAAAAAATTCAAGACCAATATTGGAGAGAATGGTGAGAACTATTTGTTTCTCCTCCTTCGATTTATCAACCCCGCAAGCTTTGAGTTGTGACAGTAAATCCTTGAACTTTGTAAATAAATCTTGGATATTATTGAAGATTTTTGGATCCAATGTGAGAAAATCCACCTCCAAAATGTGTCCCCTCATCTCATCCTGTTTTCCAAAGATCCCTTCCAAGGTGGTCCAAGCTTCATTGGGAGTCTTAAAGGAAGATATGTGAAAAAGGAGATTGAGAGAAATAAGACTGCAAATTGTTCTGAGTGCCTCATCCATGCGATTTAAGTACTTGTATTTTTCTATGGCTGATGTCGGTTTTGTATATGTATTCAAGGTTAACCTATACAACCCTATGGATTGGAGACGTATGGTTATTTTCTCCTTCCATGCAAAATAGTTGTATGGTGTAAGAATGAATTCTTTTTGGAATTCCATCTTTCAGCTGTCTTCAATCTTTTGTACCTGCAAAATTTTTTGGTGTAGCTTTTGCTTAGCAGTCCGTCAACTTTGATACCATGTAAATGTGTTGAAAATACACAGAATAGATCTATCTAAACAATGATACACATATTTGCAGAGATAATTTGAGAAAGAAGAAGAAGGAGAGAAAGAATGAAAGAATTCTCATTAACTGTTGTGAATAATGAATAATTTACACATGATATACTCTATATAACTCAATGAGTGCGCATTGGAGGAGAACCAATGTGCCATAGTGGTGGTCTAGAGTGATTTGGACACACACCAATAATTACAAGAGTGAACTGCCACCTAGTCTAGTCTCTCAGGCAGTTACGGGAGTGAACTGCCACCTAGTTGAGTTAACTAGTCAACTAGTCTTCAGTTAACTAATTGAACATAGAGTAGTGAGGAGTTAACTCAGGGAATCAAGGGTAATGCACCATTCTGGTGATGATACCAAGGCAAGGTCGAATTATCACGGTGATGATCCCAATGTTGCATGGTGATAAAACCAATGCAACATCTAAACTCAACTCAACTAGTCAAACTGAAGTGTCAACTGAAAGAGAATATTCTCCAGGTGGAATATTCTCCCCTAAAATATAGGAGACTGGATAATGACTAATTATGACTAATAAACAAGGAAAAATCTTAGGAAAAAGAAATCCTACCTGTGTGTGAAGTAACTCCAACTGGGTCCCCTAGAAGAGTCATCGTACCATTCCCGCTCATACTTGCCACCTTCCATCACTTATTCCCTTTTATTTCCCCATCTTTTAGGTCTTCATGCTTATTGACCCAAGAAGGGCATGTACCTCATTTCATGGGAAGAAGGAGCCACTAGGCTCAAAGGTTCCCTAGAAAAAAAATCACGCAATAAAGGCTCACCCTGGGATTCCAAGAGCACTAAAACACTTCTAAAAAAAGTGAAGGACCCGTCAAATAAATAATTAATTAATAACACTTTCCAAGGTAGAGAGTTTGTGGGCTATGCATTTCCTTTTTAGTGCCCCTTATTGTATTCAACTTGGAAAGGCATGAAAACCGAGGTAGAGCATATGTGGGCTATGAATTTCCTTTGTAGTTCCCCTTATAGTCTTCAACTTGGTGACACATGCAAAAGTAAATGGCTAATAAAAGGGCTTGGAAAAATATTCCTTAAAAAACAAAAAAAGAGGAAAAGGATGCAGCTAGCCCTCAACAAAGGCACCCATAAATGAGACAATACGAGCCCTTGTATGTCATGAAAACCCATACCTAGAAGTCTAACCTCATCCACCCCACCTTCACTACATGAATTAGAAAGGTTTCTCCTTGGGAACATACCCTACTTGAGAAATTGGTTCACCCAATAGGGAATTATGACACCCCTCCCATATCTAAATTTGGAAAATTGTATAAAGTCTCTGAGCATTCATTTATTTTGAAAAGGGGGGATTTGATTCACATGTTCAGGTGGTTATTTTATTGCATATGGCTTACTTGGAATGATATTGTGACTTATGGACCCTTGGAGGGCATACTTGTTTGTCTTTGCAAGACCTTGATAGGTGAAGGTTTGATCACGAAGGCACAAGGTCACTTGGACCTTCATTTTGGGCATGAAGCCCACAAGTTGGATGATGCACCTCTTTCTATTTGGACTCACAGATGCTGAACATTGCCTTTGGAGGCATGAGAGGACACCTTGGAGAAGGAAAGTAGCCCCCCCTTTTCCCAATGTTTGGCATTGAAGGCTCAAAATATCATATCCTAGGGCATGGCGTCATACTTGGAGGGCTAGGGTTTGGTGGTGTTGGATGGTGTTGGCTATAAGAGAACCTACAAAAACCAATGGAAAATCACTCTTTGCCTCTTATACATGATCAAGTCAAAGAAAAGAGATAAACAATCATCAAGGTTTTAAACATATTTTTATTCAACATTCTTTTTTCTTCCTTACTTTTGCAAAACCTTTAATATTCAGATGCTAGTAATTGTCTCTTCCACTTAACGAATTTCCTATCTCAACGAGGAAAGGTTAGTGATACCATTGGTTTCTAGGATGTATGAAGTGGGGAAGAATAAAAAATAAATATCTAAATGAAATCAGTAATCATGTTGTTAGTATTATCATTACTAATAATTTGGATTAGTCGCTACAAAGATACTAATGTGGAAAGTTAACATAAAACAATTGCAATTGGAGTTAACATTACCGCTATCATTTACCATTTCCTCTCTAGTTCCACATCGTTATTCCTAAGAAAACAATTGCGATGAGAATCATTAGTTTGTGATTGACCAAGAATTTTAATTTTTAAATTTTGTTTGTATGGAAAATTAGTTACTATTTCCTATGAAAAACTAAAGGGATCTTGAAGGGCATGAAAACTTCAAATTTGAATTGTGATTTCAAACAATGAAAATGGTATCATGGTTCTATATAACAACAATCTCATGGTTCTAGTGAATGGAGAACATTAGAAACAAATATCAAATATCCACAAAAGTTATCTTAGGCTTAGAGTTAGAAACAATTAGTGAACTATCCCAGAATACCAAATCATCCTCATTTTCAAACACCCTCAAAAGGTCTTCTTGACTATGAAATATGAGAGGGCATCCATAAACTTATATAGAAACTTGGCATAAGCCCCTCTACTTTCTCCATTGTTCAAGATTCATGAAATGGAGGTAGTTCTTCCCCTCTCTTTAGCATTCACTTTATTTTCTAATTTATTTTATTATTAAATGGTTATTAATATTTATAAATTTTATTCTATATTTTTATATATTAGAAATTTATTATTATAAAGATAAGATTTCTTTGTAATAATTAAATGATTTTTTATTTCAATAACTAATTATATATATAGGGTTAAATTTGTATTAGAAAAGGGATTGTGTCTAAATTGAATAGTTTTGTAATGCAAAATTTAAAGAGTTTTGGTCGAGGCCTTCACAAAACATTAGACATTGTTTCCTACTAGATACTACTCCCCAACCTATTCTATTGCTACTACTACCTATATGGCAAGTGTATTTGATTCATAAATGAGAGGCTTATAGTCCACTTACTTCACCAACACGAATGCTCAGTGGAATTTAAAATTTGGTCTCTGCTCTTGCTTTGTCAAAGCTAAGATTAGGCTACTTCAATCGCTATTCAGACTTGAATGTTTTGGGTTCAAGACTTTGGTACTTGCTTGGATTATCCATTGTGGTTCCAAGGCCAATGCTCATCAGAAAATCCAAGTGAAATTGGATTCAATTGCCTGCAAAAGATCAACCTTCAATAAATATAAGTGGTCAATCATAACACTATAAATCACTACCAATGGAATATGAACTTCAGGTGTTTTTAAGCAACAATACAATGGTTTGAATGTGCATTCCCTAACACTTGAACCAAGGAAAAATATGTTTTCAGTTCTACAAGCACAATTCTCACTCTTCTATTTATGTTCAAGCAAATAAGAACTATGTTATGACAATGCCGTGTGGTTTTATACTTGCACACACAACTCCTATTGTAAACTTGTCCCTCCACACATCTTTGGTCAACTGTCCTCAGATAGTTATGCTATGTAGGATTGGATGCAATTGCTAACTCAATTCAATGACCCTTTGGTTGCAATAACCATATGTATGTATTCAAACTTCAACTTAGGTTCTTAATACAAGAAACCTATGCTCATGTATATAGTGTCTTTCCCTGATAACTGGAATGTCATAACAATGCCTTCACAAATATTAAAATTTATATATATATAAAGTGGTAAGCCCCCTCAATATGACTATAAATTCCAAACCAAATACATAGCTGGAATATAATCAAGTGCACAATTGTAAACCTAATACCAATGGACTAACAAAGCGACTCGAACGCTTTAGGGAGTAAAAGACTATTATGGTTTATGAAGAAGAATGCCCAACAATTCTAATGTATTTTATGCTTGTAGCAATGCAGATTAATGGGAGAATGTTGGGCTACGAGAAAATATTAGTCAATAGCTAAGGTTAACACCAACAACTGATGCATAATCGAGGGGCTTATATCCCACTCGCTTCACCAACATAGATACCTGTGCGGAATTTTAATTTCTTAAATCTATCTCAGTTTTGTCTCTAAGTTTTTCATAAATCTCTCTATCTCCGGGGCTCATTCTTCTGCCATGCACAAATGATCTTTGCACTTCAATCTTCCTAGACCAATCTTACAACCATTCTTCAATTAGGAGGCAATGGAATTGGAAGCCTTGGTTTGGTTCTTGGACAACCCTTCCAACAACCAATTGTATCCTTCATCCAATACACTTTGGTACTGAGGGTGGTCTACACACTATTCTAGACACATATGTTCAAATTGGTGTTGGATATTTTTTTTAAAATTCCCATCACACGATGCACCATGCCCATTAGAATGGGTGCGATCAAGGTGATATCACCTTTGAACTATGAAAATCTATAACAACATAAATTTCGAGATAGACAACGCATAAAGTGATCTATCACATGGCCTCATCCCAAACTTCTCTCCATACATGTGGTGGTTGGCACAATCAAATCGTCACATAGTCCAAAACACTTCCTAGGAGTGGTACGTGGCTCTTGAAGCTTATGAGGGTGGCCAACACAGAAAGGTAAATGAAATATATTTTGCTTGTTGCAACAATTTTTGATGATGAGCTTGTCTTACAAAATGCCAATTGGCATAGATGTTTTCTGTAATGTATCTGATGCTAAACCCAAATGGATGAGTGGCACATAAACAATTGAATCTCCCAGGTCAGGTCGGCAATGGATATTGATTGACATGTTTTAATGTTCCAAAACAAACGTTAGATGCCTGGAAAGAGAGGGAATGCTCCAACATTGAAGGTGGGCGCTCAAAGCCACGTCTGGTGAGTGAATGAGGAAATTAGGTTTATGGTTTAGTGTGTGGCACTATAGATAGCATGGAAACACATTGTTAGGATGCCCAGGGTGCTTGGTTTAGAGAATGGGCATGTTGGACAACAAGAGGTTGAGCCTAGGGATGTCCGGTTAATAGGGTTGGAGCATGGGCGTAATAAACAGAAAGAGGATGCATTTTGGAAAGCACAAGAGCTAGGTTTAGGTCATGGCTATCTTGAACATCAAAGAAGACAATCATAGGGTCTCTCCACACTAGGGTTCATGTGTAGACAATATTACCTACTCGTAGAACAAATGGTGGTCATGTTGGGAAGAAAGAGAATACTCCAAACAATTTCATGGATGCCCAGAGGCAAGGATAAGATGGTGAGGGAATTAGAGAACATGAAGATGATCTTTGTTCTCTTGAACGTGTGAGTTTTCAACCAACAAATTTCTTCATAATTGGTGCACCCATACTTGTAACTATCCACTCTGCGATATTCCCCCCGATGCCTAAATTAAGGACCACACAATGATGCATATAGACTTAGTGTATCATGGGTCGCTACGCACATGCCTGCCCAAATGCAAACATATCCTTATGTGGAATTCATGGATCACTGAGAATGATGGCTGGAATGAGAAAATTGGGCCAACAATCTCAAAAGTTAGTCCATATCAACCATTGATCATCCTCAAACAATCTAACTAGATGGTCGACATGTGCTAGCTATTACAATTGATTATATAGGTAGTAGATTTATTTAACAATACATCATCCATCATATATAACACCATAAACAACTGATGTAGTTTAATTATGATCTATTCAATCATGTACGTGAATTCCACAACAATAACCATAACAATCAATGGCGAACTTAACTAGTGAATTACTCATTACACAAAGGAAAAACACAACACATTGAGGCATGATTTTCACCTTGGAACCCAACTGGGAAAACCAATCACGAATGGTGCTCAATGTTCTTTCTCTGCAAGTATGCAAGTTTACAATGCTCTCCTCCTCCTTGGCCAAAAATAACTTTAAGAATTAGTGAGTGTGAAGAAATAGGGAGATATAGGGGGTAAGGGAAGACCAACAACCATGGCTCTTCACTTCCCATTCCTTAGCCTTCTCTCCTCGTTATTTTAGTTATTTTCTTTAACTTTTTAGTTATGTCGTTATTTGTCTTATTCCACATAAACTTGCATTATTTTACGTGGTTTACATGATGCATTTTGATTTTTAATTTGTTTTGTAGGGACCGAGTCTTATCCACTCTTCAGTTCAGATCCATTTTTGATCACACCTCCCCCTTGAGAGGATTTTTGGCCTCCAAAATCTCTAGGGAACCAATCTGGATTAATGTTGTTTGCTTCTCTAGAACATGGCTCCAACGTTGGATCTTCGCTCTGGCAACTGGATTTGGTCCTCGACTACTATCCCTGGTCCTCAGCTATGGCTCTGGCTATGGTACTAGCTCGCTTGTTCCCGTAGTGCAACAATCTTCTCGTTGAGTGTTAGCTTTGAACAATATATGAATCCAAACTATATACTCAACACTCATTCCCATCTCCCTATTTTCCTAAGAGACAGTCCATCTCGGCTACAAATGAAGACAAGTCGAATGTTGGTTTATTTAGTGTGATTGAGCATGCTACCGAAACAACTCCTCACATGTGGTTTCATTCCTATGCTAGGATCAATTGCTTCTCCTCATGTAAACAAATATTTGCAACCATGTCACTTGAATGGCTATCTTGCATACCCCTACATGCTAGTTGTAGGTGTCTTGGTCATAGATAAACTGGTCCATCCACTAGAAAGTCATTCTTCAACCAGGGTGTGATGAAAGAGATGTCATCCCATGCTTGAGATACTTCTTTTTTATCTCTCATTTCCATTAAACAACTACTTGCTTCATTGTTGAGAATGACTTCTTGTACTATTTCAACTCTCTAGGAAACATCTTCTCCTTTAATTGGCGTTGCAGGTAGCTCTTCACTTCCTATACTCTTCACTCTCCACACTCTTCTCTTCACTGTGTGGTTTATGGGGTGAAGCTCTAGGTGGAGCCACCAACACTTTGCTTCCCAATTCCCACTCAACTTGCAGTGGTGGAAAAAGTTCACATGGCTACTACAAGGATTGCGTGTCATACTACTCCTCTCCACGCGCATTTGTGTAAGCTGTTGGATTGGAGGACCCTTCTTTTCATTCAACTTCCGAGGACAATCAAGATTTCATAACATGGCTTGATTATTTTAGTAGGCTGCCTCATAATGACCTTTCTTTCTACAATGCAATCATGTATCTTCATACCAAAAAATGTCTATGGTATGACCTCTCTTCTTGCAGTAGTGACACAAAACAAATTTTGTATTTGATGTAGACCTACTGGTATTCTTATTTCTCTTTCTAATTGGTTTGTTTATTTCTCTAAGTGTAGGTGTGGGTTGAGTTTGCAATCTCTCCTCATCACTTCTCTCCTTCAATCTACCATAAGGCTGAGGTGGTGGTGAGCTGACACCTCCACCCATTGTTTTTTCTCTTTCTTATGATGAGCAAGCCAACTAGGGAATGTCTGTTTCCTTCATGAAAATGGTCTTTATGGTGATGGAATTTTCACTTCTTCCATAAAATCCTAGGCCTTCATGCTTGGACCTTGACATTGCTACAATGGGTCTCAATATTCCTTATCTCCTCTTGCCAATCCCTTGTCCATCATAGCCCATTTTATTTAGGATTTAGAGCCAATACCTCTGGCATGCTTCTCAAATTCACTGAGCTTGTCTTGAGAGGTGTCTATGGAAGGTGAGCTTACCAAGGTAGCCTCTGTCTTGGTGTTAGAATCTACAATGGCAATGGAAGGTTTCCTTGCTCCTCTATGCTCTTGGACATCTCCCTGAAGCCTTGCCAGTGCCTTCTCCTTCTCTGCCAAATCTTGTTGTACTTGTTTCATCATCTTCTTGAACCTATCCTCTTGCCAATTGTCAATTTGGATGACCTTCTCACCAAGGTACACAAGCTATGCTCCGTGCTTGTCCCAATCTGTTCGAACTTCTACGAGGGAGTCTAGGCCTTCTTTAAATTTCTTCCCGAGTAATGGAAACAATTGGGAATAGGTATCCATTTTATTATTCATCTCTTCCATCCTCTGGTTAAAAATCTTAACTTGTGCTTTCAATATCTCATTCTCTTCTCAAATCTCAACATTGCTAGCTCCTAAATATTCCAACTTATCTCTGCTTGCTTTTCCCATGTTGCGGTCTATAATGTTTTGTTCACAGTATTGAAATCAATGTCTCGTCAAGGATGCAACTATTCCAATACCATTTGATCCGTAATCAAGGGGCTCATATACCACTCGATTCACCAACATAGATACCTATGCATAGAGCTCTCGGTCTCCGAGGCTCAATCTTATGCTCTGAACAAATGATGTTTGCACTTCAATATTCCTAGACCAACCTTACAACCATTCTTCAATTAGGAGGTAATGGAATTGGAAACCTTGGTTTGGTTCTTAGAGAGTCCTTCCAACAACCAATTTTATCTTTCACCCAATACACTCTAGTACTCAAGGTGGTCTATAGAATACTCTAGACACACGTTCGAATTGGTGTTGTCTCTCTCTTTTTTTAAATTCCCATCACAAAGTGCACCATGCCCATTAGAATGGGTGCGCTTAAGGAAATATCACCTTTGAACTATGAAAATCCATAACAAAATAAATTTCGAGATAACCAATGCATAAAGTGATGTATCGCATGGCATCATCCCAAGATTCTCTCCATACATGTGGTGGTTGGCACAATCAAATCACCACATAGTCCAAAACACTTCCTAGGAGTGATATGTGGCTCTCGAAGCTTATGAGGGTGGACAACACAAAAAGGTAAATGGAATATGTTTTTCTTGTTGCAACAGTTTTTGATGATGAGCTTGGATTACAAAACATTAATTAGCACAAATGTTTTTTGTAACATATTTGATGCCAAACCCAAACGGATTTTTGGCACATAAACAATGGAATCTCTCAGGTCGGGTCAAAAGTGGCTATTGCTTGAAATGTTTTAACTTCCCAAAATGAATGTGAGACATGTTTCAAGAGAGGGAATGCTCCAACGCTGAAGGTGGACACTCATAGCCATGTCTGGTGAGTGAATGAGGAAATTAGGGTTATGTTTTAGTGCATGGCACTATAGACAAGATGGAAACGAATTGTTAGGATGCCCAGGGTGCTTGGTTTAGAGATTGGCCTTGTTGGACAATAAGAGGTTGATCCAAGAGACACCCAGTTGATAGGGTTGGAGCACGGGTGTAATAGATGGAAAGAGGGTGCGTTTTGACATGCAAAAGAGCTAGGTTTAGGTTGTGGCTATCTTGAACAAAAAAGAAGACAAGCGTAGGGTCTCTCCATGCTAGGGTTAGTGAAAAGACAATATTACCATCCTGTAGATCAAATGGTGGTCACAGTGGGAAGAAAGATAATCCTCCTAGCAGTTTCATGGATTCCTAGAGGCATGGGTAATATGGTGAGGGAATTAGACAACATGAAGATGACCTTTGTTCTCTTGAATGTGGGAGTTTTCAACCAACGAATCTTTTCATAACTGGTGCACCCATCCTTGTCTCTATCCACTCTTTGACATTTCCCACAGTGAAATCAATCAAGGACCCCATAATGATGCGTACAGACTTAGTGGATCACGGGTCATTGCACACATGCATTCCCAATGCAAAAAAACCCTTATATCGAATCCATTGATCGCTGAGAATCATGGATGGAATGGGAAACTTGGGCCAACCATCTCAAGGATTAGTCCATATCAACCATTGAACATCCTCAAATAATCTAAATGGATGGTTGACATGTTCTAGATGTTAAAATTGATTATAGAGGTAGTGGATTTATTTAACAATACATCATCTATCATATATAACACCATAAACAATGAATGTAGTTTAAGTATGATCTATTCATTTTGTTGCAGTTTAAGTATGATATATTCATTCATGTACATGAATTCCACAACAATAACCATAACAATCAATGGCGAATTTAACTAGTGAACTAGTCATTACATAGAGGAAAAACACAACACATTGAGTCATGATTTTTACCCTATAACCCAACTGGAAAAACTAGTCGCGGATGGTGCTCAATATTCTTTCTTTGCAAGTCTACAAGTGTACAATGCTCTCTTCCTCCTTGGCCAAAAATCCCTTTAAGAATCAATGAGAGTGAAGAAATAGGGAGAACTAGGGGGTAAGGGAAGGCCAACATCCATTGCTCTTCACTTCTTGTTCCTTAGGCTTGTATCCTTGTCATTTTAATTATTTTCTTTAAATTTTTAGTTATATCATTATTTGGCTTATTCCACATAAACTTGCATTGTTTTATGTGGCTTACATAATGCATTCAGATTTTCAATTTGTGTTGTAGGTACTTAGTCTTATTGACTATTTAGTACGGGTCCATTTCAGATCACACCTCCCCTTTGATAGGATTTTTGGTCTCCAAAATCTATAGAAAACCAATCTAGAGCATCCCTGTCTGCTTCTCTGGAACATGGCTCTGACACTGGCTCCTCGCTCTGGCTACTAGATATGGTGCTGGCTCACTTATTCCTATAGTGTCGCAATATTCTCAATAAGTCTCATCTTTTAACAATCTCTAAATCCTAACTCTCAACTCAATGCTCATTCCCATCTCCCTCTTTACCTAAGAGACAATCCATATCGTCTACCAATGAAGCCAACTTGAATGTTGGTCTATTTAGTGTGACCCCAACATGCTACCACAACAACTCCTCATGTGTGGTTGCATTCCTCTACTAGGATCAATTGCTTCTCCTCATGGAAACAAATCTTTGCGACCATGTCACTTGAATCATTGTCTTGCATACCCCTACATGCTAGTTGTAGGTGTCTTGGTCATAGGTAAGCTGGTCCATTCGCTGGAAAGTAATTCTTCAACCAATGTGTGATGAAAGAGATGTCATCCCATGCTTGAGATCCTTCTCCTCTCTCTCCTGATTCCATCAAACAATTACTTGCTTCATTGTTGAGGATGACTTCATGTACTACTACAACTCTCTGGGAAACATCTTCTCCTTTAATTTGAGTGTCAAGTAGCTCTTAACCTTCTGTACTCTTCACTCTCCACACTATGAATTTTCTGTGGTGAATCTCTGGGTGGAGCCTCCAACCCTTTGCTTCCTAATTCCCACTCAACTTGCAATGGTGAAAAATGTTCACATTGTTGCTACAAGGATTTCTTGTCATACTCCTCCACTCCACATGCCTTTGTGTATGCTGTTGGATTCGAAGAGCCTTATTGCTATTCAACTTTTCAGAATAATCAGTCCTGCAGAACATGGCTTGCTTCTTTCAATAGGATGCCTCACAATGGCCTTTATTTATACAATGTGAGCATGTATATGCATACCAACAAATGTCTATGGTATGGCCTCTCTTCTTGCATTAGTAACACACAATAAATTTCTTATTTGACATAAACCTCTTGGTCTTATTCTTCTTCTTTCTCTCGCTATTTGGTTTGCTGCTTTCTTTGAGTGTAGGTTTGGGTTGAGTTTGCAATCTCTCCTCATCACTGCTTTTGTTCAATCTACCACAAGGCTGAGGTGGTAGTGAGCTGACACATTCACTCACTACTGTTGCTCCTTCTCCTGAAAAGTAAGCCAACTCTGTCATGTTTGTTGCCTTCATGAAAATGGTCTTCATGGTGATGTAATTTTCACTTCTGCCATGAAATCCTAGGCCTTCATGCTTGGCCCTTGGCATTTCTACAATGGGGATCAATATGTCTTGTCTCCTCTTGCCAAGCCCTTGTCCATCATATCCCATTTTCTTTAGGAGTTTAGAGATAATACCTTTGGTATTCTTCTCAAATTCATTGAGATGCTCTTGAGATGTGTCTATGGAAGGTGAGCTTACCAAGTTAGCCTCAATCATGGTTCTAGTATCTGCAGTGGAAATGGAAGGTTGCCTTTCTCCTCTATTCTCTTAGACAACTTATTGAAGCCTTGCCAAGGCCTTCTCCTTCTCTTCCAAATGTTGTTGCAGTTGTGTCATCATCTGCCTGAACCTATCCTCTTGCCGGTTGTCAATATCGATGACATTCTCACCAAGGTACACAAGATGTGCTCTATGCTTGTCCCAATATGTTTTAACCGCTATGAGGGAGTCTTGACCTTATTTAAATTTCTTCTTGAGTAATTGAAAAAATTGGGAAGAGGTCTCCATGTGCTTCTCCATCTCTTCCATCCTCTGGTTAAACATCTTAACATGTGTTTTCATGATCACATTCTCTTCTCGAAGCACGACATTGCTGGCTTGTAAATATTCCAACTTATATTTGTTTGGTTTTCCCATGTTATGGTTTGCAATTTTTTGTTCACAGTATTGGAAGCAGTGTTTCGGTTAAGGATGCAATTTCTCTGATACCATCTAATCCATAATCAAGGGGATCATATCCCACTTGATTCGCCAACACATATACTTATGCAAAACTTTATTTCTTAACTCTATCTTAGTTCTATCTCTGAGTTTTTCATAGGGCTATAGAAAGGTAAATGGAATATGTTTTGATTGTTGCAATATTTTTCGATCATGAGCTTGGCTTACAAAATGTCAATTAGCACAAATGTTTTTTGTAACGTATATGATTCCAAACCCAAATGGATGACTAACATATAAACAATGGAATCTCTTAGGTCAGGTCAACAATGACTATTGCTTGGCAGGTTTTAACTTCCCAAAATGAATGTGAGATGCGTGACAAGAGAGGGAATTCTCTAGCGCTGAAGGTGGGTGCTCAAAGCCATGTCTGGTGAGTGAATGAGGAAATTTGGGTTAAGTTTTAGTGCATGTCACTATAGACAACATGGAAACGAATTGTTAAGATGCCTAGGGTGCTTGGTTTCGATAATGGGCATGTTAGACAATAAGAGGTCAAGACAAGGGATGCCTAGTCAATATGGTTGGAGCATGGGCATAATAGATAGAAAGAGGATGCATTTTGGAAAGCAAAAGAGCTAGGTTTTTGTCGTGGCTATCTTGAACAACAAGGAAGACAAGCGTAGTGTCTCTCCACTCTAGAGTTAATGTGTGGACAAGATTAACATATCGTAGAATGAATGGTGGTCATGTTGGGTAGCAAGAGAATGCTCCTGTAGTTTCATGGACACACATAGGCATGTGTAATATGGTGAGGGAATTATCAAACATGAAGACAATCTTTGTTCTCTTGAACATGCGAATCTTCAACCAGTGAATCTCTTCATAATTGCCACACCCATATTTGTCTCTATCCACTCTACGACATTTCCCAGAATGCCATCAATCAAGGACCCCACAATGATGTGTACATACTTAGTGGATCATGGTTCGCTGCACATAGGCTTGCCTAAATGTGAACAAACCCTTACATGGAATCCATGGATCATTGAGAATGATGGATGGAATGGGAAGATTGGGCCAACAATCTCAATGGTTAATCCATATTGACCATTTCTCATCCTCGAACAATCTAAGTGGATGGTTGACATGTGCTAGATGTTACAATTGATTATAGAGGTAATGGATTTGTTTAACAATACATCATATATCATATATAACACCATAAACGACCAATACAGTTTAATTATGATCTATTCATTCATGTACACAAATTCCACAACAATAACCATAACAATCAATGGTGAATTTAACCAGTGAACTACTCATTACATAGAGGAAAAACACAACACATTGATGCATGATTTTTACCCTAGAACCCAACTAGAAAAACCAATCATGGATGGTGCTCAGTGTTATTTCTCTGCAAGTCTACAAGTTTACAATGCTCTCCTCCTCCTTGGCCAAAAATCGCCTTGAGAATCAACGTGAGTGAATAAATAGGGAGAGATAGGGGGTAAGTGAAGGCCAACACCCATTGCTCTTCACTTCCCATTCCTTAGCCTTCTCTCCTTGTCATTTTAATTATTTTCTTTAACTTTTTATTTATATCATTATTTGGGTTATTCCACGTAAACTTACATTGTTTTACGTGGCTTACATAATACATTCTGATTTTCAATTTGTTTTGCAAGTACAGAGTCTTATCCACTCTTCATTCCAAATCCATTTTAGATCAACAAGCAATTCAACAATTGTTATGGTCATATCCATTGGCTAAATAAATCAATGATTTAATCACACATAAATCATGTTATATATACCATGTAGACATGGTCAATCATTTGAATTGAGTTGTGGGTAAATAAATGAAAGGGTTTACTCAATGATATAACCAACTGACCAAGAGTATGGCTATAGGAAATTCATGTATGGAAAGAGTTGGCAACCAAATTGAAAGAAGGTAGTTAGCAAGTTTAATTATTCATTGATCCATTCAATGATCATTTCTACCCAACCAAACATGACACAATGACGAAGAAAATTCCGTGGTGAATTTTTTGGGTTGGAAAACCAATATAAACAATGAAACATTGAGTGTATCTCTCCTAGGAAAGAGACACCCTCCCATAACTGTGTACAACTCGTACAACTTCATACAATCCCTATGAAGCATGCAGGGATTGTAAATGGTTGAGAGAATGTGTATGACCTCTTGGATAGCCAAGGTTAGCCTCAAATTCACCTATAAGGTAAGATAAATGCTTAGAGGAGAAGGGTATGACCTAGACAAGGAGAAAAATTCCTAACAATGCTTAAAAACACCCAAAAATCCATCAAACTCAAATAGACCAATTTAGAAACCTCTTACAGAAGTGAAACAACTTTGAGGTGACAACCATTGTTCTCTAGGCCTAGAAATGCATCCTACAATGGTAGTAATAAATATTTTGTACTCTATATTAGACAAGGAAAACCAATAATGTAGTAAATCCACAAGTTTGATTACATATCCCTCTCATTTACACTCCCACTATTCATTGGCATCCATTTATATCGAAGAGAATATCTACTATCAACATCGAAAAAAGTTGACATGGTAAAACAATAACACACAGAGAAAACATTACACATAGAGACATTGTTTACCCTGAAAACTGAAATGGGAAAACCAATATTCAATGACTTCTTAGTGCTCTTATTCTGACAATCTTTGTTACAATGCAATTCATGGCTCTATGGCCATTCAACAATTCACACAACTCCTTATCCTTTGCATTCTCTTCTTTTGCCCAAAATAATCCTTTGAGAGTGAAAGTACAATAAGAAATAGGGAGAGATGGGGTAATGGGAAGGCCAATAGGCCCGACCTTTCATTCCCCATATCTTGGTCTTTTCTCTCCTATTTTCATTTTCTATTTTATTTAATTCTTGTTTTTTTTCTCCTTTGTCTTATTCTCCTTTACTTTGCATTAACTTTTACATAGTTACTAACCATTCTTAATTTTCAAACTGCCTTAGATACTAAGGCTTACAATCACCACTTTGTGTTAAGATCCATTTAGGATCACACGCCCCAATTGACTAGGTTTTTGGTCTCCAAAAGCTTAGAGGACCAATTTGGATCAATGTGCCTTCTATATGCTTCTCTAGAACATGGCTTTGTCTCTAGCTACTATTTATATATGTAACTCTACCATTGGCTCTATCTCATGGCTTTGACTACTAAATCCAATTCTGGCTATGAACCTAGATCTTGCTCTTGCCTCGCTTTTTACTGCAGTGTAGAAGTCTCCTCACTGACTCTTAGATTCAAGCAATCTCTAAATCCAAACTTTGCAATCATAATTCATTCCTATCTCTCTCAGACTTGGAGATGGTCCAACTTGATATCCATTGAAGCCAAGTCAAATGTTGGTCTATGATTTTTTTTCTAGTGAGATCTTAGTAGCTATGCCCTCATGTATAAACCTCATGAAAGGAAGTGTGGTCTGACTTCTTCTTCTAGGATCAATTGCTTCCTAGCATGGAAACAACTCTTCTATGCCTGTATATGCTTACAAGCACTCTGTCTATGCAATAATGTCATTTGGATGAAAACCTTTATGTGCAATAACAATTCATCATCCAATGTTCAATTTTCTTTAGTAGTTGTCATGAAGTTCTCAAGAACCCTTGTAAGGTCATTAACCTCTGTGCACCATCTTTGACACATCTCCAAGAAGGGGTTATTTTGATGCAATATAAAAAAAAACAATTGGAGATACACACAATGCTTCATCTTTGTCAATCTTCACTCTCCACACTCCTCTCTTGATTGTGCAGTTTTTGGGGTGAAGCTCTGGATGAAGTTACCAACACTTTTCTTTCCAATGACAATTTAAATTACAATAGTGAAAAAATTTCTTAGCACTATTGTATGGATTTCTTAACTTTCTCCTTTTCTCCTTGTGCCTTTGAAATCATTATGGGTTTGGGGATGTCTTCTTTCCATTCCTCCTTTGGAAGCAATATAAATTGTGGCACATAGATTGCATCTCCTAGCAATATGCCACATGATGGAATTTATTCACACAAAATGAGCATACTTTCGAGTACCTGTAGCTGGCAGTGTTATGTGCTTTCTTCTTGCAGTAATGAAAAACAAAGGATTCCTTACTTGATACATACCCACAATTCTTCTTCTTATTCTTCTTCTTCCAACTGATCTTCTTGCTTCTTCTTTTAAGTGCAAGTGTAGGCTGAGTCTTTGAACTCTTCTCATCACTTCCCTTCTACAATCCACCACAAGAAGGATGAGGTGGTAGTGGGATACCACCTTCATGCATTGTTTCTCTTTATTTTGATGAGAAAGCCAACTTCTCCATGTCCTTTGCCTTCACAAACATGATCTTGTATTTCATGGAATTTTCCTCTTTGCAATTAAAACCCAACCCCTCATGTTTGACCCTCTATTCAACTACAATGGTGTTAGTATGCCTTGTATTCTCTTGCCTAGCCCTTGTCCATCATAGCTCATCTAATTTAACATTTTTATCTAATTCCTCTAGTATGCTTTTTAAATTCACCAAGTTGCTCCTGAGAAATGTCTGTGGAAGATGAGCATACCAAAGTTATGTTAGCCATGGTGTTTGCTTTGGAAGTGGAAATGGAAAGTGGCTTTGCTTCTCTTTTCTCTTGGAGAACTACTTGGATCTTTGTCAATTCCTCGTCCTCTACCAAGTCTTGTTGCAATTGAGTCATCATCTGAGTGCACCTATCCTCTTGCCAATTTTCCAACTAGATGACCTTCTCTCCTAAGTGTACAAGATGAACACTTCTCTTGTCCCAATCCACCATAACCTTGAGGGAGTATTGGTGTTCAAAAAATTGATTCCTTAGCAATAACATCAGTCTTGTTGAGCTCTCAAGGTTCTTCTTCATCTCTCATCCTTTGGTTAAACATATGGATATGTTCCTTTGAGTTATTGTTCTCTTATTGAAGTTGAGCATTGATGTCCTACATGTATTCCAACCTCTCTTTGTTTTATTTACCCATGCTAAGTCTGCAAGGTTCTGATAGTTGTGTCATGGTCAAGGATTTAATGTATTTGATACCATATGATCCATAAATGATGGGATTATATTCCACTCGCTTCACCAAGATGGATGCTCAGTGGAATTTAAAATTTGGTCTATTCTCTTGCTTTGTCAAAGCTGAGAATAGGCTTCTTCAATTGCTATTTGGACTTGGATTTTTTGGGTTCAAGACTTGGGTATTTTCTTGGCTTATCTATAGTTGTGCCAAGGCCAATTCTCATAGGAAAATCCAAGTGAACTTTGATTCAATTTCCTGCAAAAGATTAACCTCTGAGAAATATAAATGGTCAATCACAATGCTATAAATAGTTATCAATGGAATAAGAACTTTAGGTGTTTTTAAAACAATTATGAAATGATTTGAATGTGCATTCCCTAGCACTTGAACCAAAGACAATTCTATTCCCAATTATACCAGCACAATGCCCACTCTTCTATCTATGTTCAAGAAAATAAGAACTTTGTTATGGCAATGCCCCGTGGTTTTATATTTGCACACACAACTCCAATTGTAAACCTATCCCTCCACCCATATTTGGTCACTTGTCTTTGGATAGATTTGTTATGTAGGTTTGGATGCAACTGCTAACTCAACTCAATGACCCTTCGGTTATAATTACCATATGTATGTATTCAGACTTCAACTCAAGTTTAAATACATGCAAATAATGCTCATGTCATGTCTTTCCTTGATGACTAGAATGTCATAATAATTCCTTCACAAGTATATATGTGTTTGTGTGTGTGTATGTATGGAAATCCCCTTCAACATGACTGTAATTCCAACCCAAATACTTAGCTTGAATATATCAAATGCACAATTGTAAACCCAATACCAATGAATTGAAAAAGGGACTCCAATGTTGCAGTCAATGACTGTTGTGGTTGTAGTCAATGATTGTTCTAATGTATTTGCTACTTGTAACAATGCACATCAATTGGAGAATGTGGGGCTACAATAAATTTCTTGGCTATAACTAAGCTTGACACCAACAACTCAAGCAATTCAACAAATTTTATGGCTATAGCCAATGACTAAATAAACCAATGATTTAATCATGGATAAATCACATTATACATACCACGCAGGCATTGCCAACATTGGGCATTGATTTGTGGGTGAATAAATTCAAGGTGTGTAGTGATATTAGTCAATGATATAACCAGCTGATCAAGTGTACGACTATAGGAAATTCATGTATGGAAAAGAGGTGGAAACCAAATTGAAAGAAGGTGGTTAGTAGGTTTAATTATTATCGAGCCATTAAATGACCATTCCTAGCCAGCCAAAGAAGACACAGTTGAAGAAGAAAATGCAATGATGAACTTTGTGGGTTGGACAACCAATACTAGTAATGAAAGCTTGAGTGTATCTCTCCTAGGCAAGAGACACCCTCCCATAGTTATGTACAACCTGTATGACCACCTTAAAGCAACATACAGACTCTGTGAAGCTTTCAGGGACTGTAAATGGTTCAAAGGATGCATGCTATCTCTTGGAAAAAGAAGGTTAACCTCAAATTCGCCTAATAGGTAAGAGCAATTCTCAGAGGAGAGGGGTACAACCTAGACAAGGAGAAAAACATCCATCAATGCTTAAAACTGACCAACAATTCACCAAACTCAAATAAACCAATTTAGAAACCAAAGTGCAATGGTTTTGAGGTGAAAACAATTGATCTCTAGGCTTGGAAATGCATCCCACAGTGGTAGTAATAGAGTTGTTATACTCTCTATTAGACAAGGAAAATGAATAATGTAGTAAATCCATAAGTTTGATTACATATCCCTCTCATTTACACTCCCACTATTCACTGATAACCATTCATATCAAAGAGAAGCTTTACCATCAACACATAAACAAGTTTACATAGTAAACAATAATGCACAGAGAAAACATTGCATATAGAGACATTGTTTACCCTAGAAACCCAAATGAGAAAACCAACATTCATTGGTTTCTCATTGCTATTATTCTGACAATCTTTGGTACAATGAAGTTCATGGCTCCATGGCATTGAACAATTCAAACAACTTCTTCTCCTTTGGATTCTCTTCTCTTGTCCCCAAAAAATCCCTTTGAGAGTGAAAGTACAAGAAGAAATAGGGAGAGATAGGGTAATGGGAAGGCCAACATGCCTGACTTTTCTTTTCCCATTCCTCTATCTTTTCTCTCATATTTTCATTTTATATTTTATTTAATTATTGTTTTTTTTCTCCTTTGTCTTATTCCACTTTACTTTGCATTGTCTTTTACATACTTACTAACTTTGCTTAATTGTTGAATTGCTTTAGATATTGAGGCTTTCAACCATCGCTTTGTGTTCAGATCCATTTCAAATTAGTATTTCCATACAAATTGTTGTAATAGTAAAATGATTCCATAAAACATAAATACATTTACCTAGAAAGATTAAAAAATCATGCTCCTTGGGGTAGTTTCTACTAGCTTTTGCTTATTTTGCTTGCACCATTGGTGATGTTTGATTTTCCTAGTGGGCACGAGCTTCTTCCATAGATTCATATTTAAAATTTATCTAAATAACAAGGGAGATTCCAATGACCATGCAAGCTAAAGGAGGAGGATTGGCAACACCGATATGATTGCACAAGTACTCTAACACTTGATCCACCTCAGAACCCAAAGATTATATTAATTCCTACAACTCAAATTTCTTTTGCTGCTACAAGTGCATGAATACTTTCACTTCCACCATGGATTTGTCTTTTTCTATGCTTTATCAACCATATCTCATACCAGTCATCCTTCCAAATATTTTTTTCCAATGCCATAGCCTTGTTAGCATCAATATGAACCTCTTCCATCTAATGTTCACATCTCTTTATCCATATTTTCACCAATGGTAGGTAATAGAGTATGTGGGTAGGCACAATGACAGTGAGATGTTATGGTCCTTAACTCAAGGGATGCATCAATTGGACTAACCCGAAAGAGAAGAAAGGGTGCTTTGAATATAACCTTCTCCCACTCACTTATACTACCTGCACAAGAATCCACACGCATGTTGAAAACCCATCCTTCATCTCCCCATGAATCCAAGCAATGATAGAGGAGTTAGTATGAAGTGTGTGGGATATAATTACCCTTCCCATCCTTTGTACATGCACTTGTGTTTGGATGTTTTATCATGCCTATATTTGTGGTTGATTATGGTCGTGGGATTTCTTTGTATATAATGTCTTCCTCTCTAATATCTAATGTTCCCTCATTTATGCAGACTCCATTGTTGGATTGGTGATCCACCTTTTTGTTTTGTAATCTTAACACGTGAAAGAAATCAATTCTAGCAAAATCCTTGGCTATATCTAGTGACCTTTGGATGAATCTACCCATGCCTATATTTCTTAGAACAATCTAAGTTAAAAGGGCTTTAGTGATGAAGGATGAGTCCCACACAACTATGACAACTGCAATGCTCCTTTCTTTTAACACACACATACCTTGATAAACTACCATCGCCTCTACATCATTGTTCATAATCCCCAAGTGAGCTCTACTTCCTTTTGTCCCTCATGATATTGGATGACCCCCCGCTCCTACTACCCCTTGATATTATAATAAATTAATAATTAGTTTTTATTCAATTAAATCTGATATAATTCCTTAATTTTTTATTGAATTATCATCAATAAATCTTCTTGAAATTTATTTTATTTTCTTATTAAAAATGTAATATTGAAACCGATACATTTCTATTCTTTAATGGGTCATATTCTAAAGTTTTTTCAACACTAGGCACAAACATTTATAGAATCACAACGATAAAAGCGTTTTATAGAATCTATGGGGTAGAAGTGTTGGACTTCTCACAATATGCATGAGATAAAAGATAAAAGGAATTACTCTATTGTTCAAGCCATGATATACAAATTCTCTGATATGATTTCATTAACGCCTTATTAACTTTGAACATATTATTTTCATTTATTACCTCCCTTCCATAAAAAAATTATCAGGATGGTTACAATGATAACATAATAAACTATTTTAGCCTCGAGGGTTAGCTCAAGTAGTCATGAGTTAAATGTGAGATATGTCCCCTAAAGTTGGATCGGTCATGGGTTCGACTCTCTTGGTCCCCTTGGGGTAGGCTCCATAATTAAGGTCAATAATTTACCCCATTTATCATCCACAAATCATGGGGAAGCACCCAGAGAGTTTTTTTACAAAGTTTTCCTTAGCAATTCATTGACATCCACCCGAAAAATCATCTTGATATCTCTTCTTTTATGGGAAAAGAATCCACTTAAATAACCTTGTTGTGATATCTTCTATCTAAAGCAAGAATCCACCTAAGAAAAAATTTATTACCATATTTTTTTATAAAAATAAATTTACTTTAAAAGGTGGAAAACTCGACTCATGTATTAATCTGGAAGTTTGAGTTATCTAAAACAATAGTCTCCCTTTGTTGTTTCAAATTAATCACCTTCATCCTTATGTTATTTTCCTTTGTTACACAAATTATGGAGGTAAACGAGTAACTTTAATCAAAGTAGCCATGAAATTACATTTGCCCAACATTGAAATGCACAATTTAGAAATAAAGTTGAAGAGATTAAGTGTTAAGATGGATGAAGCAAGGTGTTCTTGTGGTAGGTGAAATCCCATGCACATAAGCAACACTAAGAAACTAAAATAAAAATAATTTTCTATGCCTATTGCTATAAAGGTAAAAGTTCATGTAAAACAAAAATTAGTATAAATCTTTCTTGAATTTAGATATTTTTAATACCTAAAATATTACATCTAATTTTCTTTAATTCCTCTCAACACTCAATAAATCCAAAATCCAAAGTTAAAACTCATCCATGCTAGAAAATTCTAATCCAATTTATCTATACAATTCATAAGCTACTATCAAACACTTTCAAAAGATGTGTTACAAACTCTCTTAAGTAAACAAAATGTCAATCAAATAGACTGGTCTTTATCCCCAAATTTCCGTAGATTTATCCTCTAACTCATTGAGTGTTAACTTTACTTCTAAAGCTTTGAACCTTGTACGTTAATTTTTTTCTCCAATTTTCCTAAATGAACCTTGCAAAGGCCGCCTAACATTTTCATTAATTTGACCTTATGAATAAGATATACTATCTTCCCAATTTGAAGGTCCATGAACATTTGCAAGAGGAGGAGACCAATTTAATTTACATGTGTACTGTTTATTTTTTTATATTTGTTATTGCAATTTCTTACTTGATTGTTACATGCATGGCATTGCCATGCATCATTTGGAAATTAATAAAAGAGTGTTATATTGTAACTATGTTGATATGTTGATTTATTTGCATGGCATTCTAATATTTGGAAATTTGGAAATTAATAAAAGAGTGTTATATTGTAATTACGTTGAAAGGTGTATACTTATTGAAGATGGGCACATTTAATGATCTTTTAATCTAAAATCTTAATCTAATGGTTAGCATTTGAAGATGTTGACATATTCTTAGTCATCTTCCTAAATCAATGAATAAAATGTAATCTTCATAACTTCTTAACATTTTTAAATGCATACGTTAAGGTGTTTACTTTTTCACATTTACTTAATCATATTAAGAAATTACTCTTTGATCATTTAATTACCACGTTTAAATAATTAACAAACTTAATTGACATTAAATATTTACTTCAACATTAACCTTTTATTTTTTTACATTTCAGCCACGTTTGGCCCCATCTCCCATACAACTGCGGATTGCCCCAGCTACGGTTCGTTTCCTCTGCCCATTACGGTTCATCAACCCAGCTACGATTCGCTTCCTCTGCCCATAACGGTTCATCGATCCCAGCTACGGTTTGCTTGCTCACAATTATGTTGGGCGAGTGGTTGTGATTTTCCTTTTGATTATAGAGTAAGTATATTTTATTCTGACATCTAATGTTGCATTCTACTGGTACGCTGCTACAAGATTGGTCATTGCCATTATTTGAAACGTTGAAAGGGTCGACAATTTTCGGCTTAATGATAGTTTTTTAAGGTTTCAAAATAGGTCTACATTTGCCTCAGCCCATTGTCATTCAACAATATGCATCTTTCTATCATATTCAATGGATAATGCCCATGATACGGGTATGGGGTGTTGCGGAAATATAAATAGCCTTTTGATACAATTGCTTCAATTTTTTTTTTTTGTTTAATTTGTAGTTGGAGATTCTCCATTATTTTTGTTATTTTTGTTGGCCCTTAAAATCTAATTGCTTAATAATTTTTTATGTTCTTGCTTTGAGAGCTACCCAATCAATATTATAGGTCTAGCTTTTGGAGTTCACACTAGCGAAGGTGACGAAGTCGCCCTGCCAGGCCTCATGGATTTTTTGTCTTACAACATTCTCTTCCTCTTAGAAAACAAGACACAATACAATATTTTCACAGGCACCAAAACCTTACCCGGGTGTGTTCTGATCATTGGGGGAATTCAAATATTCCTGCCAAATAGTCCAGTAGAGGCTAATACAAGTTTTGCACATGAGGAGGTAGTGTAACAACAATCCAAGAAAGAGGCCATGGATCCAAATGATTTTAAAGCTAATTGTGTTTGTGATGCAGGTGCAATAGAGGAAAGAAAATTAGTAAGGACTGTCAAAGAGGAGGAGAAGGAGTAGACATTGATGTCTGCCCCAGCAGAAAAATAGGAGAATTCAGATGAAATGCTCACTCAATGGGAGAAGAGTTGAAGATGTTGGAGGATTGGTTGGACAATCCAAAACCAGAAGATGGATGCTAGGAAGCAGTCATGTAGATTGCAGGAGAAGAGCATTCAACATAATTTCTCAAAAATTTCAACCCATGAGCTGAACAAGAGATGACTGCAGGATTGGAGCCTGCAACAGAAGAGGAAGCCGACAACATAGATTTTGTTGAGTAGTATGAGGAACTGGAAGCCTTGGAGAGAAGGGTAAATATGCAGAGTAGGCATCACCAACAGGTAAAATTGGAAACAGGTGAAGGAGCATACCAGCCTGGGGAGTAGCTGGAGGAAGTTGGAGTTTAACCAACACAAGAGGAGATGACAGAAGTCAATCTGTCAGAGGCGGAAGCTGAGTAGCAACTCAATGGTGGGACTACAGAACTGTAGTTTGCAACAGAGTGGCCAACTAGTGCCACAGGAGATGAAGATAATATGAAAGTTCAGATTGATCCGATTGGTAAAAAGGAGAAAAAACACACATTTCAATGTGCCCAAGAGATGGAGAAAGAAGAGCATTCGGTGGAACTGCTAAAAAATTTCAGCCAAGGAGATGAGAAAGAGATAACTGTAGAATGTGAACCTTCAACAGAGGAGGAAGAAACATATAGCATGGATCTTGTTGATCTGTGTGAAGAGCTGAAGGCCCTGGAGAGAAGGGTAAAAATGCAAAAGCATCTTATCCAACAAGTCAAGTTCGAAATTGATGGAGAGAAGAGGCAACATAGCATAATGCAGGGGGGAAACTAGCTAGTGGACTAGCTGAACAAAGAAATAGAGGAGATAAAGAGATTGATGTTGGAAGCAACACAAAAAGCAGTCATCAGAGAAGTACGGGACAGAAGAAAACCTGCAAGAGCAGCAGGGAAAAATAAGCAGTAAGGAAAAGGAACAGATGAACAACTCCAAGAGAAAGTATGGGACCCTGGAGGATCTCAACAACATGGCAAAGGGAGCCATGAGAATGAGCTCATGATTTTCCCAGCAGTGGAGTATGATGCATGAGCATCGTCAGCAAAGCCTGCATGGAGGGACAACTCAGCGCCATAGCGCACCTTTTGAAATTAGTTGGAATCTAAAAGCTGACATTTTTCTATAGATCCATTTTGAACGGATGATTGAAGAAGAGAGAAACACTCAGAAACTGAATGATCACGAGAGTTCTGGGAGTTTCACTCTAAGTCTGGAATGTAACAGAACTTGAGTAGTTGTTAGTTGTTACTTCGATAGGAGAGGTAGTCGAAGGGAACCCTAGGAACCTTCCTGTATATGTAGATGCATGGCATGCCCAAATGAGGTTGCTGGAGGAGTATTGCTATTGAATAGTAGGTAGAATAGTTTGTTTTGAGAGAGTTGAGACTCTGTTACAGTCCAGCCTGCACATATTGTAATCAAACATTCATCTTAATAGAAAGAAAACATGTTTTCCTGCATATGAACTTTATGTGTGTTTATGGGTATCAAATGAATGTTATGTGTGTGTGTTTACGAATGTTGTAGATGCATGTTAGAATTCATATGCAGGGGATAGATATACTTTGCTATCTGTCTATGAGTTATAGAGTTGTTATGGATTCTTAGGATGTGCAAGGAGTGCACAACAAAATATTGGAGGTTCCGTAGCCAGCGCAAAGAGGCGCATCCGAACTCTATTGAGTCAGAGAAGAACGTGTCAAGAGGACACACTAGAGGAATAAAAAAACTCAAGAGAAACCTCATAGTTACTTAATACTCTATAGAGCTCCGCAAGTGTGCATTGAGCGGACGCAAGGAGTGCATTATTGAAACTGGGAGAAATCAAGATTCCAGAGGAAGACGTGTGCAAGGATTGCACTAGGCCAACACTTAGACGGAGTGTTGAAAGAAGTCGTTGGAAGAATTCATCGAGCCCAAGGAGTGTGCCATAAGTAAAGTAGTTTTACTTTACAAGATCAAGCAGGATGAGCGTCGGGTTGCTAGGAGGGCACCGAGGAAATCTTCTAAGAAGGTGGAAGGGCCGAGATCCTTTGGAGTTCTGAATCAGTTCAAAAGCTTAGAAGATATAGAGAAAAGAGTGAATAGAGAAGGACTTATTCCAAGTCCCAAAGATCAGGAGGGATAACATCCTAAGAAGCGAAGTCATCCCAAGATAGCGAGATCGCAGGAGGAGGTTCAAGGGCCAAAATCCTCGAACACTTAGAAATTTTCCCAATTTCGAGAGAAAGTGCAAGCTTAGGAGGAGTAACAGTAGTCGTTGAATCGAGTTGTAGGGAGAGATCTGGACTACTAGATCCACATCTAGACAGAAAGAGAACACATAGGGGAAGAACAGGTCCCAACCATTAGATCTGGGTGCATTGGATCGACAGTCGTCCGATCCAAAGGTAAGTGCATGGGCATTAAATATTTTGGAAGTGCACAGAAGAACGGACTTGTGAACTCTCGAAGGTCAAAGTGAATCTGGACCGTCAGATCCAGAGAGACATGTGGTGGAAATCTATGAATTTTGGGTGAAAGCACTTTGAGAGAAACGAGTGCGTAAGAGTTTGAAACTCTCGAAGCCCGAAGAGCCAAAGAGGTTAGTGGCCATTGGATCCAGGGGGAGACACGCATCAAGAGATCGTGTATTTCGGGCAGAATCCTTTCAGGAGGAGTCGAATGCCGAGAGTTGAAACTCTCGAAGCCCGAATAGACGAAGTAGCTGGGAGTCATCAATCTGAGGGAGGACCTGCGTCATTAGATCATGGACTCTGGATAAATCTCTCCAGGAGATATAGAGCATGGAGAAGTTGAGACTTTCGAAGGCCGAAGTTTCGAAGAGGACCTGGGCCATTGATTTGAGGAGGAAACATGGCAGAAGATTTGCCATTTCAGAGAATGCCACTCCAGAAGAAGAAGGAGGGCGTTGAACAAGAACTCCCAAAGACCGGAGGGTTGGAGTTCATCTGGGTCGTCCATTCCTTGAGGACATGCGTCAATAGATCTTCCACTTCAGAAGATTGCCACTTCAGGAAGGAGCATGCGCAGGAGTTTGAAACTCCCGAAGCCCGAAGGGCTGAAGAGAACCATAGTCCTTGATCTGTGAGGAACACGCATCGACAGATCATTGTCTCTAGGTAAAATCACTCCGGGAGAAGGCAAAGAGTTGAGAATTGAAACTCCCAAAGCTCAAAAGGAGAAATCGATCGTAGCCGTCGATTTGAGAGGATGACACATGTCGATAGATTGGTAGATCGGGGAGCACATGCGAAAGGAGGACAAAGGTCGATGACTGGCAGTTGACCAAGGCAGAAAGAGGACAGATTGTAGCCGTTGATCAAATGACATTGCCGAGATTCAGAGATCAACGGTCACACTTAATTGTGGGGCCAGGAAATGCTCAGAGTTTAAAATTTTTAGTGTGGGCCACAATTGAAACCATGATATTGCTAAACGGACGCATGGAAGCGGCTAGTGAATTGCAGGGAGAAAAGAGATGTGGTCTCAAACCAATTTCAGCCGCTTTACAATCACGTGTTTCCATGAGGACATAGCTCGAGGTCATATGTGAAGGAAAGGACCCCACGAGGGGAGCTGATGTCTGTTAATTAATCTCTTCGAAGAGGTCAGGAAAGAGCTCGCGGGTTTGACAAAACTTGCACGAAGAAGGAAATGGGACTTGTGTAGATTGATTGGGGTCTAATAAAGGCTCGAAGAGTCGATCCAAATCCTTGATTTGAACGATCCTAGACCGAGAGGTCAAGCATCCCCAAGGGGAGAAGGGGGGTCTGCATCAATTGGACTCTAGAAGAACTCAATGGTTTGTGACTCAAAAGGGGGTTGAGAGAATTAATTACTAATACTATGAATACACGTATTTTTTTTTTGAGATTGTCACCTCACGAGGGTGAATAACGTGAAAAGAGAAAAATAGAAAGAATAAGAAATATGAGAAGATGTCATCCAGAGGGGTAAAAATGTAAAAATTAAAAATTTGGAAAAATAAGAAATTTTGTGTTTGCTAAGGTGGCAATCAGAATGAAAATGCAAATCAATATCCGAGGTTTTATCCCATGTGGGAAACTCTACTAAAATTCATGGTGACCGGTGAGATTGGATTCGGTTGTGAATTAATGATTAGGCATTCTAAGTGTGGTGGGAATCCACACATCACTCTTTCGACTACCCACAACCTATGGTAGATGGTTGCATTCCTATTGAAAGGTGGAAAGGACAATCCGCAAGCTTGATCTTCCTTGCGATACCTCACAACTTAGAGGGAATTGGTTGAAAGAAGAGTAACTTAGAGTGGCAAGGTGGTGCATTTTTGGTGGCGTATAAAAGTTGAAAAGGATAGAGTAGGAGAGGGAGCACAAGGAGAGTTGCAAGTCTTTTGTTTTTTTTTTAATAAAATGCATAAGTGAATTGAAAAGTACTTAAATGATGGTTGGATGTAATTAATTTGGATGGACATATGAATTTGGGATTTGAATGAAATGATAGATTATGGTGATTTAGAAATTAATTATAGAATTGTTTGGAAAATGTATAAGGAATACATAAATATTTAATTTTGGATTAAAAAGGGAATTTGAAATTACATGTGAGAAAAAAATAAAATCAAAATTAAAAATCTCATAATTTTCATCAACGTTAATTCCTCTTTAAAAAATTCCCAATGAAGCCATTCAAGGTTCATTTTCCATTTAGGATTTGGAGAGGGGGATATGGATAAGAGGGGATTATCCCTTTCTCCTTCCAAACTTATCATGAGATGAGGAGAGCTCTCCATGGATGTCTATGGAGAAGTCCATTGTCACTCAAAGAAAATATGCAGATTTGGGGGTTTCACCCCAAGAAGAGAAGGATGATCTTCCATATCATCTCTTCCCTCTTTTGGGATCACTCTACTCAATAGTTGTAAGGCCTTTCATACAATTCCTCAAAATAAATAAAAAATAATCTATTCATCTTCTTACAAAATAAATTCAATTTAGTTCTAGGTTTTTCTTTCATGATTTTCTTTACAACAACATAATAATCAACATCGGCCTATGTTAGGAACCAAATATTAATATAGCATAGAAAAACCTTAGAGTAAGTACTCAACGCCTTGAAAAAGAGAGAATTTCAGATAATAAGCCTCTTCGAGGGGGCAACCTCCTTATCCACCACATAAATGTTCAAGTACAAGATGATTCCAAATGAAAATGTCTCCTTGGTATATATAGGAGACTAGGAGGTACAATTACAACTAATGGACTCAAGCTGACATAAATAAAATAACATTACTAATGTAATATGCCCCAATTAAGGGGTAATGAGCCATTATTTAGGGCTTAACAACCCAATAATCAACAACATCATAATAACATCATAAAATACACAAAATATGTACCTCTACCTGTAGATTAGTTGATTTAGTCCCTGGTTCTCTTGTTCTTGAGCTAGCCCAAACTCCCTAACTGAATATTAACCTCTCAGCCAACTAGGAACAACCTCGTTGACTCCCTAGCTCCAGGAATCCTTGCGGTTTCCTGGCCCCTGAGCTCAAAGTTCCCAGCAACAATAGTGCCCTGTGAGAGTTTCCAAAATGCTCTCTCCTCCCAATTTTCCTCCTCCTTCTGCTTTACCTCTTGCAACAATTTTTCATCAAAAATGAGACCCCTCTCCTCTCTTCCTTATCCTCCCTTCTCATTCAATTCCCCCAACTACCTTATCCCCCTCATTAATTCTCCATTAGCCTTATCCCTTCATTAATTACTTCACCTACTTTTTAATAATAAAATAATAAAAATACTCATTTAATTTATTTTAATATTTAATTAAATTTAAATTAAAAACTATGATAAACAATTAATCAAATTTGGTTGTTACATACACCCACCCTTCAAGAAACTTCATCCTGAAGTTAGACTAATTTACAATACAAGGGTAACGACACATGATTCATACATCCACATCAAATAAGCAACATCATCAATTTCTATATCTTGGTCTTTTCTCTCCTATTTTCATTTTCTATTTTATTTAATTCTTGTTTTTTCCTCCTTTGTCTTATTCTCCTTTACTTTGCATTAACTTTTACATAGTTACTAACCTTTCTTAATTGTCAAATTGCCTTAAATACTAAGGATTACAATCACCACTTTGTGTTCAGATCCATTTAGGATCACACGTCCCAATTGACAAGGTTTTTGGTCTCCAAAATCTTAGAGGACCAATTTGGATCGATGTGCCTTCTATATGCTTCTCTAGAAC
>JASDQU010102089.1:80744-114178 GCA_032191745.1 Picea mariana | reverse complement strand
TTGAAGTTGAGCATTGATGTCCTACATGTATTCCAACCTCTCTTTGTTTTATTTACCCATGCTAAGTCTGCAAGGTTCTGATAGTTGTGTCATGGTCAAGGATTTAATGTATTTGATACCATATGATCCATAAATGATGGGATTATATTCCACTCGCTTCACCAAGATGGATGCTCAGTGGAATTTAAAATTTGGTCTATTCTCTTGCTTTGTCAAAGCTGAGAATAGGCTTCTTCAATTGCTATTTGGACTTGGATTTTTTGGGTTCAAGACTTGGGTATTTTCTTGGCTTATCTATAGTTGTGCCAAGGCCAATTCTCATAGGAAAATCCAAGTGAACTTTGATTCAATTTCCTGCAAAAGATTAACCTCTGAGAAATATAAATGGTCAATCACAATGCTATAAATAGTTATCAATGGAATAAGAACTTTAGGTGTTTTTAAAACAATTATGAAATGATTTGAATGTGCATTCCCTAGCACTTGAACCAAAGACAATTCTATTCCCAATTATACCAGCACAATGCCCACTCTTCTATCTATGTTCAAGAAAATAAGAACTTTGTTATGGCAATGCCCCGTGGTTTTATATTTGCACACACAACTCCAATTGTAAACCTATCCCTCCACCCATATTTGGTCACTTGTCTTTGGATAGATTTGTTATGTAGGTTTGGATGCAACTGCTAACTCAACTCAATGACCCTTCGGTTATAATTACCATATGTATGTATTCAGACTTCAACTCAAGTTTAAATACATGCAAATAATGCTCATGTCATGTCTTTCCTTGATGACTAGAATGTCATAATAATTCCTTCACAAGTATATATGTGTTTGTGTGTGTGTATGTATGGAAATCCCCTTCAACATGACTGTAATTCCAACCCAAATACTTAGCTTGAATATATCAAATGCACAATTGTAAACCCAATACCAATGAATTGAAAAAGGGACTCCAATGTTGCAGTCAATGACTGTTGTGGTTGTAGTCAATGATTGTTCTAATGTATTTGCTACTTGTAACAATGCACATCAATTGGAGAATGTGGGGCTACAATAAATTTCTTGGCTATAACTAAGCTTGACACCAACAACTCAAGCAATTCAACAAATTTTATGGCTATAGCCAATGACTAAATAAACCAATGATTTAATCATGGATAAATCACATTATACATACCACGCAGGCATTGCCAACATTGGGCATTGATTTGTGGGTGAATAAATTCAAGGTGTGTAGTGATATTAGTCAATGATATAACCAGCTGATCAAGTGTACGACTATAGGAAATTCATGTATGGAAAAGAGGTGGAAACCAAATTGAAAGAAGGTGGTTAGTAGGTTTAATTATTATCGAGCCATTAAATGACCATTCCTAGCCAGCCAAAGAAGACACAGTTGAAGAAGAAAATGCAATGATGAACTTTGTGGGTTGGACAACCAATACTAGTAATGAAAGCTTGAGTGTATCTCTCCTAGGCAAGAGACACCCTCCCATAGTTATGTACAACCTGTATGACCACCTTAAAGCAACATACAGACTCTGTGAAGCTTTCAGGGACTGTAAATGGTTCAAAGGATGCATGCTATCTCTTGGAAAAAGAAGGTTAACCTCAAATTCGCCTAATAGGTAAGAGCAATTCTCAGAGGAGAGGGGTACAACCTAGACAAGGAGAAAAACATCCATCAATGCTTAAAACTGACCAACAATTCACCAAACTCAAATAAACCAATTTAGAAACCAAAGTGCAATGGTTTTGAGGTGAAAACAATTGATCTCTAGGCTTGGAAATGCATCCCACAGTGGTAGTAATAGAGTTGTTATACTCTCTATTAGACAAGGAAAATGAATAATGTAGTTCCATAAGTTTGATTACATATCCCTCTCATTTACACTCCCACTATTCACTGATAACCATTCATATCAAAGAGAAGCTTTACCATCAACACATAAACAAGTTTACATAGTAAACAATAATGCACAGAGAAAACATTGCATATAGAGACATTGTTTACCCTAGAAACCCAAATGAGAAAACCAACATTCATTGGTTTCTCATTGCTATTATTCTGACAATCTTTGGTACAATGAAGTTCATGGCTCCATGGCATTGAACAATTCAAACAACTTCTTCTCCTTTGGATTCTCTTCTCTTGTCCCCAAAAAATCCCTTTGAGAGTGAAAGTACAAGAAGAAATAGGGAGAGATAGGGTAATGGGAAGGCCAACATGCCTGACTTTTCTTTTCCCATTCCTCTATCTTTTCTCTCATATTTTCATTTTATATTTTATTTAATTATTGTTTTTTTTCTCCTTTGTCTTATTCCACTTTACTTTGCATTGTCTTTTACATACTTACTAACTTTGCTTAATTGTTGAATTGCTTTAGATATTGAGGCTTTCAACCATCGCTTTGTGTTCAGATCCATTTCAAATTAGTATTTCCATACAAATTGTTGTAATAGTAAAATGATTCCATAAAACATAAATACATTTACCTAGAAAGATTAAAAAATCATGCTCCTTGGGGTAGTTTCTACTAGCTTTTGCTTATTTTGCTTGCACCATTGGTGATGTTTGATTTTCCTAGTGGGCACGAGCTTCTTCCATAGATTCATATTTAAAATTTATCTAAATAACAAGGGAGATTCCAATGACCATGCAAGCTAAAGGAGGAGGATTGGCAACACCGATATGATTGCACAAGTACTCTAACACTTGATCCACCTCAGAACCCAAAGATTATATTAATTCCTACAACTCAAATTTCTTTTGCTGCTACAAGTGCATGAATACTTTCACTTCCACCATGGATTTGTCTTTTTCTATGCTTTATCAACCATATCTCATACCAGTCATCCTTCCAAATATTTTTTTCCAATGCCATAGCCTTGTTAGCATCAATATGAACCTCTTCCATCTAATGTTCACATCTCTTTATCCATATTTTCACCAATGGTAGGTAATAGAGTATGTGGGTAGGCACAATGACAGTGAGATGTTATGGTCCTTAACTCAAGGGATGCATCAATTGGACTAACCCGAAAGAGAAGAAAGGGTGCTTTGAATATAACCTTCTCCCACTCACTTATACTACCTGCACAAGAATCCACACGCATGTTGAAAACCCATCCTTCATCTCCCCATGAATCCAAGCAATGATAGAGGAGTTAGTATGAAGTGTGTGGGATATAATTACCCTTCCCATCCTTTGTACATGCACTTGTGTTTGGATGTTTTATCATGCCTATATTTGTGGTTGATTATGGTCGTGGGATTTCTTTGTATATAATGTCTTCCTCTCTAATATCTAATGTTCCCTCATTTATGCAGACTCCATTGTTGGATTGGTGATCCACCTTTTTGTTTTGTAATCTTAACACGTGAAAGAAATCAATTCTAGCAAAATCCTTGGCTATATCTAGTGACCTTTGGATGAATCTACCCATGCCTATATTTCTTAGAACAATCTAAGTTAAAAGGGCTTTAGTGATGAAGGATGAGTCCCACACAACTATGACAACTGCAATGCTCCTTTCTTTTAACACACACATACCTTGATAAACTACCATCGCCTCTACATCATTGTTCATAATCCCCAAGTGAGCTCTACTTCCTTTTGTCCCTCATGATATTGGATGACCCCCCGCTCCTACTACCCCTTGATATTATAATAAATTAATAATTAGTTTTTATTCAATTAAATCTGATATAATTCCTTAATTTTTTATTGAATTATCATCAATAAATCTTCTTGAAATTTATTTTATTTTCTTATTAAAAATGTAATATTGAAACCGATACATTTCTATTCTTTAATGGGTCATATTCTAAAGTTTTTTCAACACTAGGCACAAACATTTATAGAATCACAACGATAAAAGCGTTTTATAGAATCTATGGGGTAGAAGTGTTGGACTTCTCACAATATGCATGAGATAAAAGATAAAAGGAATTACTCTATTGTTCAAGCCATGATATACAAATTCTCTGATATGATTTCATTAACGCCTTATTAACTTTGAACATATTATTTTCATTTATTACCTCCCTTCCATAAAAAAATTATCAGGATGGTTACAATGATAACATAATAAACTATTTTAGCCTCGAGGGTTAGCTCAAGTAGTCATGAGTTAAATGTGAGATATGTCCCCTAAAGTTGGATCGGTCATGGGTTCGACTCTCTTGGTCCCCTTGGGGTAGGCTCCATAATTAAGGTCAATAATTTACCCCATTTATCATCCACAAATCATGGGGAAGCACCCAGAGAGTTTTTTTACAAAGTTTTCCTTAGCAATTCATTGACATCCACCCGAAAAATCATCTTGATATCTCTTCTTTTATGGGAAAAGAATCCACTTAAATAACCTTGTTGTGATATCTTCTATCTAAAGCAAGAATCCACCTAAGAAAAAATTTATTACCATATTTTTTTATAAAAATAAATTTACTTTAAAAGGTGGAAAACTCGACTCATGTATTAATCTGGAAGTTTGAGTTATCTAAAACAATAGTCTCCCTTTGTTGTTTCAAATTAATCACCTTCATCCTTATGTTATTTTCCTTTGTTACACAAATTATGGAGGTAAACGAGTAACTTTAATCAAAGTAGCCATGAAATTACATTTGCCCAACATTGAAATGCACAATTTAGAAATAAAGTTGAAGAGATTAAGTGTTAAGATGGATGAAGCAAGGTGTTCTTGTGGTAGGTGAAATCCCATGCACATAAGCAACACTAAGAAACTAAAATAAAAATAATTTTCTATGCCTATTGCTATAAAGGTAAAAGTTCATGTAAAACAAAAATTAGTATAAATCTTTCTTGAATTTAGATATTTTTAATACCTAAAATATTACATCTAATTTTCTTTAATTCCTCTCAACACTCAATAAATCCAAAATCCAAAGTTAAAACTCATCCATGCTAGAAAATTCTAATCCAATTTATCTATACAATTCATAAGCTACTATCAAACACTTTCAAAAGATGTGTTACAAACTCTCTTAAGTAAACAAAATGTCAATCAAATAGACTGGTCTTTATCCCCAAATTTCCGTAGATTTATCCTCTAACTCATTGAGTGTTAACTTTACTTCTAAAGCTTTGAACCTTGTACGTTAATTTTTTTCTCCAATTTTCCTAAATGAACCTTGCAAAGGCCGCCTAACATTTTCATTAATTTGACCTTATGAATAAGATATACTATCTTCCCAATTTGAAGGTCCATGAACATTTGCAAGAGGAGGAGACCAATTTAATTTACATGTGTACTGTTTATTTTTTTATATTTGTTATTGCAATTTCTTACTTGATTGTTACATGCATGGCATTGCCATGCATCATTTGGAAATTAATAAAAGAGTGTTATATTGTAACTATGTTGATATGTTGATTTATTTGCATGGCATTCTAATATTTGGAAATTTGGAAATTAATAAAAGAGTGTTATATTGTAATTACGTTGAAAGGTGTATACTTATTGAAGATGGGCACATTTAATGATCTTTTAATCTAAAATCTTAATCTAATGGTTAGCATTTGAAGATGTTGACATATTCTTAGTCATCTTCCTAAATCAATGAATAAAATGTAATCTTCATAACTTCTTAACATTTTTAAATGCATACGTTAAGGTGTTTACTTTTTCACATTTACTTAATCATATTAAGAAATTACTCTTTGATCATTTAATTACCACGTTTAAATAATTAACAAACTTAATTGACATTAAATATTTACTTCAACATTAACCTTTTATTTTTTTACATTTCAGCCACGTTTGGCCCCATCTCCCATACAACTGCGGATTGCCCCAGCTACGGTTCGTTTCCTCTGCCCATTACGGTTCATCAACCCAGCTACGATTCGCTTCCTCTGCCCATAACGGTTCATCGATCCCAGCTACGGTTTGCTTGCTCACAATTATGTTGGGCGAGTGGTTGTGATTTTCCTTTTGATTATAGAGTAAGTATATTTTATTCTGACATCTAATGTTGCATTCTACTGGTACGCTGCTACAAGATTGGTCATTGCCATTATTTGAAACGTTGAAAGGGTCGACAATTTTCGGCTTAATGATAGTTTTTTAAGGTTTCAAAATAGGTCTACATTTGCCTCAGCCCATTGTCATTCAACAATATGCATCTTTCTATCATATTCAATGGATAATGCCCATGATACGGGTATGGGGTGTTGCGGAAATATAAATAGCCTTTTGATACAATTGCTTCAATTTTTTTTTTTTGTTTAATTTGTAGTTGGAGATTCTCCATTATTTTTGTTATTTTTGTTGGCCCTTAAAATCTAATTGCTTAATAATTTTTTATGTTCTTGCTTTGAGAGCTACCCAATCAATATTATAGGTCTAGCTTTTGGAGTTCACACTAGCGAAGGTGACGAAGTCGCCCTGCCAGGCCTCATGGATTTTTTGTCTTACAACATTCTCTTCCTCTTAGAAAACAAGACACAATACAATATTTTCACAGGCACCAAAACCTTACCCGGGTGTGTTCTGATCATTGGGGGAATTCAAATATTCCTGCCAAATAGTCCAGTAGAGGCTAATACAAGTTTTGCACATGAGGAGGTAGTGTAACAACAATCCAAGAAAGAGGCCATGGATCCAAATGATTTTAAAGCTAATTGTGTTTGTGATGCAGGTGCAATAGAGGAAAGAAAATTAGTAAGGACTGTCAAAGAGGAGGAGAAGGAGTAGACATTGATGTCTGCCCCAGCAGAAAAATAGGAGAATTCAGATGAAATGCTCACTCAATGGGAGAAGAGTTGAAGATGTTGGAGGATTGGTTGGACAATCCAAAACCAGAAGATGGATGCTAGGAAGCAGTCATGTAGATTGCAGGAGAAGAGCATTCAACATAATTTCTCAAAAATTTCAACCCATGAGCTGAACAAGAGATGACTGCAGGATTGGAGCCTGCAACAGAAGAGGAAGCCGACAACATAGATTTTGTTGAGTAGTATGAGGAACTGGAAGCCTTGGAGAGAAGGGTAAATATGCAGAGTAGGCATCACCAACAGGTAAAATTGGAAACAGGTGAAGGAGCATACCAGCCTGGGGAGTAGCTGGAGGAAGTTGGAGTTTAACCAACACAAGAGGAGATGACAGAAGTCAATCTGTCAGAGGCGGAAGCTGAGTAGCAACTCAATGGTGGGACTACAGAACTGTAGTTTGCAACAGAGTGGCCAACTAGTGCCACAGGAGATGAAGATAATATGAAAGTTCAGATTGATCCGATTGGTAAAAAGGAGAAAAAACACACATTTCAATGTGCCCAAGAGATGGAGAAAGAAGAGCATTCGGTGGAACTGCTAAAAAATTTCAGCCAAGGAGATGAGAAAGAGATAACTGTAGAATGTGAACCTTCAACAGAGGAGGAAGAAACATATAGCATGGATCTTGTTGATCTGTGTGAAGAGCTGAAGGCCCTGGAGAGAAGGGTAAAAATGCAAAAGCATCTTATCCAACAAGTCAAGTTCGAAATTGATGGAGAGAAGAGGCAACATAGCATAATGCAGGGGGGAAACTAGCTAGTGGACTAGCTGAACAAAGAAATAGAGGAGATAAAGAGATTGATGTTGGAAGCAACACAAAAAGCAGTCATCAGAGAAGTACGGGACAGAAGAAAACCTGCAAGAGCAGCAGGGAAAAATAAGCAGTAAGGAAAAGGAACAGATGAACAACTCCAAGAGAAAGTATGGGACCCTGGAGGATCTCAACAACATGGCAAAGGGAGCCATGAGAATGAGCTCATGATTTTCCCAGCAGTGGAGTATGATGCATGAGCATCGTCAGCAAAGCCTGCATGGAGGGACAACTCAGCGCCATAGCGCACCTTTTGAAATTAGTTGGAATCTAAAAGCTGACATTTTTCTATAGATCCATTTTGAACGGATGATTGAAGAAGAGAGAAACACTCAGAAACTGAATGATCACGAGAGTTCTGGGAGTTTCACTCTAAGTCTGGAATGTAACAGAACTTGAGTAGTTGTTAGTTGTTACTTCGATAGGAGAGGTAGTCGAAGGGAACCCTAGGAACCTTCCTGTATATGTAGATGCATGGCATGCCCAAATGAGGTTGCTGGAGGAGTATTGCTATTGAATAGTAGGTAGAATAGTTTGTTTTGAGAGAGTTGAGACTCTGTTACAGTCCAGCCTGCACATATTGTAATCAAACATTCATCTTAATAGAAAGAAAACATGTTTTCCTGCATATGAACTTTATGTGTGTTTATGGGTATCAAATGAATGTTATGTGTGTGTGTTTACGAATGTTGTAGATGCATGTTAGAATTCATATGCAGGGGATAGATATACTTTGCTATCTGTCTATGAGTTATAGAGTTGTTATGGATTCTTAGGATGTGCAAGGAGTGCACAACAAAATATTGGAGGTTCCGTAGCCAGCGCAAAGAGGCGCATCCGAACTCTATTGAGTCAGAGAAGAACGTGTCAAGAGGACACACTAGAGGAATAAAAAAACTCAAGAGAAACCTCATAGTTACTTAATACTCTATAGAGCTCCGCAAGTGTGCATTGAGCGGACGCAAGGAGTGCATTATTGAAACTGGGAGAAATCAAGATTCCAGAGGAAGACGTGTGCAAGGATTGCACTAGGCCAACACTTAGACGGAGTGTTGAAAGAAGTCGTTGGAAGAATTCATCGAGCCCAAGGAGTGTGCCATAAGTAAAGTAGTTTTACTTTACAAGATCAAGCAGGATGAGCGTCGGGTTGCTAGGAGGGCACCGAGGAAATCTTCTAAGAAGGTGGAAGGGCCGAGATCCTTTGGAGTTCTGAATCAGTTCAAAAGCTTAGAAGATATAGAGAAAAGAGTGAATAGAGAAGGACTTATTCCAAGTCCCAAAGATCAGGAGGGATAACATCCTAAGAAGCGAAGTCATCCCAAGATAGCGAGATCGCAGGAGGAGGTTCAAGGGCCAAAATCCTCGAACACTTAGAAATTTTCCCAATTTCGAGAGAAAGTGCAAGCTTAGGAGGAGTAACAGTAGTCGTTGAATCGAGTTGTAGGGAGAGATCTGGACTACTAGATCCACATCTAGACAGAAAGAGAACACATAGGGGAAGAACAGGTCCCAACCATTAGATCTGGGTGCATTGGATCGACAGTCGTCCGATCCAAAGGTAAGTGCATGGGCATTAAATATTTTGGAAGTGCACAGAAGAACGGACTTGTGAACTCTCGAAGGTCAAAGTGAATCTGGACCGTCAGATCCAGAGAGACATGTGGTGGAAATCTATGAATTTTGGGTGAAAGCACTTTGAGAGAAACGAGTGCGTAAGAGTTTGAAACTCTCGAAGCCCGAAGAGCCAAAGAGGTTAGTGGCCATTGGATCCAGGGGGAGACACGCATCAAGAGATCGTGTATTTCGGGCAGAATCCTTTCAGGAGGAGTCGAATGCCGAGAGTTGAAACTCTCGAAGCCCGAATAGACGAAGTAGCTGGGAGTCATCAATCTGAGGGAGGACCTGCGTCATTAGATCATGGACTCTGGATAAATCTCTCCAGGAGATATAGAGCATGGAGAAGTTGAGACTTTCGAAGGCCGAAGTTTCGAAGAGGACCTGGGCCATTGATTTGAGGAGGAAACATGGCAGAAGATTTGCCATTTCAGAGAATGCCACTCCAGAAGAAGAAGGAGGGCGTTGAACAAGAACTCCCAAAGACCGGAGGGTTGGAGTTCATCTGGGTCGTCCATTCCTTGAGGACATGCGTCAATAGATCTTCCACTTCAGAAGATTGCCACTTCAGGAAGGAGCATGCGCAGGAGTTTGAAACTCCCGAAGCCCGAAGGGCTGAAGAGAACCATAGTCCTTGATCTGTGAGGAACACGCATCGACAGATCATTGTCTCTAGGTAAAATCACTCCGGGAGAAGGCAAAGAGTTGAGAATTGAAACTCCCAAAGCTCAAAAGGAGAAATCGATCGTAGCCGTCGATTTGAGAGGATGACACATGTCGATAGATTGGTAGATCGGGGAGCACATGCGAAAGGAGGACAAAGGTCGATGACTGGCAGTTGACCAAGGCAGAAAGAGGACAGATTGTAGCCGTTGATCAAATGACATTGCCGAGATTCAGAGATCAACGGTCACACTTAATTGTGGGGCCAGGAAATGCTCAGAGTTTAAAATTTTTAGTGTGGGCCACAATTGAAACCATGATATTGCTAAACGGACGCATGGAAGCGGCTAGTGAATTGCAGGGAGAAAAGAGATGTGGTCTCAAACCAATTTCAGCCGCTTTACAATCACGTGTTTCCATGAGGACATAGCTCGAGGTCATATGTGAAGGAAAGGACCCCACGAGGGGAGCTGATGTCTGTTAATTAATCTCTTCGAAGAGGTCAGGAAAGAGCTCGCGGGTTTGACAAAACTTGCACGAAGAAGGAAATGGGACTTGTGTAGATTGATTGGGGTCTAATAAAGGCTCGAAGAGTCGATCCAAATCCTTGATTTGAACGATCCTAGACCGAGAGGTCAAGCATCCCCAAGGGGAGAAGGGGGGTCTGCATCAATTGGACTCTAGAAGAACTCAATGGTTTGTGACTCAAAAGGGGGTTGAGAGAATTAATTACTAATACTATGAATACACGTATTTTTTTTTTGAGATTGTCACCTCACGAGGGTGAATAACGTGAAAAGAGAAAAATAGAAAGAATAAGAAATATGAGAAGATGTCATCCAGAGGGGTAAAAATGTAAAAATTAAAAATTTGGAAAAATAAGAAATTTTGTGTTTGCTAAGGTGGCAATCAGAATGAAAATGCAAATCAATATCCGAGGTTTTATCCCATGTGGGAAACTCTACTAAAATTCATGGTGACCGGTGAGATTGGATTCGGTTGTGAATTAATGATTAGGCATTCTAAGTGTGGTGGGAATCCACACATCACTCTTTCGACTACCCACAACCTATGGTAGATGGTTGCATTCCTATTGAAAGGTGGAAAGGACAATCCGCAAGCTTGATCTTCCTTGCGATACCTCACAACTTAGAGGGAATTGGTTGAAAGAAGAGTAACTTAGAGTGGCAAGGTGGTGCATTTTTGGTGGCGTATAAAAGTTGAAAAGGATAGAGTAGGAGAGGGAGCACAAGGAGAGTTGCAAGTCTTTTGTTTTTTTTTTAATAAAATGCATAAGTGAATTGAAAAGTACTTAAATGATGGTTGGATGTAATTAATTTGGATGGACATATGAATTTGGGATTTGAATGAAATGATAGATTATGGTGATTTAGAAATTAATTATAGAATTGTTTGGAAAATGTATAAGGAATACATAAATATTTAATTTTGGATTAAAAAGGGAATTTGAAATTACATGTGAGAAAAAAATAAAATCAAAATTAAAAATCTCATAATTTTCATCAACGTTAATTCCTCTTTAAAAAATTCCCAATGAAGCCATTCAAGGTTCATTTTCCATTTAGGATTTGGAGAGGGGGATATGGATAAGAGGGGATTATCCCTTTCTCCTTCCAAACTTATCATGAGATGAGGAGAGCTCTCCATGGATGTCTATGGAGAAGTCCATTGTCACTCAAAGAAAATATGCAGATTTGGGGGTTTCACCCCAAGAAGAGAAGGATGATCTTCCATATCATCTCTTCCCTCTTTTGGGATCACTCTACTCAATAGTTGTAAGGCCTTTCATACAATTCCTCAAAATAAATAAAAAATAATCTATTCATCTTCTTACAAAATAAATTCAATTTAGTTCTAGGTTTTTCTTTCATGATTTTCTTTACAACAACATAATAATCAACATCGGCCTATGTTAGGAACCAAATATTAATATAGCATAGAAAAACCTTAGAGTAAGTACTCAACGCCTTGAAAAAGAGAGAATTTCAGATAATAAGCCTCTTCGAGGGGGCAACCTCCTTATCCACCACATAAATGTTCAAGTACAAGATGATTCCAAATGAAAATGTCTCCTTGGTATATATAGGAGACTAGGAGGTACAATTACAACTAATGGACTCAAGCTGACATAAATAAAATAACATTACTAATGTAATATGCCCCAATTAAGGGGTAATGAGCCATTATTTAGGGCTTAACAACCCAATAATCAACAACATCATAATAACATCATAAAATACACAAAATATGTACCTCTACCTGTAGATTAGTTGATTTAGTCCCTGGTTCTCTTGTTCTTGAGCTAGCCCAAACTCCCTAACTGAATATTAACCTCTCAGCCAACTAGGAACAACCTCGTTGACTCCCTAGCTCCAGGAATCCTTGCGGTTTCCTGGCCCCTGAGCTCAAAGTTCCCAGCAACAATAGTGCCCTGTGAGAGTTTCCAAAATGCTCTCTCCTCCCAATTTTCCTCCTCCTTCTGCTTTACCTCTTGCAACAATTTTTCATCAAAAATGAGACCCCTCTCCTCTCTTCCTTATCCTCCCTTCTCATTCAATTCCCCCAACTACCTTATCCCCCTCATTAATTCTCCATTAGCCTTATCCCTTCATTAATTACTTCACCTACTTTTTAATAATAAAATAATAAAAATACTCATTTAATTTATTTTAATATTTAATTAAATTTAAATTAAAAACTATGATAAACAATTAATCAAATTTGGTTGTTACATACACCCACCCTTCAAGAAACTTCATCCTGAAGTTAGACTAATTTACAATACAAGGGTAACGACACATGATTCATACATCCACATCAAATAAGCAACATCATCAATTTCTATATCTTGGTCTTTTCTCTCCTATTTTCATTTTCTATTTTATTTAATTCTTGTTTTTTCCTCCTTTGTCTTATTCTCCTTTACTTTGCATTAACTTTTACATAGTTACTAACCTTTCTTAATTGTCAAATTGCCTTAAATACTAAGGATTACAATCACCACTTTGTGTTCAGATCCATTTAGGATCACACGTCCCAATTGACAAGGTTTTTGGTCTCCAAAATCTTAGAGGACCAATTTGGATCGATGTGCCTTCTATATGCTTCTCTAGAACATGCCTTTGTCTCTAGTTACTATTTATATATGTAACTCTACCTTTGGCTCTATCTCATGGCTTTGACTACTAAATCCAATTCTGGCTATGACTCTAGATCTTGTTCCTGGCTTGCTTTTTACTGCAATGTAGAAGTCTCCTCACTGACTCTTAGATTCAAGCAATCTCTAAATCCGAACTTTGCAATCATAATTCATTGCTATCTCTCTCAGACTTGGAGATGGTCCATATTGATATCCATTGAAGCCAAGTCAAATGTTGGTATATGTTTTTTTTTCTAGTGAGATCTTAGTAGCTATTCCCTCACATATAAACCTCATGAAAGGAAGTGTGGTCTGACTTCTTATTCTAGGATCAATTGCTTCCTAGCATGGACACAACTCTTCAGTGCCTGCATATGCTTACAAGCACTATGTCTATGCAATAATGTCATTTGGATGAAAACCTTTGTATGCAATAAAAATTCATCATCCAATGTTCAATTTTCTTTGGTAGTTGTCATGAATTTCTCAAGAACCCTTGTAAGGTCATTAACCTCTGTGCATCGTCTTTAACACATCTCCAAGAAGGGGTTATTTTGATGCAATATAAAAAACAACAATTGGAGATACAAACAATGCTTCATCTTCTTCAATCTTCACTCTCCACACTCCTCTCTTGATTGTGCAGTTTCTGGGGTGAAGCTCTCAATGAAGTTACGAACACTTTTCTTTCCAATGACAATTTAAATTACAATGGTGAAAAAATTTCTTAGCACTATTGTATGGATTTCTTAACGTTCTCCTTTTCTCCTTATGCCTTTGAAATCATTATTGGTTTGGGGATGTCTTCTTTCCATTCCTCCTTTGGAAGCAATATAACTTGTGGCACATAGATTGCATCTCCTAGCAAGATGCCACATGATGGAATTTATTCACACAAAATGAGCATACCTTCGAGTACCTATAACTGGTAGTGTTATGTCCTTTCTTCTCGTAGTAATGAAAAACAAAGGATTCCTTACTTGATACATACCCACGATTCTTCTTCTTCTTCCAACTGATCTTCTTGCTGCTTCTTTTGAGTGCAAGTGTAGTCTGAGTCTTTGAACTCTTCTCATCACTTCCCTTCTACAATCCACCACAAGAAGGATGAGGTGGTAGTGAGATACCACCTTCATGCATTGCTTATCTTTATTCTGATGAGAAAGGTAACTTCTCCATGTCCTTTGCCTTCACAAACATGATCTTGTATTTCATGGAATTTTCCTCTTTGCAATTAAAACCCAACCCCTCATGTTTGACCCTCTATTCAACTACAATGGTGTTAGGATTTCTTTTATTCTCTTGCCTAGCCCTTGTTCATCATAACTCATCTACTTTAACATTTTATCTAATGCCTTTGGTATGCTTTTTAAATTCACCAAGTTGCTCCTGAGAAATGTCCGTGGAAGATGAGCATTACCAAAGTTGTCTTAGCCATGGTGTTTGATTTGGAAGTGGAAATGGAAAGTGGCTTTCCTTCTATATTCTCTTGGAGAACTTCTTGGAGCTTTGTCAATTCCTCCTCCTCTACCAACTCTTGTTGCAATTGAGTCATGATCTGAGTGCACCTATCCTCTTGCCAATTTTCCAATTAGATGACCTTCTCTCCTAAGTGTACAAGATGAACTCTTCTCTTGTCCCAATCCACCATAACCTTGAGAGAGTATTGGTGTTCAACAAATTGATTCTTTAGCAATAACATAAGTCTTGTTGAGCTCTCAAGGTTCTTCTTCATCTCTCATCCTCTAGTTAAACATATGGATATGTTCCTTTGAGTTGTTGTTCTCTTATTGAAGTTGAGAATTGACGTTCTACATGTATTCCAACCTCTCTTTGTTTTAATTAACCATGCTAAGTCTGCAAGGTTCTGATAGTTGTGTCATGGTCAAGGATTTAATGGATTTGATACCATATGATCCATAAATGATGGGATTATATTCCACTCGCTTCACCAAGATGGATGCTCAATGGAATTTAAAATTTGGTCTATGCTCAATTTCCTGCAAAAGATTAACCTCTGAGAAATATAAATGGTAAATCACAATGCTATAAATATTTATAAATGGAATAAGAAATTTAGGTGTTTTTAAAACAATTATGGAATGATTTGAATGTGCATTCCCTAGCACTTGAACCAAGGACAATTCTATTCCCAATTATACCAGCACAATGCCCACTCTTCTATCTATGTTCAAGAAAATAAGAACTTTGTTATGACAATGCCCTGTGGTTTTATATTTGCACACACAACTCCAATTGTAAACCTATCCCTCCACCCATATTTGGTCACTTGTCTTTGGATAACTTTGTTATGTAGGTTTGGATGAAACTGCTAACTCAACTCAATGACCCTTTAGTTATAATTACCATATGTATGTATTCAGACTTCAACTCAAGTTTAAATACATGCAAATAATGCTAATGTCATGTATATAGTCATGTCTTTCCTTGATGACTAGAATGTCATAAATGCCTTCACAAGTATATATATATGTGTGTGTGTGTGTGTGTGGAAATCCCCCTCAACATGACTGTAATTCCAACCCAAATACTTAGCTTGGATATATCAAATGCACAATTGTAAACCCAATACCAATGAATTGAAAAAGGGACTCCAATGTTGTAGTCAATGACTGTTCTAATGTATTTGCTACTTGTAACAATGCACATCAGTGGGATAATGTGGGGCTACAAGAAATTTCTTGGTTATAACTAAGCTTGACACCAACAACTCACGCAATTCAACAAATTTTATGGCTATAGCCAATGGCTAAATAAACCAATGATTTAATCATGGATAAATCACATTATATATACCACACAGGCATTGCCAACATTGGGCATTGATTTGTGGGTGAATAAATTCAAGGTGTGCAATGATATTACTCAATGATATAACCAGCTGAGCAAGCGTACGGCTATAGGAAATTAATGTATGGAAAAGAGGTGGAAACCAAATTGAAATAAGGTGGTTAGTAGGTTTAATTATTATTTAGCCATTAAATGACCATTCCCAGCCAGCCAAAGAAGACATAGTTGAAGAAGAAAATGCAATGATGAACTTTGTAGGTTGGACAACCAATACTAATAATGAAAGCTTCAGTGTATCTCTCCTAAGCAAGAGACGCCTTCCCATAGTTATGTAAAACCTGTATGACCACCTTAAGGCCACATACAGACTCTGTGAAGCTTTCAGGGACTGTGAATGGTTCAAAGGATGCATGCTACCTCTTGGAAAAAGAAGGTTAACCTCAAATTTGCCTAGTAGGTAAGAGCAATTCTCATAGGAGAGGGGTACAACCTAGACAAGGAGAAAAACATCCATCAGTGCTTAAAACTGACCAAAAATTCACCAAACTCAAATAAACCAATTTAGAAACCAAAGTGCAATGGATTTGAGGTGAAAAGAATTGATCTCTAGGCTTGGAAATGCATCCCACAATGGTAGTAATAGAGTTGTTATACTCTCTATTAGACAAGGAAAATGAATAATGTAGTAAATCCATAAGTTTGATTACATATCCATCTCATTTACACTCCCACTATTCATTGATAGCCATTCATATCGAATAGAAGCTCTACCATCAACACATAAACAAGTTTACATAGTAAAACAATAACACACAGAGAAAACATTGCATACAGAGACATTGTTTACCCTAGAAACCCAAATGAGAAAACCAACATTCATTTGTTTCTCATTGCTCTTATTCCAACAATATTTGGTACAATGTAGTTCATGGCTCCATGGCATTGAACAATTCAAACAACTCCTTCTCCTTTGCATTCTCTTCTCTTGTCCCCCAAAAATGCCTTTGAGAGTGAAAGTACAAGAATAAATAGGGAGAGATAGGGTAATGGGAAGGCCAACATGCTTGACTTTTGTTTTCCCATTCCTCTATCTTTTCTCTCATATTTTCATTTTATATTTTATTTAATTATTGATTTTTTTCTCCTTTGTCTTATTCCACTTTACTTTGCATTGTCTTTTACATACTTACTAACTTTGCTTAATTGTTGAATTGCTTTAGATATTGAGGCTTTCAACCATCACTTTGTGTTCATATCCATTTCAAATTAGTATTTCCATACAAATTGTTGTAATAGTAAAATGTTTCCATAAAACATTAATATATTTACCTAGAAAGATTAAAAAATCATTATCCTTGGGGCAGTTTCTACTAGCTTTTGCTTATTTTGCTTGCACCATTGGCGATGCTTGATTTTCCTAGTGGGCACGAGCTTCTTCCATAGCTTCATATTTAACATTTATTGAAATAAAAAGGGAGAGTCCAATGACCATGCAAGCTAAAGTAGGAGGATTGTCAACACCGATATGATTGCACAAGTACTATAACACTTGATCCACCTCGGAACCCAAAGATTATATTAATTCCTACAACTCAAATTTCTTTTGCTGCTGCAAGTGCATGAATACTTTCACTTCCACCATGGATTTGTTTTTTTTCTATGCTTTATCAACCATATCTCATACCAATCATCCTTCAAAATCTTTTTTTCCAATGCCATAGCCTTGTTAGCATCAATATGAACCTCTTCCATCTAATGTTCACATCTCTTTATCCATATTTTCACCAATGGTAGGTAATAGAGCATGTGGGTAGGCACAATGACAGTGATATGTTATGGTCCTTAACTCAAGGGATGCATCAATTGGACTAACCTGAGAGCCAAGAAAGGGTGCTTTGAATATAACCTTCTCCCACTCACTTATACTACTGGCACAAGAATCCACACACATGTTGAAAACCCATCCTTCATCTCCCCATGAGTTCAAGCAACAATAGAGGAGTTAGTATGAAGTGTGTGGGATATAATTCCCCTTCCCATCCTTTGTACATGCACTTGTGTTTATCATGCCTAGATTTGTGGTTGATTATGGTCATGGGATTTCTTTGTATATAATGTCTTCCTCTCTAATATCTAATGTTCCCTCATTTATGCAGACTCCATTGTTGGATTGGTGATCCACCTTTTTGTTTTGTAATCTTAACACGTGAAAGAAATCAATCCTAGCAAAATCCTTGGCTATATCTAGTGACATTTGGATGAGTATACCCATGCCTATATTTCTTAGAACAGTCTAAGTTAAAAGGGCTCTAGTGATGAAGGATGAGCCCAACACAACTATGACAACTGCAATGCTCCTTTCTTTTAACACACACATACCTTGAGAAACTACCATCGCCTCTACATCATTGTTTATAATCCCCAAGTGAATTCTACTTCCTTTTGTCCCTCATGATATTGGATGACCCCCCACCCCTGCTACCCCTTGATATTATAATAAATTAATAATTAGTTTTTATTCAATTAAATCTGATATAATTCCTTAATTTTTTATTGAATTATCATCAATAAATCTTCTTGAAATTTATTTTATTTTCTTATTAAAAATGTCATATTGAAACTGATACATTTCTATTCTTTAATGGGTCATATTCTAAAGTTTTTTTAACACTAGGCACACACATTTATAGAATCACAACGATAAAAGCGTTTTATAGAATCTACGGGGTAGAAGTGTTGGACTTCTCACAATATACATGAGATAAAAGATAAAAGGAATTACTCTATTGTTCAAGCCATGATATACACATTCTCTGATATGATTTCATTAACACCTTATTAACTTTGAAAATATTATTTTCATTTATTACCTCCCTTCCATAAAAAAATTATCAGGGTGGTTACAATGATAACATAATAAAATATTTTAGCCTCGAGGGTTAGCTCAAGTGGTCATGAGTTAAATGTGAGATATGTCCCCTAAAGTTGAAGCGGTCATGGGTTCGACTCTCTTGGTCCCCTTGGGGTAGGCTCCACAGATCATGGGGAAGCACCCAGAGGGTTTTTTACAAGGTTTTCCTTAGCAATTCAATGACATCCACCCAAAAAATCATCTTACTATCTCTTCTTTTATGGGGACATAATCCACTTAAATAACCTTGTTGTGATATCTTCTATCTAAGGCAAGGATCCACCTAAGAAAAAAATTATTGCCATATTTTCTTATAAAGATAAATTTACTTTAAAAAGTGAAGAACTCGACTCATGTATTAAATTGAAAGTTTAAATTATCTAAAACAATAGTCTCCCTTTGTTGTTTCAAATTAATCACCTTCATCCTTATATTATTTTCCTTTGTTACACAAATTATGGGGTAAACGAGAAACTTTAATCAAAGTAGCCATGAAATTACATTTACCCAACATTGAAATGCACAATTTAGAAATAAAGTTGAAGAGATTACTTGTTAAGATGGATTTTTAATTAAAAAAATGAGATATTTGCATTGAGAGAAGCAAGGTGTTCTTATGGTAGGTGAAATCCCATGCACATAAGCAACACTAAGAAGCTAAAATAAAAATAATTTATTTTCTATGCCTATTGCTATAAGGTAAAAGTCCATGTAAAACAAAAATTAGTATAAATCTTTCTTAAATTTAAATCTTTTATATTAGATCTAATTTTCTTTAATTCCTCTCAACACTCAATAAATCCAAAATTTAAAGTTAAAACTCATCCATGCTAGAAAATTCTAATCCAATTTATCTATACAATTCATAAGCTACTACTAAACACTTTCAAAAGATGTGTTACAAACTCTCTTCTTCCCCAAATACACTGGTCTTTATCCCCAAATTTCCGTAGATTTATCCTCTAACTCATTGAGTGTTAACTTTACTTCTAAAGCTTTGAACCTTGTACGTTAATTTTTTTCTCCAATTTTCCTAAGTGAACCTTGCAAAGGCCGCCTAACATTTTCATTAAATTGATCTTATGAATAAGATATATTATCTTCCCAATTTGAAGGTTCATGAACATTTGCAAGAGGAGGAGACCAATTTACACGTGTCCTATTTATTTTTTTGATATTTGTAATTGCAATTTCTTACTTGATTGATTGTTACAGGCATGGCATTGCAACATTTGGAAATTAATAAAAGAGTGTTATATTGTAACTATGTTGACTTATTTGAATGGCAATTCAACATTTGGAAATTAATAAAAGAGTGTTATATTGTAACTATGTTTACTTGACTTATTAGTGAAGGAGTTAATTTATATTGATTATGTTAATTATGTTGATTGTTGACTTTACTAAATATGTATAATATTTTAACTGTTGGAGGAATTGACTTACATTGACTATATTTAATATGTTAAATGTTGAAGGAGTTCACTTAGATTAAAAAGTGATACTTGATTATGTTAGCAATATTCATTATGTTGACTATTCAAGGTGTTAATTTTATTTATCATTGAAAGAGTTGACTCTATTTATTATTGAAGGAGTTTTTTTCCAGTCAAGAAAATTGCACTTATATTAGTTAATATAAAATGATACAATGTTGTTCCTTCTCATTTTAATGAGACTGATAAGGGCTATATAAACGGTCATAGACCAAGCAATACAAACCTAATTCAAAGATTTGTTTGCCGAGCTACCAACTAAAGCTATAAGTCGAGGGTGCCCCTGATTACAAAGATCCAATTACAAACCAAAAATGATATCTTGGAGCATGAGAAAACTTTGCCTCCATCCTACAGAAAAGATTCTATCCTTGATCATGGAGTGGGGATAAAAAAACATTAATGATATGAGTGAGACCTGGCGCATTATTTGTCCACCGATTATATATGATCTTACCATAATGCTCACTGTCCAAAAGTACTCTTTTAGAAAGATCATCAACTGTCTTATTGAAAGCCCGGTAGGAATGAGTGAAGGTTAAGCTATGGAAGTGGATGCGAAGCCTCATAATATGATCCTTCTAGCCTTCCAGCGCCACGCTATGGAGACTGCCTCTGTCGTTGCACCAATCTATCACCAGTTTGGAGTCCCCAATGATTTGAATCAACTGGAGATTATGAATTTTAGATAATAAGAGGGCTGTCCACACTCCAATCAGCTCTGCCCTGTTGTTTGTGCCTGCCCCAAGGTTAAAAGTCCATTTGATAAAAGAATTATGATCAGTTTGTATGACACCACCAACCCCACTATTTTGTCTATTACTGACAGCCACACCAATAAACCATCCCACGATCCCCTGTAGCCTCAGAGGTGCTCTGTTCTTTACTGTAGTTTTTTTCCTCTGTATATCCTTACTTTCATTATAACACAACAACGACTTTGTTGCCACCACCCGTGGGAGAGTAGTACCATAATTGAAGAGGAGATTGTTATGTTCTAGCCATAAGCACTAGCAAACAGATGCTGGTAGAGTGATGAGGGAGTGATGCTACTTATCCAAAGATGTGAGACATTCGTCTATCGAATGGCCCTCCCATAACAACGTAATTTTTAAGATACCTTCTAAAAGAATCCAAACCTGACGAGTGAACGAGCAAGTTACAAATAAATGATATACAAACTCTTGATTACAATGACACAAAGTGAAAAAGCTCGGTCCTTCCCAACCCCAAGCCATCAGAGCGTCCCATGTGAGAATTTTCCTTTTTAAAAGCAGCCAAAAGAACAATTTTAGTTTCAATTCCAATTGCCATTTCCAAAGTTTTAAAGCCCAACCACCATTGAATGGATCCAACAAACTCTCAGACAAAGCTTTGTACAGATTGACTGTAGGGAAGCCTGATCCGTCTCCCCCGACCATCTGAGCTCATCCTCCATAGGAGTTAGAAGAATGCTAGTGCCAACGAGTGCTATTTTGTACCGATCCCATTCGATAGCTTGGTCACCAATTAAGCCCAACTGATAGGAATCTTTCCAATATGAAACAAGAGGCGTATTCGAAGATGTGTTCCTTGCTTGATAAAGGAATGATAACGCACTACTCTTTAAATAATTCAACAAGGATACTGATAGAAAGGAGTTTTTTCCTAGGCACATAATTTGGTCCCTGCCCACCTATATCGAGCATCCATTACCTGTCTTCCAGCAGAGCCATTGGTCTAATAATGGCTTCGATTTTAATAAGTTCCTCCAGATAGGTGAGGATTCAACCTGAGATCTTGTCTCCATTCTAAACCATCGAGAAACAGAGACATAAGGTAAGTATTTATATTTAATGACCTTTTGCTAGATCCCCTCGGTGGAGAGCCCACGTCACAACGATTTTCCCGCTAGAGCTTTGTTAAAGAATTCCAAATTATTTATCCCCCAACCTCCAGCTTTTTTTGGTCTTGCTAAGCTATCCCAATTACACAGGTGAATACGTTTCTTTTCCTTTCCCCCTGACCATAGAAAGGTATAGATTAACTGTCTTAATATTTCAAGAATTGATGACGGGATAACAACCATTGACATCCAATATACCGGTTGGCTGACCAACACCGCTTTAATCAAAACTAGATGACCACCAAGAGTGAGCCAACGGTTACACCAATGATCTAGTCTTTTTCAAATTTCTTAATGAGCCAACCCTAATCTATGGCTTTGTAACAATTTGGTTTAAGAAAAAAACCCAGATACTTGAGATCGGATTCAATAGGTTCGAAGACATACGAGAAGAGATCTTTGAAGGGTAGCAGATCTGCCTCCTCCATGCCTGTCGTATGGATAGTAGAATTTCCTTCATTAATTTGTAAACCCGTAGCTTTTAGAAAAAATTTCAATATATCAACAATCATGATCCACTCAGCTAGACTGGATTTCGACATAATTAACACATTGTCCACGAATAGAAGGTGTAGTATCTCATAATCCTTGAGACCTTTATGCCTAATTCCTTCTCCTTTCTGATGAGGATGCTCAGGCTTTCCATAACCAAGATAAAAAGGAGCGGAGACAGTGGGCATCCCTGTCTGAGTCCCTTTCCCCTTTGAAAAAATGGTGAAAGTTCCCCATTTATTAAGACATTGTAGGAAACCGATGTAACGCAACTCATGATCCAACTAGTGGTTGCTAAACTGAAACCTAACTTGATAAGGATCATTCTTAAAAACTCCCAACTGATCAAATCATAAGCTTTCCTCGGATCAAGCTTTAAAATTAAATCCTTATGGTTTTTAGCTTTTATGCTGTGGAGGCATTCCTGAGCCAGAATTACATTAAATATGATAACTAAATAGAGTATGTTGATAGAATTGGCATTGTTGCCTATGATTATTATTGAAGGAGTTGACTATGTTATTTGGGTTCTCTGTTAACTATTGACTTATGCTAAATATATTAACTAAGTTGAATATATTGATATAATTAACTATGTTTTAACCTCGAGGGATAACTCAATCACTTGGTGCAATTGTTGCTAGGACAATGTTGATGATCTAGTGTGTTTTGTAGGTCCTTGATTTGATTCCCTTGAGGTTAGGCATGATAGTCTACATTTCTTTCTTTACATTTGGTACCATCCTTGAATTGGGGAGAAGTGAGAAGTGCTAGGAGTTTCCTAGGGAGGATTTCCAATGATAAAAATTAACTATGTTTTCTATGACAATTCTTGAAGGAGTTTATTATGTTTAGCCATGATTCTTATACCAATGAGGAAATCCTAAGGGAATGGATTTTCCTACTAACATAATGGCTGATTGGTTGTGGGGTGCATATGGTGCCCTATTTTTGGCCACCTTCTTTTACCTCATATTTTAATCATTCAAGTTCATTGTCTACTATGTGGGGGTGACCACACATAGCCTTGTATTACAATTCAGATACACTACTTCACCTTGATACTATGTTCATTAGATGTTGTATAAAGATGTCTGTGTGTGCGATGTCTAGTGAGACTAAAAGTCTTGGGAGGTTATTGACCCATCTAAGAGGAACATGCATTATGATAATGACATTATAATTAATTGATGAATTAGTTTATATAATTTCCATATGGTGTACATTTTTTTCCATGGAAAATATCCTCAGGGAAAGCCTCTAGGCACTTCCTCACATTTTGTGAATGACATTGGAGGTAAAAATAGAAAGAGTAGAGCATGCACTCATAACCTAGAGGGACGTTGTTGGAATTGAATCCATGATGTTTGAGATATATCCAGCTTGAAACTGATTGATTTGTACCAATTGAGATAACCCACTAGGATAAAAATGTTTGAAAACTTCTCATCCCACCCTGAAGCACTTAATAAAGAGTGATATTACTGGTACTTTGCTAGCCCCATTGACCCACAATAAGTAAATAGGTCACAAGTGGGATTTGAACTCATGTGAGGAGGATAACAACTTCTTCTCTTAACCACCTAAGCTAGACCCAAATGGCATCCATATGGTGCACATATGCGTGGATGTGATGATAATATGAATGACACGTAAGATATGAGGACTAGTGTAGCTACATGTACACTCACATGGTGTAAAACAAAAATGGGAAATTATACAAACATTATAGGATCACACATCTTGACCTTGGACATTAACCATTACCTTTTATTAAGGTGTATTTAGATGTTTGGGATGAATTGACACTATATTTTGATGAACTATGTACATGATTGGGCATGTGTATATTTTGATATAATATTTGATAGTATCCTATTTATGCTTGTATAGAAATTGTGATGCAAGTATGTTTGATGTTGATATTTGATTATTCCATGTTTATGTTTTAATATAGCTACCACTAGGTGATGAGATGTCTATGTTGTATATGTTTCCATATTGATTTTATGCTTATTTGTGATCATATGATATGATGATGATCACTGAGTTGTCGAGTGTGATAGGAAATCTCCATAATGATTGGTGATGCAGGAGCATCGTTAGTAAAGCCCACATGGAGGGACAACTCAGTGCCATAGCGTGCCTTTTTAAATTAATTGGAATCTAAAAGATGGAATTTTTCTATAGATCCATTTTGAATGGATGATTGAAGAAGAGAGAAACGCTTGAAAACTGAATGATTGCGAGAGGTCTGGGAGTTTCACTCTCAGTCTTGAATGTAACAGATCTTGAGTAGTTGTTAGTTGTTACTTCGATAGGAGAGGTAGTCAGAGGGAACCCTCAGAACCTTCCTATATATGTAGATGCATGGCATGCCCAAATGAGGCTGCTGGAGGAGTATTGTTATTGAATAAGAGGTAGAATAGTTTGTTTTGAGAGAGCTGAGAATCTGTTACAGTCCAACCTGCACATATTGTAATTGGACATTCATCTTAATAGAAAGAAAGAAATTTTTCCTGCATATGAACTTTTTGTGTGTTTATGGGTATCGAATGACTGTTATGTGTGTGTGTTTATGAATGCTATAGACACATGTTAGAGTTCATCTGTAGGGGATAGATAGAATTCACTATCTATCTATGAGTTATAGAGTTGTTATGGATTCTTAGGCTATGCAAGGAGTGCACAATAGAATATTTGGAGGTTCTATATCCAGCGCAAAGAGTGCGCATCCAAACTCTATTGATTCAAAGAAGAACGTGTCAAGAGGACACACTAGAGAAATCACAAAACTCAAGAGAAACCTCAGAGTTATTGAATATTCTCTAGAGCTCTGCAAGTGTGAGTTGAGCGGATGCAAGGAGTGTGTTATTGAACCTAAGAGAAATCAATATTCTGGAGGAATACATGTGCAAGGATTGCACCAGGCCAACACTTAGATGAAGTGTTGAAAGAAGTCATTGGAAGACTTCATCGGGCGCAAGGAGTGTGCCATAAGTAAAGTAGTTTTACTTTACAAGCTCAAGGACGACGAGCTTTGGGTTGCCAGGAGGGCACCAGGGAAATATTCTAAGGAAGTGGAAGGGCCAAGATCCTTTGGAGTTATTAATCAGTTCAAAAGCTCAGAAGAGATAGAGAAAAGTGTGAATAGAGAAGGACTTATTCCAAGTCCCAAATCTCAGGAGGGATAACGTCCTAATAAGCAAAGGCGTCCCAAGATAGCGGGATTGCAGGAGAAGGTTCAAGGGCCAAAATCCTTGAACACTTAGAAATTTTCCCAATTTCGGGAGAAAGTGCAATCTCAGGAGGAGTAACAACAACCGTTGAATCGAGTTGCATGGAGAGATCTGGACCGCTAGATCCATGTCTAGATAGAAGGAGAACGCAGAGGGGAAGAACATATCCCAACCATTAGATCTGGGTGCAGAGGATCGATAGTCGTCCGATCCAAAGGTAAGTGCATGGGCCTTAAATATTTTGGAAGTGCATAGAAGAATGAACTTGCAAACTCCCAAAGGCCGAAGTGAATCTGGACCGTCAGATCCAGAGAGATGTGTGGTGAAAATCTATGAATTTTGGGTGAAAGCACTTCGGCAGAAACGAGTGCATACGAGTTTGAAACTCCCAAAGCCTGAAGAGCCGAAGAGGATAGTGGCTGTCAGATCCAGGGGGAGACACGCATCAAGAGATTTTGTATTTCGGGTGAAGCATTTCAGGAAGAGTCGAATGCTAAGAGTCAAAAATCCTGAAGCCCGAATAGACGAAGTAGCTGGGAGCCGTCGATTTGAGGAAGGACACACGTCGTTAGATCGTGGAATTTGGATAAATAACTCCAGGAGAAACAAAGAGTGGAGAAGTTGAGACTTCCGAAGGGCGAAGTCCTGAAGAGGACCGAGGCTGTTGATTTGAGTGGGACACATGGCATAAGATCTTCCATTTTAGAGAAAGCCACTCCGAAAGAAGAAGGAGGGCGTTGAACAAGAACTCCCGAAGGCTGGAGATCCGGAGTTAATCTGAGCCATCTGTTTGTTGAGGATAGGCATCAACAAATCTTCCACTTTGGAAGATATCCACTTCAAGAGAAGATGAAGAGTTGAGAATTGAAACTCCCGAAGCCTGAAAGGTGAAATCTATTGTAGCCATTGATTTGAGAGGAGGACACACGTCGATAGATTGGGAGATCGGGGAGTGCACGCGGAAGGAGGACAGAGGTCGCTGACTGGCAGTTGACCAAGGAAAAAAGAGAACATATTGTAGCCTTGATAAAGTGACATCGCCGAGATTCAGAGATCAATGGTCACACATAATTGCGTGGCTAGGAAGTGCCCAGACTTTAAAATTCTGAGAGCGGGCTGCAATTGAAACCATGGTATTGCTAAATGGACACATGGCAACGACTAGTGAATTGCGGGGAGAAAATCAGTGTGGTCTCAAACCACTTTCGGTCACTCCACAATCACGTGTTTCCATGAGGACATAGCTCGAGGTCATATGTGAAGGAAAGGACCTCGCGAGGAGAGCCAATGTTTGTTAATTAATTTCTTCGAAGAGGCCAAGAAAGAGCTTGCAGGTTTGACAAAACTTGCACAAATAAGGAAAGGGGACCTGTGTAGATTGATTGGGGTCTAATAAGGGCCCGAAGAGTCGATCCGACTCCTTGATTTGAACGATCATAGACCGGGAGGTCGAGCAACCCCAAGGGGAGAAGGGGGGGTGTGCATCAAGTGGTATCATAGCATGATTTCGTCTGTAGATTTCAGGCGAAGGAGACAAAGGAGATAGTCTGATACCATCAAGTGGTATTAGAGATGATTTTTGTTTGTAGATTTTAGGCGAAAGAGATGAAGGAGATAGTTTGACTACATCGAGTAGTACCGAGAGCTAAATTTTGTCTACAGATCATAGGAAAAGGTGAGAAGGTGAAAAGAGATAATCTGATAACATCAAGTAGTATCAAGAGCTTGAATTTGTCTGTATACAACAGGCAAAGGGAGAAGACATAGTATTGATGATCTGTGGATGATGGTTGCACATACGCAACAACAATTGGACAACGAGGTAGGCTGCAGTGAAAAATTGGAAATGTTCTGTGTAATAGAATAATGTACAGACTTACCAGGACGAAAAGCAGAGGGTGAAAATGGCTACTAGAGGCCATAGACGTGGTCAAGATAAAGACCACCAGAAGATGAAGAAATAATAGGTAGATAAGGAGCTCAGGAAGATAAGAGAAAATATGGAGAAGCTAGCATTGAATATGCAATAGGAGACAAAGTTGCACTGGACATATGAATGGCCTTTGAAGAGGAAAGTGAAGTGGCTTGTCCAAAAATTGTTGGTAGCCAGAAGGAAACAACAAGCAGTGAGGAAGTGCTTGAGGCATGCTGAAAACCTCAATGACATAGAGGAAAAAGTGATTCACATCTGTGAGCCAGAGGTTGGGAGGAATATTAGGGATGATGAGGAGAAGAGATCGGTTAAGGATCTCATAAACTACCAGGAGGGAAGTGATGGAAGTTCAAGTTTCCAGGTGGGCAATGGAGAGAGATCATGTGATCCCATAGACTTCTAGGTGGGTAAAGAGAAAATCCCAAGTTTTCTGGTGTGAAAGGGAGAAGAGATGAACTCAGTTGAGAATTCATATCAACAAGGAGTGCTGATAGAAGAAGATTAGAGGTGTGTTCTGATCATTGGGGGAATTCAAATATTCCTTCCAAATAGTCCAGTAGAGGCTAATACAAGTGTTGCACATGAGGAGGTAGTGCAACAAGAATCCAAGAAAGAGGCCATGGATCCAAATGATTTTAAAGCTAACCGTGTCTGTGATGCAGGTGCAATAGAGGAAAGAAAACTAGTAAGGACTATCAAAGAGGAGGAGGAGTAGACATTGATGTCCTCCCCAACAGAAAAATAGGAGAATTCAGATGAATTTCCCACTCAATGGGAGAAGAGATGAAGATGTTGGAGGATTGGTTGGACAATCCAAAACCAGAATATGGATGCTAGGAAACAGTCATGTAGATTGCAGGAGAAGAGTATTCAACATAATTTCTCAAAAATTTCATCCCGGGAGCTGAACAAGAGATGACTGCAGCACTAGAGCCTGCAACAGAAGAGGAAGCTGACAACATAGATTTTGTTGAGTTGTATGAGGATCTGGAAGCCCTGGAGAGAAGGGTAAATATGCAGAGTAGGCATCACCAACAAGTCAAATTGGAAACAGGTGAAGGAGCATACCAGCTTGGGGAGCAACTGGAGGAAGTTGGAGTTTAACCAACACAAGAGGAGATGACAGAAGTCAATTTGTCAGAGGCGGAAGCTAATCAACAACTCAGTGGTGAGACTGAGAACTGGAGTTTGCAACAGAGTTGCCAACTAGTGCCACAGGAGAAGAATATAACATGAAAGTTCAGATTGTTCAGATTGGTAAAAAGGAGAAAAAACACACATTTCAATGTGCCCAAGAGATGGAGAAAGAAGAGCATTCGATGGAACTACTCAAAAATTTCAGCCAAGGAGATGAGAAAGAGATAACTGTAGAATGTGAACCTTCAACAAAGGAGGGAGAAACAAATAGCATGGATCTTGTTGATCTGTGTGAAGAGCTGGAGGCCCTGAAGAGAAGGGTAAAAATGCAAAAGCATCTTATCCAACAAGTCAAGTTCGAAATTGATGGAGAGAAGAGGCAACATAGCATACTGCAGGGGGAAAACTAGCCAGTGGACTAGATGAACAAAGAAATAGAGGATATAAAGATATTGATGCTGGAAGCAACACAAAAAGCAATCATCATAAAAGTATGGGACAGAAGAAAACCTACAAGAGCAGAAGGGAAAAATAAGCAGCAAGGAAACGAAACAGATGAACAACTCCAAGAGAAAGTATGGGACCCTGGAGGATCTCAACAACATGGCAAAGGGAGCCATGAGAATGAGCTCATGATTTTCCCAGCAGTGGAGTATGATGCAGGAGCATCATTAGAAAAACTCGTGTGGAGGGACAACTCATCGCCATAGCGCACCTTTTTAAATTAATTAGAATCTAAAAGATGACATTTTTCTATAGATCCGTTTTGAATGGATGATTTAAGAAGAGAGAAATGCTCAGAAAATGAATGATCACGAGAGTTCTGGGAGTTTCACTCTCAGTCTGGAATGTAACGGAGCTTGAGTAGTTGTTAGTTGTTACTTTGATAGGAGAGGTAGTTGGAGGGAACCCTAGGAACCTTCCTGTATATGTAGATGCATGGCATGCCCAAATGAGGTTGCTAGAGGAGTATTGTTATTGAATAGTATGTAGAATAGTTTGTTTTGAGAGAGCTGAGATTCTGTTACAGTCCAGCCTGCACATATTGTAATCAAACATTCATCTTAATAGAAAGAAAACATGTTTTCCTGTATATGAACTTTATGTGTGTTTATGGGTATCAAATGAATGTTATGTGTGTGTGTTTACGAATGCTGTAGATGCATGTTAGAATTCATCTGCAGGGGATAGATAGACTTCCCTATTTGTCTATGAGTTATAGAGTTGTTATGGATTCTTAGGATGTGCAAGGAGTGCACAAAAAAATATTGGAGGTTCCGTAGCCAGCGCAAAGAGCTGCATCCGAACTCTATTGAGTTAGAGAAGAACGTGTCAAGAGGACACACCAGAGGAATAAAAAAACTCAAGATAAACCTCAGAGTTACTGAATACTATGTAGAGCTCCACAAGTGTGCGTTGAGCGAATGCAAGGAGTGCGTTATTGAAACTGGGAGAAATCAAGATTCCGAAGGAAGACCTGTGCAAGGATTGCACCAGGCCAACACTTAGATGGAGTGTTGAAAGAATTCGTTGGAAGAATTCATCGAGCGCAAGGAGTGTGCCATAAGTAAAGTAGTTTTACTTTACAAGATCAAGGAGGATGAGCGTCGGGTTGCCAGGAGGGCACCGGGGAAATCTTCTAAGAAGGTGGAAGGACCGAGATCCTTTGGAGTTCTGAATTAGTTCAAAATCTTAGAAGATATAGAGAAAAGAGTGAATAGAGAAGGACTTATTCCAATTCCCAAAGATCAGGAGGGATAACGTCCTAAGAAGCGAAGGCATCCCAAGATAGCGAGATCGTAGGAGAAGGTTCAAGGGCCAAAATCCTTGAACACTTAGAAATTTTCCCAATTTCGAGAGAAAGTGCAAGCTCAGGAGGAGTAACAGTAGCTGTTGAATCGAGTTGTAGGGGGAGATCTGGACCGCTAGATCCACGTCTAGATAGAAGGAGAACACATAGGGGAAGAACAGATCCTAACCATTAGATCTGGGTGCAGTGGATCGACAGTCGTCCGATCCAAAGGTAAGTGCGCAGGCATTAAATATTTTGGAAGTGCACAGAAGAATGAACTTGTGAACTCTTGAAGGTCGAAGTGAATCTGGACCGTCAGATCCAGAGAGACACGTGGTGGAAATCTATGAATTTTGGTTGAAATCACTCTGAGAGAAACGAGTGCACAGGAGTTTGAAACTATCGAAGCCCGAAGAGTTGAAGAGGACAGTGGCCATCGGATCCAGGGGGAGACACACATCAAGATATCATGTATTTTGGGTGGAATCTTTTCCGGAGGAGTCGAATGCCGAGATTTGAAACTCCCGAAGCCTGAATAGACAAAGTAGCTGAGAGCCATCGATCTGAGGGAGGACCCGCGTCGTTAGATCATCGACTCCGGAAAAATCTCTCTGGGATAAATAGAGCATGGAGAAGTTGAGAATTTCGAAGGTCGAATTTTTGAAGAGGACTCGGGCCGTTGATTTGAGGAGGAAACATGGCAGAAGATCTGCCATTTCGGAGAATGCCACTCCAGAAGAAAAAGGAGGGCGTTGAACAAGAACTCCTGAAGGTCAGAGAGCTGGAGTTTATCTGGGCCGTCTGTTCCTTGAGGACATGTGTCAATAGATATTCCACTTCAGAAGATAGCCACTTTGGGAAGAAGCTTGCGCAGGAGTTTGAAAGCACTGAATCCTGAAGGGATGAAGAGAACCACAGTCCTTGATCTGTGAGGAACACGCGTCGACAAATCATCATATCCAGGTAAAATCACTCTGGGAGAAGGCGAAGAGTTGAGAATTGAAATTCCCGAAGCCCGAAAGGAGAAATTGATCATAGCCGTCGATTTGAGAGGATGACACATGCCGATGGATTGGGAGATCAGGGAGCGCGTGCGGAAGGAGGACAAAGGTCGATCACTGGCAGTTGACCAAGGCAGGAAGAGGATAGATTGTATCCGTTGATCAAGTCACATCACTGAGATTCAGAGATCAATGGTCACACTTAATTGTGGGGCCAAGAAGTGCTCATACTTTAAAATTCTGAATGCGGGCCGTAATTGAAACCATGATATTGCTAAACGGATGTGTGGAAGCTGTTGGTGAATTGTGGGGAGAAAAGAGATATGGTCTCAAACCAATTTCGGCCGCTCCACAATCATGTGTTTCCATGAGGACATAGCCCAAGGTCATATGTGAAGGAAAGGACCTCGCGAGGGGAGCTAGTGTCTATTAATTAATTTCTTCGAAGAAGCCATGAAAGATCTTGCAGGTTTGACAGAACTTGCATGAAGAAGGAAAGGGGACCTGTGTAGATTGATTGGGGTCTAATAAAGGCCTGAAGAGTCGATTCGAATCCTTGATTTGAACGATCCTAGACCGAGAGGTCAAGCAACCCCAAGGGGAGAAGGGGGGTCTGCATCAATTAGACTCTAGAAGAACTCAATGGTTTGTGACTCAAAAGGGGGTTGAGAGAATTGATTACTAATACTATGGATACACGTAACACATGATTTCATATAATTTTTTTAATTAGGAAATACTATATATTTTGTATCCTAATATATGTGTAAAAACATGGATAAGTCTTTCCTGCTAGCCATAATATTCAAAGGTGATGCACCAAGGAGAAAAGTGATATTTGATCTTCTTAGGGAAGGGTAGAGATTACATACCTACCTAATTGACTCCTTCTATGAGACATAAGGGCCCACGATATTGTGAGGCTGCAAAGGCCCATGAAGATGAATTGTGGGGGGTGCACAATAAGGACACAAAGTCCTTACTCCCCACTAATTCATGCGAGTGCTAGCAAATTTGGTTAGGGATTCAGAGTGACTACATCCTTGACCTAGTATCAATCCCCCATGAATTATACTTTTGAATGTGACATATGAATTAAATAATAAAATAATGAAAAAGGTGAACTCTTTAAAAGGGAAAAGATATTTTTTTTGAGACTGTCACCTCACGAGGGTGAATAACATGAAAAGAGAAAAATAGAAAGAATAATAAATATGAGAAGATGCCATCCAGAAGGGTAAAAATGGAAAAAATAAAAATTTGGAAAAATAAGGAATTTTGTGTTGCTAAGGTGGCAAGAATGAAAATGCAAATACATATCCGAGGTTTTATCCCATGTGGGAAACTCTACTAAAATTCATGGTGACTGGTGAGATTGGATTCGGTTGTGAATTAATGATTAGGCATTCTAAGTGTGGTGGGAATCCACACATCACTCTTTCGACTACCCACAACCTATGGTAGATGGTTGCATTCCTATTGAAAGGTGGAAAGGACAATCCGCAAGCTTGATCTTCGTTGCGATACCTCACAACTTAGAGGGAATTGGTTGAAAGAAGAGTAACTTAGAGTGGCAAGGTGGTGCATTTTTGGTGGCTTATAAAAGTTGAAAAGGATAGAGTAGGAGAGGGAGCACAAGAAGAGGAGAGGGAGCACAAGGAGAGTTGCAAGTCTTTTTTTTTTTAT
>JASDQU010102089.1:65222-80269 GCA_032191745.1 Picea mariana | reverse complement strand
AAGTGAATTGAAAAGTACTTATGATTATGGTTGGATGTAATTAATTTGGATGGACATATGAATTTGGGATTTGAATGAAATGATAGATTATGGTGATTTAGAAATTAATTATAGAATTGTTTGGAAAATGCATAAGGAATACATAAATATTTAATTTTGGATTAAAAAGGAAATTTGAAATTGCACGTGAGAAAAAAATAGAATCAAAATTAAAAATCTCATAATTTTCATCAACCCTAATTCCTTTCTAAAAAATTCCCAGTGAAGCCATTCAAGGTTCATTTTCCATTTTGGATTTGGAGAGGGGAATATGGATAAGAGGGGATTATCCCTTTCTCCTTCCAAACTTATCATGAGATGAGGAGAGCTCTCCATGGATGTCTATGGAGAAGTCCATTGTCACTCAAAGAAAATATGCAGATTTGAGGGTTTCACCCCAAGAAGAGAAGGATGATCTTCCATATCATATCTTCCCTCTTTTGGGATCATTCTGCTCAATAGTTGTAAGGCTTTTCATACAATTCCTCAAAATAAATAAAAAAAAATCTATTCATTTTCTTACAAAATATATTCAATTTAGTTCAAGGTTTTCTTTTCATGATTTTCTTTACAACAACATAATAATCAATATCATCCTATGTTAGGAACCAAATATAATATAGCATAGAAAAACCTCAGAATAAGTACTCAACGCCTTGAAAAAGAGAGAATTTCAGATAATAAGCCTCTTCGAGGGGGAAACCTCCTTATCCACCACATAAATGTTCAAGTACAAGATGATTCCAAATGAAAATGTCTCCTTGGTATATATAGGAGACTAGGAGGCACAATTACAACTAATGGACTCAAGCCGACATAAATAAAATAACATTACTAATGTAATATGCTCCAATTAAGGGGTAATGAGCCACTATTTAGGGCTTAACAACCTAATAATCAACAACATCATAAAATACACAAAATACGTACCTCTACTTATAGATTAGTTGATTTAGTCCCTGGTTCTCTTATTCTTGAGCTAGCCCAAACTCCCTAACTGAATATTAACCTCTCAGCCAACTAGGAACAACCTTGTCGACTCCCTAGCTCTAGGAATCCTTGCGGTTTCCTGGCCCCTAAGCCAAAGTTCCCGACAACAACAGTGCTTGTGAGAGTTTCCAAAATGCTCTCTCCTCCCAATTTTCCTCCTCCTCCTGCTTTACCTCTTGCAACAATTTTTCATCCAAAATGAGACCCCTCTCCTCTCTTCCTTATCCTCCCTTCTCATTCAATTCCCCCAACTACCTTATCCCCCTCATTAATTCCCCAATAGGCTTATCCCTTCATTAATTACTTCACTTACCTTTTAATAATAAAATAATAAAAAGACTCATTTAATTTATTTAATATTTAATTAAATTTAAATTAAAAACTATGATAAACAATTAATCAAATTGGGTTGTTACATACACCCACCCTTCAAGAAACTTCATCCCGAAGTTAGACTAATTTACAATACAAGGGTAACGACACATGATTCATACATCCACATCAAATAAGCAACATCATCAATTTAAAACACTTACACATACTAGTGTACATGTGCAAGGCATGCATGTGTAGCTAGCACATACATGACTCACACATGTACTAATGAAAATAATTATCACACTTAAAGTAATTCTTGTATGCGTCCAATCCACTCAACAAGACCATTCATTTCATAAAAGATAGTAAACTATTTAAAATGTCCAGGGAATCCCTCAATTACAATAATTTAGCACAAGCAACATTCACTTAGATAATTGTTGTTTAGTTAAGTAAACATAAATATACATATATACATATTTTTTTTTCAAAAAGAGGAAATCAAGAAATTATTCTAGAAGGCGAAACCCCACACACTCTCAACTACTTCTAGTCATCCTTCCTCCCTGACTTACTTCCATATTCCATCCCTATCCTTCCTCTGCTGGACTATCTTGGAGCATCAACTATATTGACCTAACTCCAAATAGAACCCGTAAGTGGAAGTGTTAACTCTCTTGACCAATCTTCCCCAATAGGCAACTGACATTCATCATCACACGTCTAGGGGAGCGTGAGCTAACACCATCCTCCCACGACTCTAGGTCTTAGAGGGTACACGATGGGAAATACCTCCACCCCTCCCAATAGAACTAGGGTCAACACCCTACGACGAAACTTACAATGGCACTATGTTGTTGGGAATTTTGTCATCGTATATTGAGTTTCAGGCAGCCTAGCCACCTGAAAAACATGCATTTGTCAACATATCATAGCAATGCATTTGAACCAACATAATTTCACATACAAAGATTCATACCATACTGTTTCTCGGTTGATGTTCACGACATCCACCTTTTATTATCCTTATCTTTTGGCTATTTCATAGCCCATTGACCTGCAAATTAGTCTATAACACAGACTCATACATATATATGCATTACTATCATGTAAATTCATTTAATCATATCCTCAATTCGGTATCCACGTACCAACAACTTTAAATGTCAAAATTTTCAAGTTAGAAATAGGTTGCATAATATCCATCATAATTCAAATAATGATAAACATTCATATAATTGACATTCACATAGGTCCATATGTCTAAAATTTCAAGTGTATCATTAATAGTTTCACAGTTAGTAATAAAAAAAAAAAAATATGATTAGGCCTTAAGTAATTCTAGTTGTCTAAGTCAAAAGGGGAATTACATCGGGAAACTTCATCCCAAAGTTGTGGTAGAAAAAACAAAGTGGGATGGTCTCAATGCATGGTCTCTACATCCTCCAAGGTAGTATACCCTGAGCTATGTTGGTCCCACTGGACCTTCATTAGATTGAAATAAGTTGAGGCTATTAATATATTAATTGTTTCTACCCCATTTAGCAGACCTCCACTTTGTCCAAACTCACATTAAATCAAGAGTAAGTTTTCTACTAAGGTCCATTCACATTGCACAATTACTTGTCTTAAGGACTTATTTTCTCACAATTGTTGTTCATAACCTTTATACCTACATGCTACCTACTTACTTTGGCCTCTAGCCCTTTTAGTTGCATCACTAGCACCTTTCAAGCTCCTTCCTCTCACTAATGACCCATCATGTATTTATATATGTTTATCTATTATATTTTATTGCATGCACTTTTTATCTTCTTTGACACATCATACCTTATTACTTTCTTGTTCTTCTTATTTTATACATCATTTGCATCCCTCTTCATTTATACCTTTATCACCTTTTAATTCTTCTAATATTATACCTTCTTTTCTTCAAACAATGTACTTATTTACTGAATCCATAAGCTATTCTTTATTTCAAAACCCTGATTATATATTTGTCCTAATATTTCATTTTCTATAACCATAATTTATTATATGTTGTATGTTTTATTCTCTTTTCAACCTATACATCTCTTATTTCCATATTACCATAATTATCACTCCCATTTTTCTTTGCAACTTATATACCCACATTAATATTTATTCACATCAATTCTTAATTGCTACTATACTTTCATTTCCTTTGATTTTAATATATCATTGTTATCCTATACTTTGATATTCTCATTATCACATCTCTTCATTATCATAAATTTTTATGTTTTTGCACTATCCTAGATATACCACCACTAGCTTATCTTATGTGTATTTAATTGCACACCATCTCCTTGTTTAACTAACACATTATCTGTATCTATTATTGTAACATATATATTGTATACCCTTTTAAGATGTTTATATGTAAATTATTTATTATTTCTTAAAATCATTTCATCATTCCCATAGATAATTTATATTACACAATCCAACATATATGACTCATATTTGTCATTTTTTATTATTATACTACCATACTACTATTATCCATATGCCATTCTTACTTTTATTCAATCTATTCTATTTTCACATATATTACTAATCTTATTCTGCTTCATAGTATATGCCTTTATACCAATCATATTATCATTTTCAAATTTGTTCCATAAATTGTTATTTATTCACTTTCATTGTCGTTGTTGTATATCTTGTGTGGTGATAAGACATTATGATTTACAACAATAAATTATTATAATATAATTCTTTTTATGAAAAATCTTACATGAAACTCTTATTGTATAATGCTCATTCAACCTTATGTATTATATACATATCACCTACACTCCATAATCGTATGCTTTTCTAAAGATAACTTCTATATAATTTTCTATATGTATCTTTATGATAATTATGATACTTACTTCCACACCATCTATAACGTTAATGGATACCTAATATTCTTTAATTACTCTTACCAATATAGTAACTACTGATCTCGTTCTCTCTCTTAATACTCTTAGTATTAATTCATCACTCTATTTTACTGTAGTAATTGTTTCACTGAACATTACTGTAATATTATACATTTGCATTTCTCTTTGCACTAAACATCTATTGTATCATTGTTCTCATATTTACCCACTATTTCACTTCATTGCTTTCATTACTTTAATCATTTATTTGTTATTCATATTATCACCTCATTATATCTCATATAGCTTACCATTATAATTTTAACTTATAAAATTCATAGTTATAATTAAATACTTATCTTTAAGTGTTTCTACATCCTTATTGCTTATTGGTTCTTGTTTATTATTTGTACATGTCAACCCTTGCAGATCTTGTACGTTCACCACAATGATCATTATTCTATAGTAAGGTGCAATGTAACTAACCATCTCTTGTTATTCTATAAATACATATTTATAAAGTTTAACAACATTACATTATTGACCAACTCTTTTATACTACCCATTATCACCACAACCTTTCACCTTACAAATATATTTCATATATACTTCATTTATATTTCACTATTTTATGTATCCTACTACACCTTTATTTGTCTTGCAAATTCAATATTATTTATAAGTTGTGTAATTTACACACCAACTACTCACTATCTATTTATTATTCTCACTACCACTAATACACCACTCATTCATTGTTGCTCTACTCATGCATATGCACTAATAAATCTATTCTTCATGTTACATATATAATATATATATTTATCTTCATCAAATAAACACTTACCTTATTATTCATACTATCATTTATCGTATTGGCTCTATACACTTCCATTTATATTTCTCTTTGTTAACAAGCTATTAAGTGGTTATTAATATCAATAATAATAAATAAATAAAAATTGACATCATATTTTTTTTCTTTTTTTTATATTATATCTTATTTCTTAAATTTGATAACTTCATATAGCATCATATTATATTTAATATGAATTATTAATATAGTTATAACTTTCTTAACATTAAGACTCCTAACATTATTTTTTAAATGTTATTACATTAACTTTTTTTTTCATTCTAACACAAATCATATTATATTTAATATGAATTATTAATATAATTATAACTTTCTTAACATTAAAACTCCTAACAACATTTTTTAAATATTATTACTTTAACTTTTTTTTTTATTCTAACACAATTTAATTTAAATATTATTACTTTAACTTTTTTTTTTATTCTAACACAATTTAAACATAAAAGAAAAAACTAAATTATATCATTTCAATTGCAAATCACTTTAAGCCTTGCCTTTTATACACCATATTTAGAAATAAGATATATAAAGAAACACAAGTAATTATTAAAGTATACAACATCTTTATGCACTTTATTACTTTAACTCAAATCATATTGAGCCTTACTTTGACTGTGAATCTCTATAAACTTTCTTTATTTTTTATTTTATTTTATTTAAAATAGATTGTTATCATAATTATAAGGACTTCATCAAATTTTAATTAAATTATATTAAATATAAATTATTATTATCCATTATAACTTTTTTAAAACTTTTAACAACATTTTTTTAATAAAATTTTAATAATTTTAAATGACCTTAATTAATTATTAAAATATATTATAAAAGAGAGAAAAAAAGAATATATATATATATTAAAAATATAAAAAAATAATTGACGCATAATGCATTCAGACCTATGGGCTCCCTCAGAGACTTGGCCCTTGGTTTTATGTGTCCATTTTGGTGCTTGGATTGAAATTGGATCGAAATTTGTGTTGAGTGCTTTGTGACTCGGGGCTCAACTTGGAGATTGGGCCTTCATGCACATTAATTTTATATTTATATTATAAGAGGGAAAAATATTACTAATAAGGTTGGGCGAGGCCCACGTGCCCCCCTCCCTCTCTCAAACCCTATCTTGTCCCTTCTTACTCACGCAATTGCTCGACTGCCTCTTCCTCTGCAACAACCATGGCCATCAGGCTCCTTCCTCACGAAACGAGCTCAAAGATGGAAATGAAGACGAAGACCCTTTTTCTTCTACTGTTGTTGGGCCTCTGCATATCTCCGTCATTTTTCGTTTTGCAGTTCCCAACGAGCGCCAGGTTCCCTCAAGCTCAGGCCGAACGATTGATTAAAGAGTTGAATTGATTCCGAGAATCGTAGAACCGTAAGAGGAATACAATGACTACCCTCGATTGGTTGAAAGAAGCATCAATTTGGATATTAATGGGGACTCGAAAATAACCGTCGGTCTTGAAGAGCTCAACCATCATGTAGAATATTTTCACCTCGAACACACACACACTGCAAAGATGTTCTAGGGTTTGAGGGAAAGGGTAGGTTTTGATCCTAAAACTCCTATAATACCTATGAGAAATTACTCAATTTCTGTTGGATTTTTACCATGGAAGAGCTTCGATGCCTTCTCTGATTTTATTAGTTGTTTATTTTCCTTGATTTGATTTAAACAACGAATTTGATACATTTTCAGGTCTTCATTTTATTTTTCATTTTGTTTTAGTGTTTTCTGAACTCTCGTTCGTGCCTTTTGATTGAAATTGGAGGTTGGTCATTATTTAGGCCAAGTCTAGATGGATATTTACAATTTGTAATATAGGACAATAAATTTAGGTAGAAGTGGGTTTAATCCGTCAAAGCTAACGTGTGTGAAGTGAAGATTGTCATAGTTAGCAGGTGCAAGATAATATATACTAATATTGACTGACGTTAACATAAAAATGATGTAAAATACCAGAGATTGAAGCAAAAGATCTGAAATCTATCAGGATCGACCATGCTTTGACGAGTTTTTATTTTATTTTTTACTTATAGGTGGGGGTTGAGGAAGATTTTCATAATCCATTCCTCTTTGAAGGAGTTATCTGTGTATTTTTTGTTTTGGCAAAAGACAGAGGTTCAAATACGTATAACTGGGGAGTAGGGAATGTTCCCTCTTTTTTTTGTGAATAAAAAGAGAAAATTCCTATTATAAACCTTTTACAATACAAAAATGCCACATGGATACAGTCTGCTAGTTGTTCCGCCAAATTAGCGAAAACTGGAACATATGGCAGACTGTGATGCCATTGTAAAAAATGGCAATCTGCCATATTCCCTGCCAAAAGGAAACCAGGGCATGTGGAAGATTCGAGTCCGTGCAACATTGTGCTAGGAAACCGAGACAAACAAAAGACATAGACTGAAAATTAGAGACATAATTGTAAAATTACTCTGTAGCAGTGCAAGGAGCCGAGTTGAGAATTCTCGTGATAGCCAAAGCAAGTAGATTACCCATTTACACCTGAGGTCGTGTCGCTCTGTTCACCGCTGAAGGGGCCATTCCTGGGCTAGAGCACGAATGACTTGGCGCAAGTCAGACACCTCTGGGCTACTGATGCGTTCGAGTAAGCATCGTACAACATGTCAATTATCTGATACATGAGGGTGTCACGACGAATTTGATTAGCCATATGGATTCTGAGCTAAAAAATGAGTGCTAACTGCTTCAGATGGAAGAAAGGTGGTGGTTCCTGGATGAAATCCGGGAGTGTCGAGAGTGGTGGCGGCGCCAAGACTGGGCCGCCCTCCGCCTCCAAACAAAATACCACCGCTGCCTCACCTGAGTCCTCCCGAGCCACTTCCATATCCTCCATTGCCCCGAGTTTCTCCACTATCCCAAGCTCCTCTGCTACCTCCGCCTCACCTGAGTCCTTGATTTTAATGGTGTCCTTGAGGTCTAGGTGGAGGAATTCCTCCTCAATTATACATGTAGTCTCTTCCCTAGCTTGCTGGGTTGTGGCTGAAGCACTTGTGCTTGTTGGGATTTGGATGGGGGGCTACCAATTATCTGGTACAATGAAGAGGAGGGAATTCAGAGAGAACTGGATAGGTTCCTCTGGAATCTCTTCCTCCACGTTCGCCATCGACGAAGTTCTGGGCTTCTCCCTTCGTTGAGTTTGGGCTATGGAAAAGGCTCACTCCAGTCGCTGCACCCTTTGTTGTCTAGCAACAAAACTGTACCAGGAAGGGCCGCAGTGCGACCTGCCTCTTTCCCTTGGCATGGTGGGGAAAGAGAGGGTGAAAATGAGCAAGGTAAGAGTGATGGGAGCCACCTGGTTTCTGCACTAGTGCTCATAGCATTTGGGCTGGTGGAACGTAAAGGTGAAATGGCTCCATCCTCTGTTGCATGTGAGGATAACACTGAGGCCAAACATGACTGCTTTACTGAGCTTCCCCCATCCATAACACCTCATTACCGCCATTTTACTCGAGCGAGGGAACTGTCCTCTGCTGCTTGACGAACAATAATGGATTCCTTCCATTTAATGGTGAGGGGAAGGGTACCGACCTGCCATATTAATGGCATGGGTCTGGGCTAGGCTACGTGGCCTCCCTGCCCTACGTGGAACCCCATCCAACATTTAAACTATTGATTTACAGCCATACCATATATCAAGGAAACGTATATACCAAAGTCCACCGTCAACACATAAACCATGCAAAGCCCAACGCTAAGTGCCAAGTTCTATACCTTTCCACATATCTCATCGGGAGTGTTTCCCTCTTAATCATAGGGTTTTGAGTGGAATTTTTCAAATCTTGTAGGTATTCTGGTCGTTTCAGTCTTTCCAGTAAAGATTGGTGTCGAAACTCCTCTGTCGTGATCAAATATCTTGACCTTCGAGATATTTTAATGTAATGTCTCAACATCCGTTTGAATTTTCTTTTGATTTTCACGAGCTCTGGTCTCCAACAAAGAGATGAAAGTGAAAGTAATGTTTTGAAGAACATTTGGGTTCGTGATGATATCTAGCGTAGATTGAATTGGGAAAGCTTGAAGTTGGTTCTAGTATGGAATACAATTTAGTTGATCGTATATTGAATATTCTAGTGTAGAACAAAGGTAAGGTTCTTAGAACTGTTGAATTTGAAAGAAAATCTAGCTACTTTTGACTCCAGTTTACATTAAAGGGGTCATTTTTGTTGTCTGCCAACCTTTGGTGGGAATTGCACTAGTTTTTCTTTCTGGAAAATTGAATTGAAAACTGTTGCAGTACACATGCTTTTAGAGGGGTTTCATAAATCAATTTAGTTTCAAGTATTAATTGCACCAGTGCAATGAGAGAAACATTCTCCAACCTGGTTTCTATACAGAGCCTTAGCTCAATGGCGACATCGAGACTTGCTTGAGTGACATAATTTTTCCCTCACGCACCCTGCTCACTACTTTCAAGTTCTCAATAATCGCCATCGTTGTCCGCTTTCTGCCTTGTTTTATTTTTCGAAGCTCTGTATTTTACCAAAGTATCTCCATAATCGTTCTCGGATTCTTACCGGCCATGCCCTGGGTTCTTAATTTTTTAATTTGGTGGAATGATCAAACAATTCTGAGGAAAACCCGCACTTGATGATAACATAAGAGTTTTCTTTGCCTGGCGCTGAAATTAAAGCTCTTGGGACCTTCACATATCTCCTGCGATTAATTTCTCTTTCAAAACAATATTTAAAGTATTCAGGTATGCTTTAATGTTGAATTAATTGAGCTAGAATGCTCCCAGGGCTCATATGATTGATATTTGAGTATTTGTTTGTAAACATTAAGATGCTGGAGTTTGTGGATTTTTTTTTTTTTTTTTTAAATTAGGGTTTGTTTTGGACTGTATGTTAGACGTACTAAGTTTAATTTTCATGCAATAATTTTACCGTGAGCTCTCAAATGACCCTTGGGATTTGTCATCCATGGTTATATCTTCTACAAATGATAAGTTTACATTGTGTAGTGCATACAAAGACACTCCATTTGTCAAGTTTTAAAGAAAAATCGAGTGCTTCTGTTTTATTCTGGTATAGTAAATTACTGAGAACAATTTCAAGTACATATATTTGCAAATTTTATTTACCAAATTATTTATTCTTGGTAGTAATTGACGTTTTCTTAGTGTCAACCTTATCTGAATTGGACCACTTTTGCTGTTTGGTACAGGAAAAATCACAATGTGCCATTTTGGATCAGTTAGGCAGTATACTCAATTACTTCTATGGGACTTGGTGATGGATGAAATTGTAGTTCCTATGCGAATGTGTGCTCCCAGAAACTCTTCTACTGTAACAACCCAAATTGGATTGCAGATGAAGAGGTCGCAGACCATGTTGGCACAAAGACAAAATCCTGGTGTTGTGGGTGGTGAATCCCAAGTTTCATTTTTGAAACCGAGCTCTGATACCATATGTAAGGCCTTTCATACAAAGCCTCAAAATAAATAAATAAAAATCTATTCATCTTCTTACAAAATAAATTCAATTTAGTTCAAGGTTTTCCTTTCATGATTTTCTTTACAACAACATAATAATCAACAACAACATAATAACAACATAAAATACACAAAATACACAAAATACATACCTCTAGCTGTAGATTAGTTGATTTAGTCCCTGGTTCTCTTGTTCTTGAGCTTGCCTAAACTGCCCAATTGAATATTAGCCTCCCATCCAACTAGGAACAACCTCTCCAGCTCCCTAGCTCTAGGAATCCTTGTGGTTTCCTGGGCCCTAAGCCCAAAGTTCCCAGCAACAACAATGCTTTGTGATAGTTTCCAAAATTCTCTCTTCTCCCAATTTTCATCCTCCTCCTCCTTTACCTCTTGCAACAATTTTTCATCCAAAATGAGACCCCTCACCAAGTCCTCTCCTCTGTTCCTTATCCTCCCTTCTCATTCAATTCCCCCAACTACCTTATCCCCCTCATTAATTCCCCAATAGCCTTATCCCTTCATTAATTACTTCACCTACCTTTTAATAATAAAATAATAAAAAGACTCATTTAATTTATTTTAATATTTAATTAAATTTAAATTAAAAACTATAATAAACGATTAATCAAATTGGGTTGTTACAATATATGAGGTCTTTAACAAATACCCATGTCTGATTTCCTCGTCCATATTAGATTAACAGTTTTTTCTTTTGCAATGTTCATCGGTAAAGTTTGTTACATGGTAGATCTCTAGTTTTTCTTGAAATTTCAGATTGTATCTGAGTTAATGTTTTGATAATAGCCACGAGAATGACTTATAAAAGTGGATATGGGGTTCACACCCATATATCCTCTAAGTACCTTTTTAAGGGATGGGGTATTAAATTTTTTCTTTTCCTTAACCATATCAATGCCTCTTCTCAAGGGTACCATCGTCTTGTACTTATTGATAGCTTCCCAACACTTGTCACCCTTCTCAAAACCGAGCTCTGGATCAAAATTTATGGCTCCTTAAATTTGTAGGCCTTCATTGGTCAAGGTCACCACCCCACCATGTGGCATGCACATGGCTCCATGTCACCCAGTGTATACTTTGATGTGGTTTTGACATGTCCTAACACATCACCTTCCCATGTTGTTATGGTTGCTGGTGTGGACGTTTGCATGGCACCTGCCACTAGACCCACCGGGTCACTGGGTGATTAGCCCATATAGATTTTTGCATAGACCCAACACGTTGATCCAAAATGAGATAGAACCCACTACATGTGGCCTTCTCATGCCTTGCCACCTGACTTAACTATGACATGACATGTGGTTACCGGGGTACTGAGCTGTCGACCCTCCAACTTCACTTGCACGATCAACTTTAGCTGTCTGATCCGATATACTAGATAGCAATTTGGACATGTGGCACTTCCACGATTGGCCACCTAACATGACATGTGGCCATGTCGCTGCCTGCCACCAGGCATGACACATGGCACTCATAATTTAGCATGGAGCTTCGCCTCAAAACTCTAATTCACCTTGACACGTGACATGAACACCACTTGATATGTGGACCACTCCTGGTATGAAACGTCATTGTCATACATAGGGACTTATCCAATAGGGTGTTGACACCTGTCTGTTTCTCATTGGCATAGTGGCATCATTTGGTGTCACTTTGGTGTGACCAACACATGCCTCCCTTCACTCACAGGATAATAAGGAGGGGGCGGGTCAAAACCCTTCCCCAGAACCGTGCTCTACTGGGCATTGGAATATTAGGTCTTTCCCAAAGGAGAAACATGCATGATAATCTCCTGGAGTCCGATACTCCAGTACTCTAAGCATAAAATCCCTCTTGGGCTTAGGTATGAAATCAATGGCTGAGATCACTTGACTCCAAGATCCAACGACTGAGAATTAAGGCACTAATCCCAGGCCTCCACGACCAATTGGGCCAACACTCGACACATAGATTCAACGCGACATTCTCCCGACATGAAACGTCGTAACACAAGATGACCACACTGATATGATATTAACACGTGGCTGATGATGTGTCACAACACATGGCATGAAACATGTCTATTCACGTCATCATGTCTTCGAATCTGGCATAGATCTCCACTCAAAAAATCTAAATCTACTTGACACATGGCACCACCCATGTGCAACACATGGATTGACATGGATTTACACGCCATCATAGAGCACTCGAATCGACCATCCAGGTGTTGACACCTGTCCCTTTCTCATTGGTTTGATCATGTTGTATGGTGCCATCCTTTTCTCCTCGGTTAACAAGGAATAGATCATAACATTTCCTCGAAACTGTGCCCCACTTGGGTATCGACCTATTGAGGATTTCATAAGGGTATCGGGTTTGGAGAACTTCTGGGGGACTGATACCCTGATACTTCAAGCACTAAGAACCCTCTTGAACTTAGTTATAATAAATATGACACAAGACTTCTCAACGTTGAATCCAACAGTTAGGGTTTTAAGGCTTCAATCAAGGGTTTGTGCCCAATCGAAGGCCCACGTTCATATAACACAGATAAGATAATGAAAAGTGTCATACTTTCTGATGCTTTGGCCACTGCATTGAAATCCTCCTCACTCGCACATCACCTCCTCTCTCTCTCAAAAGCAAGAAAAAAAGGAATGGAAGTCTGTGTGGGAACTTTACCCACTAGATATTAGCATATCGACATTCCATGAGGTGAATGGGCATGAAGGAAATTCCTGGTATTTTGAGGATTCAATACTTTAGGAAACAAATACCCTTACCCTGACTCCCATTCCTTCGATAGGATATGACGGATGACATCAATCTTCCCGTCGATCTAACGAATGTTGTTTCTCACGATTAACGCAAGAGTTTAAGTGGGTTATAGTTTTCATTTTGGGCTTTAGCAGTTATGCATCCTTGCGTTGTGACATCCTATTGGGTTATTAACTTAGTTCCCTTAGACCCTTATGCCTCTAGCGATGGCTTCAGATCCTGCATACCCTTCTTTCTCCAAACAAAGAATATATGGGGTTTAACGACCTTCTTTGGCCTTCCACACATAGATCTACAATATAATTCATTATTCCTTGGCTTCTATATATATATGGTTCCCTTTTCTTGGGAGACCCATTATAGAAATTATAATTCTGTGTATACAGGAAAGTGTGGTCACCAGTCCTTCATTTCCCTCACATATTTTGTCCCACAACCAGACAATTACGTCCATTACATTCTCATGGGGTGTTTCCCTCTTTTGGCACAAAATAAAGACTCTTTATTCAGGAGTGTGAAACATATTCCATTCCATGCATTTACCATATCACTCAAATATCAAGGATTATCAAGGAAATAATTATCAAGCCCATAAATTAGGCATGTACATCTACAATACAATCATAGGAACCCAACTAATCATATTAATTCATTTACACAGAGTGTAAGGAATACTTATCTATTACAAGAAACAACCAACCAACTGATTATGGGTGAATGCCTTTCCACCCAACCATAGGCTTAGATGCACTCCTTCTCAACACTCTAGCTACCCCTGTGCGAGGCCATGATACCACCAGGGAGTCTCTCTCAGGTTCTTAGTAAGTTTGGTATATGAGGGTCGCTTCCATTCACTTACTATTGGTAAGGATTTCATCACACCCACCTAGTATAGGCCTCTTCGAGATCTATCAGATTCTCTCCCAACATCAATCTCACTACCTTTTCAGCTCAGGTTGGGATCTTGGATTCTTAGGCCATCCTATACAACCATTCCTCCAATATTTACTACTATTGCTTCCCTTACAACATTCCTCTTCTTACAAGTCTTTCTCTTAGGTATGTAACTCATAGGTTCTATGTTCCCCCCCCAAAAAACTCAGAGCTCTCTCTCGGTTCTCATACTCCCTTTCTTGCATGCACCTTTGTCTGTCTTCTCTTTGTCTCCATGAAGGTTCTTGACCTGTCCTTCTTTCCTTCTATCAAAAGGAACTCGTGGGGGTCAATCGTGGGGACTTGTGGTGATATTTCCTGATGTCCTCTAGCTGGAACATTTCTTGTCACTTCAGTTAGCCCTCCATACTTCCATTCTTTGGGGTGGTTGGTTGTTGAACTACCAACCCTTCCTTATTAATTGTCTTTCCTTGAAATCAGAAAAGGAAATAAATTATTATTTCCAAATCAAATATTTTAGCAAGGAGGCTTGGGTCTTGTACACATGAGTCCCCTTTCCCTACCCTGTTACTAATCCCTCTAGTGGTATCATGGACAATAATTTTAAGGATTCACCCATCAGTCAATTAGTTGACATCTTAAAAAATAATAATAATATAGTTACAATGTTTATATGCCATGGCATGGCAATACATGATTAATTACATATAATCATGGGTTTATAAAAGGGGGTATCACATTATTATACTTCAATTTTCTTCCTTGTTACAATTATTTTCTTTGGCATTTGTAGAGAGGAGG
>JASDQU010102089.1:28426-65202 GCA_032191745.1 Picea mariana | reverse complement strand
TAATAATAATATAGTTACAATGTTTATATGCCATGGCATGGCAATACATGATTAATTACATATAATCATGGGTTTATAAAAGGGGGTATCACATTATTATACTTCAATTTTCTTCCTTGTTACAATTATTTTCTTTGGCATTTGTAGAGAGGAGGGACGTATTCCTGTTAGATTTCATTTTTTTCGTTGAATATGGAGGAGACACAACCTCATGCTAGTCTCATGATCTCCCCAAAGTAGTTGTGTCCTTGTGCTAGGATCAGGGGATCCTGAAAGGAGCCACAACCTTTTGTATGGTGCAGGTCCCTTAAAGGGACCATGAACATGATTATATGGTAGTAATCCCATTCAAAAGGGCCACAACCATATATCCATGGAACACAACCCTTACTGTGTTTAGTTCCATGAAAAATCACGACAAATAAACCTTGCTTGCTGTGGTAAAAGTGCTTGTTGGTCTCTGAGTTGTTTTTCATGTTGATATTTGAATCACATTCCTCAGATATTTTCCATAATACTAATAGATTTTGAACTTGATTCTTGTTTGGTTCTATGAAACTTTTGTTTATAGAACTATAGATTTTGATTGGATTTGAATCAATATTTGTTGCAAATATGCAATAAATTTAATCAATAAAAACCTCACTAGTGGAGGAAAATCTAAATTACCTCCTTCTTGTTTTAACAACATTTTTTTTCCTTAAGATATCCAAGGTGATGTTATTCATGATAATCCAATTTACCATATTTTCTTATTGGCCTTGGTCTGGGAAGATACTTATTAATATGCAAAAGCATATTAATAGTTAAACAAGCAAATTATGACTTTTCTTGCACTATGAAATGGAAATAGAAAGATAAACCAAATATTTATTATTGGTGGTGCAATCAAAGATTTATTAGAAAATCTTACCCATCATTTAAATAATTATTGACTTGTTCAAAAATGACTTCAAGGAAACAAGATACCAGTTGTGTTAATGTTTCCTTAATCAATGCACCAAGTGGCCTCTCATATTCAACATAAAGTTGGTTTTTAATATTTGAAGGAAAGAATATTCTTTGTCTAAACGTTTGGAAAGTACCTTTAGACCTCATAGAAATATTGAAAATTTGTTCTCTCATCTCATTTACAAGACATTCTTTCATACTCAAATGTGTTTCTACACTCATTAGCAACTCATCTTCCTCCTCCTTGGTTGTTATTCAATTTTTTCATTTCCCTATGCTTCTGCCACATTACTTCATTCCTTAATTGACCCAAAGTATAAGGACGAATATAATCAATCATATCAAAAGCATGGGCCCCTTGAACATGCTATATAAGGAAGCATCTCATCTCCTAAACAACAAGAACACAAAGGCTCTCTCTGGCAAGGATACCAATCTTGTAGTGATAGTGGATCAAAATGTCTGTCATGAAATCCAATGTCACCACCATTCTAAAATACATATTATGATGAACAGGACATAAATTGACATACTTTTCCTCATATGCATATGCATTATTCCTTCTGCACCCTTGAAATTGCAACATCTAGAATTTTTTATAACATCGCCACATCCTCACCAACTTCTTATAATTTTATTCATGATTACGAAAATCCTTCAATGACCTAAAAATTAGAAATTTTAGTGCATATGATTAGTTACAAAGATCTTGTTCAAATTGCACAATTAAGATCCAATTTCCGTCTTATGCCATTAGAACGTCATCGTTTATTACTAGAAAATACCCATAGAAAAATATTGGATACGGTAACATAATTATTAAACCTTTGATATTCCTTCATTCCAAATGAGAATCTTGTATGTGTTGATCTATCTATTTTCAAATAGTTTAGATCATTATACTCTTAGATTTTATGATGGGATGAATCCCCAGGTTTTTATACAACCCTAATTTTCTCTATCTCTTCCAAAATTTGAACAAGTTTTGTTTTCTAAATGCCTCTAGTTAGATGCATCATGTTGGATTTTATGATGGGATGAATCCCCAAGTTTTATAAAACCCTAATTTTCTCTCTCTTCCAAAATTTGAACAAGTTCATGTTGGATTTTATGATGGGATGAATCCCCAAGTTTTATAAAACCCTAATTTTCTCTCTCTTCCAAAATTTGAACAAGTTTTGTTTTCTAAATGCCTAGTTAGATGCATCATGTTGTGATCTTGTGAAGTTATTTGAATTTCATGAAATATATTCAAATTTTTTTTTTAAGCATGGCGAGCACAATATACAAGCTTGACGTCCAACCATAAGTCACCTTTAATTGCCAACAAACATTTCAATAGGTATAATTTAGTTACATACTAAGAAAATTAAATTATATTTAAGAAATCATTATGAATTCCTGTACCTTTTCATAATTTATTCTATTTATGGGATAACTCACCATAATATTCAATTTTATACTAGATAAGTTTGCTTGAATATCTATAATACATTATACATTGGTTCAACTTTTCTTCCCATCCTTTGCTTGGATCCAAAGCAGTTTCAATTCCTAATGTTTAACATTAATATTAAGAAAGTAATGATAATATATAAACATAAATTTAAACTTCTGCTAAATGGAGATAGTCTACTAGGAGTAGGAGTAGGTTTCATGACATTGCATATGTAACTTCCCTATTTTGAAACCTCAAACTAGTGATGTATATTGTAAATGTGGTGTATGGTCGAGAGACAAGCGATGTAGTATGTAAATGATGCATATTGAATATAATAAATAAAATGTATCCCCAACTGTAGATGGAGACAAACAAAGATTCGGGGGCTTAGTTTCCACAAGAGAGGGAAGGGGTCCAAGGGGGAGTGTTTACCCATGTCTATTAAATCCAAACCCATTTCTTTCTAATTATCCTTACTATGAACCTTCCATTTTTTGATTGTGTGATTCCAAAGCCAATCATTGAATTCGTGTAAGAGGGTGGGTGTGAGAAGTCACATCCCATATTTATTGAGACCATGGGGGTTGAGTACAATAATCTTGGGGAAGAGTGTAAGTCAAGAAAGAAAGAGAAAGAGAGGGAATTCATATGGGTGGAGGGAGTATAATATAACATTCATGTTTTTACATGTAGAGCAATTTTTACATGGAGATGTTTGGACAACCAAAGAGTTATGAGTGTTGAAGCTTGAAGGAAACCATAGTGGGCATGTGTGGTGACTTTTTGGAGCTGTAATTTCATGGGAAGATAGGTTGTGGGCCCATGAACAATATTCTTTTCAAAAATTGGCAAGAGAAGGAAACATTATGCTTTTGTGCAATTTCTTTTTGCAACTGTAGAATTCCTGAGGTCCCAACAGAGAGATTTTGTATCCAACATATGCTGGAATCTCTGAGGGACTGTGAGCAGTGAAGAGGGATCCCATCCCTTGGGATGTGTAGGTTGTGGGGAAGAGAACTGGTGGAATGGGATTAGATGTGGGAAATTGACTACTGAGAGGGGGGTTTGAGCTAGCCTTAGGGATCATCGTCTCTTGTGGATTCATATCCCTAAATTAGGGGTGACTTGATATTGAGAACTAGAATAATAAGTCTACGATTGGGAGGAACATTCGTCATCTACAACAGGTTGCATATTTCATAAGATAAGAGTTCTTATTTTCTATGTTTATTTTTGTTAACTGTTGATATAGTTGTGCATTTTACTTTGAGTTATTTTGGTTAATGCTACTTGTTGTGAATATAATGATGCATATCAATTTCCATTTATGTGGTTGAATATTTCTATATGTGCTTAGTTGTTGTTGTGCATTGTTAAAGTAGTTTCCCTTACGTTTTTAATTAGCATGAATGAGTACATGAGCTATAATATCATGTTGTGTGTTATTTTCACATTTAGAATTGGTATCAAAAATTTTTATTTGGTTGTTTTAGTAATAGAATGAACTAACTTGGGGATGGGTGCATTACAGAGTGGTATCTGAGATTAAGTTGAACACTAGACCCATATGGGCTAAGAACTAGTGCGAATTTGAGAAATTTCGATGTTACATATTTTGATTTGTAACAAATTTGGGGGAAAAAAGTGAGAAATCAAAGTGAAATCCCCAAATTCGTGAGAAAATTCGAGTTTCAAATGCCTATGAACTATCTAAGAGGTTTACTGGCGTCAATAGGTAGGATTACATAGTTAGATTCGACCTAGAAGGTTCAAATTCACATTCTAATGGAGGCTGAAGGAACTGGGAGAGTTTGATGAATCAAGGGTCGAGATTGTGGTTGATTTTAAGATCAATGACCTAGATTCATTGTGAGTTGATTAAAAACTTATAATTTTTTTGGAGTTTTTCAAAAAGAGGAGAATCGACAACTAGGATTCATTTTCACAGATTAGAAAAGTTAAAGGATCGACAATCGAGATTCATTTTCGACGGCTCGGAAATAGAGTAGATCAATGGTTGAGATTAATCGACAAAGTTGGGAAAAGTTTAGCAAATCAACGATCAAGATCATTTGGAATGGGAGATCGACAACCTAGATTCATCTAGGATTTGGTCGAAAACTTCGAAGTGTTGAATTTCACCAAGATAAATCACCAATGGTTGGCGGTTGGATCGATGATATTTGAGAAGAGTTTTAGTTTACCAACAGAAATTGTTGATGGATGATGATTGGATTGATGAGTTTTCCAACATAAATAATCGATCACCGGTGGTCGATGAGGGAAGGTCAACAAAAAATGGAGAAAGGTTTCATGAGTCCAAAAGAAATCATCGATCATCGATGGCCAATGATTGTAGGTCGACATATTTAGTGAAGTTTTCAATTCTTCCAAGAGAAGATGTCAATCAGTGATAAAATAAAGAGGATGATGACATGTCTTTCCATGCGAACATCCACATGTCATGCTACATTAGCATCCATGTGTCATGCCACATTATCCCGAGTGCCATGTCAGCATCCAAGTGTCATGCCACATCATCATCTACGTGTCATGCCACATCATCCAAGATATGAACAATGGTTGATCATCGATCATCAGGCTTCAATGAAATTTGTAAACAAGTTGGTTGTGAAGGGATTTCGTCAATGATCAATCACCGATGATCGGGGGTCGATGGGATTCGTGGGAAAAAAATGGTTTTCCAAGAGAAATGGATGATGGTTGATGAACAATTATTAGGGTTTGGGGAAATCTATGAGAACGTTTGGTTTACCAAAGGAATTATTTGATCACCCATCACCAATGTAGTGTTGGAAAATTAACAATCCAGTTTACTTCAAGCTAGCGATCGATGGTGGAGATTCATTCACGGGCCTAGGGAAGGTATAACAGATCAACGGTTGAGATTTCTTCCAATTTTGAGATCAATGAGTTAAATTAAAACACTGTTACAACATCAAAACATTTGATTTTCTACCAAAATTTGTGATTTTTGAAGTTCATAAACTTGTAGAGTGATTTTGAGGGCCTAAACGACATTTTTAGGCAGTCAAAAGTCACGAGAGTAGGGTATAACAAGGTAAACCTTGTCTTTGCAGAGAAAATAAAATAACTTAGAGAGATATTTTCAACGATCTATCCTGGGCACAAAATAGAGCTCATATGAGAAAGTTACAACTGAAACAATTAAGGGTATATTTTCAGCACCAATTTACTTCCGGAGGACATAACTCCTTGCTAAGAGGTCTGTTTGGGGAAAATGATTAGTATACGGAAAGCTTATGGACCATAGAAGACAATTGTGGAGCCAGATTTGGAATCCAGGTATGCAAATATGTGTAGGGAGAGAAAGAAGATACATGGATAAAATGGGAAAACAATCTAAACTTCCAGAGACCATAACTTTCAGCTCGAAGCTCAGATGTGAGCAAACAAATAGTTGTTGGAAAGGTATTGAGGAGGAGAAGCCACCTATAAACCCACAATTTGTATTAGTGAATTTTATTCTCCATAATTTGAAATGAATAATGACCCATAATCTAATTGATAAATATTTTTCAATATGCATAAATTCTAACAACAATTATTGCATGCACATTCTTGCAGAATTAGAGGTACACGGACACAGACTTTAGTTCCTATATGAGAATTATATATATGGAATATCCCAAGGGTCCTATATCCATGAGGAGGATATCGGAGGTTTTCATGTCAACATGGATAATGGTGAGATAAAGTCTAATGGAAGAGGAGACAGACAAGAGCCTGTAACAATGAGAATCCTGCAAAGCGAAGTGCAGAGCTATAGGTTTGATAATGAAAATATCATGAAAGATTAGGAGGAGATAATATAAACCCTGAATATGGTACAAAATCAAGTTAGTAAAGTTTCTAGCACAAAACAAGAAGCTAGTGCAAGGAAAGTAGAAGTATCTATATCTCATGATAGGAGGGATGATCATGGATGATCTAGACAATCCGAGAGTGTTATCAGATATCATCAACATCATCATTCCCCAGGAACTCGAACAAAAGATCATATCCATGTTCAAGGTTAGAAAGAAACCCAATATATCTCTTTTGAGACACCAGAGGAAGAGACATGGGTCAGATAGCTTGCAAAGGGAGCTCAGGAAGATCAAGTCACCATCATTTGATGGAGAGAATAGGAAAGGAGAAGATGCATAATCATGGTTGCTGGGAATGAGGAAATATTTCTAGTTGCATGATTAGTTATAAAATGTAGAATCCAGAATTGCAACCTACCATCTTCAAAGAAAGGCATCTATGTGGTGGGACCGACTTAAGCATTTTAAGGACCTTGATGTAAAGATAATTTCTTGGAAGCAGTTCAAGAAATATTTCTAGCAGCAGTGCTTGTCAGAGAAATATTATGATAAGAATATGCAAGCATTATTTGGACTCAAACTTGGGAACATGACCATGGATGAATATGTGAGGAAATTCTTGGAACTTCTTGGAACTTCAAGGATGAGAAGGTCAAAATTCATAGGTTTTTGAGTGGACTGCCATCCTTCTACAAGGATAAAGTTTAGTTTGATAAGCATAGGAATTTAGAAAAAAACATAAGAAATGATAACTATTTATATGAGAAGAATAGAGGAAGGAAAACTTTCCAAAAGGCCTGGGATGACAAGAAGAAATGCAATATGAATAAGAGGAAGAAAATATTCAAGCCACCTTTCATCAAGAATAAATATAAAGCACATAAACAAGTGGAACCATCTCAAGGTGATCATAAAATGACATATTCATTTTGAAAGAGGCCAAGACAACAACCCATAAAGTGTTGGGGATGTGAAGGAGATCACATGTATAAATATTGTCCTGATCGAGGAGATAAGATGATGAATATGCATAGCACCAAGCAAGAGGAGATAATAGAGAATGTGGGTAGAAGCATGCCAAGTATCTATGCAGCCTTGAACAATAGACAAGAAGACTATCAATCCCACATGATTGAAGTGGAATGTAAAATTGATAATCAACCCATAACTATTTTGATTATTTCTGGAGATAGTCATAACTATATAGATCCAAATCTAGTTGAAATATTTAAATTGAAGAAATGTAAGCATGAAAAATCATGGTTAGTTCAACTAGCTACTGGAACCAAGAGAGGAATTAATGAGTTTATTAATCATTTCCCAGTAAGCATGAATGGAATTAACACTAACGTAGAATTGAACATCATAACACTTGGGTCTTATGAATGCTTGATTAGTATGATTGGCTATAAAAGAATCATGCTATATTAGATTTCTATAACAAGGATTTCACATTTCTTGACGAGGAAGGGAATTCAAGGACAATGCAAGGTATTCCAAGGCCTATATCTATTTGAGAGATTTCATCATTACAATTGAAAATAAGTTTTAGAAAAGGGTGTTAGATATGTGCATCCCATATGGAAGAGATAATGAAAGATAAGAAGCCAAGTATTGAATATTATCAAGTCTTGAAAGAGTATGGGGATGTATTTGGGGAGTTTCCAATATTTCCACCAAAGAGGGATATATATTTCTCTATTGATTTAATGCCCGGAGCTGCCCTAGTGTCCAAAACTCCTACATAATGAGCACACTAGGGATAAAATAATTGCAAATACAACTAGAAGAGTTTGTAACACACCTGAACCCCTAATAATTCTTAGATTGGTGGGATTTTTGATTTTCATCCTTCTCTTAAGCTAAGTACTCAAGTTGACTCTTATTAGCTCATGTTCATCATGTTACATGTGAGATATTCCCTTACCTCAACATTTACTATGTTGAGTCTTTTTGTATGACCCCTAAATACCAAGAAATCCCTCCAAGGATTCATTATAACAACAAGGGACCTAAACATCCCCAATCAGATGGCTAAAATAAAACCTCACCCCCATATCGACGATCGATATCGAATCAAACTCTCTCCTCATTGGATTAGCAAGACACAAGGCACGAGTTCCCATTTCGATGGATCCTCTCTGATGGGTTGTTCTGATAGAACTCATGGTCCTCAAATTCGAAAATCAATGGTCCCAATTTCATCAACACCTTTAACTGTATGATGATTATCACTCATATATTCACCCAAACATTACAAGAACAATCAATGGTCCTAAAATTCGAAAATCAATGGTCTCGATTTCATCAACACCTTTAACTGTATGATGATTATCGCTCGTATATTCACCCAAACATTACAAGAACAAGTGGGTCCCTTAACATATCTATGAATGAGATTATATCACACACACACTCACAGATTAATGGATCAGGTTCTCTTAGAGTCATTCACGATTAGAGTGCATCCACTTCGAGTGATCATAGAACACTCTGATTGTCACTCTTCGACGCTCCTCGTTACCCTATTTTGACGGTTAGGATTAACTCGGGGTTCTATAACCACACAATGATTACCCAAATTCCATACTCTCTGAAGTTGTATTTATTGGATTGGATTATCCCAGATCCAATGAATGAGAACCTATCAAATTCCTCCCCGATAGATCTACAATCCTTAGATCCCCTCACCATCGAACTCTTCCCCATGCCATTTTTCTAGACCTCCAATCATCTACCTTCCGATATACTTACATCCTTGACACCCGACATCGACGGTTTATATTCCATTGAATAGACTTCCGATAGATCAATGACTCTCATTGACTCAGAGTCTTCCCCATAGGAATCCCAATGTAAACTTGCACTTGGAAACTCTGATGGCCTCACCTTTCGACCAACAGTCAAGATCTTTCCTCTTCACTAGATCAACGACTGTAAATCCTTTTGATTCAGAACATGGGTTTTCTCTAGAGTAAAATTATGATTCAAAATTGATCGTTCAAGGTCTCTTTGATCTTATTTACTAAGGTTTTATCATAATTTCTTGGACTCTCACTTTCACTCTGTGGCCGGATAAGGCATTCCCACTTCAGAACCCAGTTGAAGGTTTATATCCTGTAATATTTCGAGTCTAAAATAGGGCTTTCCAGGAAAAAGGGAGTCCTAAAATTGCACATGAACTTTGACCAGAAAGTCAAGGGAACTCTACTACCACTCCCCCAATGAAGAGTCATATCTTGTAAGATTTCCATTCAAAGGCTTGTAGTTTCACAAGGTTATAAAATGTATTAACATTACTCAGTTAATTATTAATTTTTACCGCATTTGGTAGTGAGAACAATCATAATTAATCCATTTTAATAAGGAATTCAATCATTCTTTCATTTAATCATATTTGTCATATAAACAACAAGCAATTTATCTTCAACACCAAATATACATCATACATAGTAAGCTAAAACACTTATTTGTTTAGTGAAAGGTTTGACCAACCAATTGACTGAGGTGAAATTCCTTTCCACCCAACTGTAGGATATGTTGCACAAGGCCTTTATACAACATGCCACCCCCATTCTAGGCCATGATACCACTAGGGGACTAATTAAGTTGACTACCAAATTGAGAAAATGATTCATGAAGGTTACTCTCCTTTGCTCCACTGACAACAAAAAAAGTTACCCTCTTCCCATTGAGCTCAATACCTCTACACGTTTATTAGGTACATTCCCAATTGGATTTCATCTGCATAAGGGAGCCCCTTCTCTGCTACATAGTCCCTCGATGACCTCCCCTCACCATTGTTGGATCCTTTCTAGTAATTACCAAGTGACTCCTCTCTATTGCTCCAGTGTGGATCTGGGTCTTTCTTGCTCTAGGGTGACCATTGATTTATTAGGAAAGTTTCCTGTTAGGAAATGAGAGACACTTACACACTAAACCTAGTAGAAGAGAAGAAGAATTTAATCAAGAATGAAAATGACACAAGCAATCACAAAGTACACAAATATTTTACCCTGGAAACCCTAAACTGGGAAAACCAACATTCCTTGAGCGTTCTTCTCTCTTGTTTTCTTATTCAATCTAAATAAAAGGTTACATATATAAACTCGGTCAACATCTAAGAAACAATCAACATCATACCCTCTTTCCTATGTAAGAACAACCCTGTAGCCAATATGGCTTACATCTATATGACCAACAACCTACGATTCTATTTACATTTGTATTATGCAATATTCATTAGTCTTTACGACTTTACAACACACCTCTTTATAGGATTTACAATAGGAAAACCCCAAAATATTGGTGCCCAAAAACTGTTACAGATCCATGCATTTCATTGGCTACAAATCTTGCAAATCCCAGGATTCTGTTAAAGTCAGAGTACTAGTCGACTACCAATCGACCTTCATTCGGTCTCTAGGTAGTTGTCTCATGCCCTCACTTCGACCTCTTGTTGGTTGACTTGCTGTCGATATCTCTGAATTCAAATTTACTCGATTGACTACGTCAACCTTCAAATTGTTTTCGATCCACCTCGACCTTGACTGATGTCGATCCACCTCAACCTTAGACCATCAGTCGATTCACCCCAAATAGACTTTCATTGCAAAGAATATAAAAACCCTACATTCTACCACTTGTAGTCTTCTTTTCTGAAACATGAGATTCTTGAAATTTCATTCATAGACCTAGGGAAACAATGCCCACTACCTCTCTGCACCAAGAGAACTTCACAACACTCACATACTTGGTCAACGAGTCTGCTATATTTTCCAACGTGTCTACTTTCTCCAGTAGCACCTTGTTACTTTCCACCACATCTCTTACAAAATGGCATTGTACATAAATGTGCTTAATCTTTGAATGATAAGAATGGTTCTTTTCCAGAAATATTGTGCTTGGACTGTCGCAACTTACCTTCATAGATCTTTTCTCAAACTCGATTCCTGAACATGGCCTTTGCAACCATACCACTTATTTGCTTCCATGAGTGGCTGCCATGTATTCAACTTTTGTTGTTGACAAGGCTATGACCACCTGTCTCTCACTCATCCAACTTATTGATCCACCGAACATCTTGAAGACATATCCGTTGGTTGACCTCCATTGATCCAGATCTCCAACCCAGTCGGAAAAAACAAAGATATGTACATTTAATATCACCTCCACGTATTCCTTGGTAGCATATAGCATAGTACTTCGTGCCACACAAATACCTAAATACTCTCTTGACAATTTTCTAGTGCTCCTTTCCAGGTGTGGACATGTACCTTCTCAACACTCCCACTACATGGCCAATGTTTGGTCGAGTGCATACCATCACATACATTATACTACCAACAACACTTGCATAGGGAACACATTCCATGTCCTCTATTTCTTCCTATGTTTTTGAACACTGTTCAACAGTTAGCCTTGCTCCCACAAGAATTTCCACCTTCACTGGTTTGCAATCCTGCATGTTGAACCGTTTTAGAACTGTTTCAATATACTTTGTTTGATTCAACCAGAGATTTCTAGCGGATCAATCTCTCTTAATATCCATTCCAAAAATGAAGTTAACTGCACCAAGATCCTTCATGTCGAACTTGGAGGATAGCTGCTTATTACCTCCTTTATTGCGTCCATGATGTTTCCAATAAAAAACATGCCATCGACATACAAAGCTACATATATGAAACATCCACCTTCTTCCTTGGAATATATGTAGTGATACAAATCTCAAACTAAGGATGTGTGTATCGAACTTCTAGTACCACATCCTTGGCGATTACTTTAGACCGTGGAGGAATATTTTTAGTTTGCACACCAACTCTTGCTTTCCCTTTACTATAAATCCTTCAGGTTGTTTCATGTAGATTTCTTCTTCAAGGTCCCCATGTAGGAATGCTTTCTTCACATCCATATGTTCTATTTCCAAATCGAATGGAGCAACCAGATACATTATTACTCTAATGGAAGTTAGTTTTTCAACATGGGAAAAAATCTCACCAAAATCGACCCCCTTGACTTGTGAATAACCTTTCGCTACCAGTCGAGCTTTGAACTTCTTGACTTGTCTTGCAACATCCATCTTCTTCTTGAATACCCATTTTCTATCGACGAGATTTATTCCACTGGGTAACTTGAACAAATCCCATTTCTCATTATTGAGAAAGGATTCCATCTCTTCAACCATGGCATCCTTTCGAATTTTACCCTCTGCCAAGTCAATTTCCTCACCAATTGACTTAGGCTCATCATCGCTAGAAGTTATAACGAATGTGGAACAAAAGTCAAGTGGACTATACCTTTCGACTAGTTTTCTTATTCTTTATGATCTCGTTACCAGCAGAGTTTGTTGTTCCACCTCTTCCTCAGATTCAATCACCTCATATGAATCATATTCTTTGTTCCTTAGTTCAAGCCACACTTTCTCAGGATTATTCTCAGTCTGAACAACTTCTTTAGGCTCGCGCTTAACTTTGAATTCTATGAAGACTACATCTTGACTATACATTGTTCTCCTTGATGCGAGATCCTAGAGCTTATATCCTTTCATTCCTTATTTATATCCAATGTAAATACATTTGAATTCCTTCTTGTCCAACTTGCTCCTCTTTTCCTTGGGAACATACACAAATGCATCACAAACAAATACTTTGAGATGTGATACCGAAGAATTCTTACCATACCATACTGAAGATTTTCCAGGTCCTATCAAGCTGCTAACTAGGTATGTCTTTGACCTCAAGTTGGCTCTAAGTGTCAACTGTCAATGAAGGTTTCGCTATTTTTTTAGGACAACCAACAGTTCAGGAACTTCTTGCTGATTTGTTACGGTTACATTCACAATTTTAGGTGCTCTAGCATATAGTTTTAGTCACTAAGGGTTAGCACATGCATACTAAAATAAATGTAATACACCTAGAGATATTTACAACTTAAAATAAATTAGTTCTACACTCTAACACACATGAAATTGAACATAGGTAGTTTTGGTCAACATGACCCCGGATAAAACCCCCCTGGGGAAAATGAGTTTGGAATATATGTCTATATATGAGGAGAATAGATGGTGGAATACAACAAGTATAAAATATAGATGAAATTGATACAATAACAACTTTATCCAAGCTGAAATACAAGTCCAAAAGAAGTAAGAGCACCCTAGGATGGTGCACCCCCCAGAAATGCTTCCAAGACCACTAAAGTGGAGCCAAATGACAACTTGAAGCTCTGAACAGGAAACCCCTCCACAGTACTCTGATACTACAGTGTATCCCCCCTCTGAAACAAATCTCACTGCAATCTGAGCCCTATAAGACCTCCCCACTACTGATGCACCCTCCTCCTCAAGTGCGCCCTCCTTAGGAAAAAAACAAGGAACTAAGCCTCCATGAGCCCTCCATGCAAGGAGGATCCCAAGATTTCCTCTCCCTCTGCCTGAAACCTCATCCTCTTGCTCTCTCTCAAACTCTTGGAGTGAACAAATGAGTGAATGACCTCTCCTTTTCCCCTTGCGCCCTCCTTTAGGATGCATAAGGAAACCTAAAATATGGGTGGATGAGATAATCTCATCTCATCCCTAATCAATGGTTGATATCATCTCATCTAAATCTCAACTCAAAACCCACTTTACTTAAGTTTCCATAGTTTCACTTTATGTCTACTAATTCACCCACTTTGTGAATTAATTGTCACTTTAGGCTAAAATGACCAAATTTCACTTTTGACTTAAATATCCTAAGTCAAAGTGAAATTAGACACAAAGTACATAGTACAAGGTACAAAGCACTTCCCTCATGTGTTTAGAAGCTCACAAACACAAGGGTACCACTTTCAAAGGTACCTAAATCTCAACACTCCCTCTTACCGAGGAAAGTGCCCTTCACCACCAATATCATCCCTATAGTGGACATGGTTGCCTCTTGGAATATACTCAGTGAGTATGGTTGTACGCTGATCAATGAAAGTAGTCTGGCACATATACGCTCAATCTACTTGATCTATAGATGGAAGTGTCTCTCCACCTATCCAATATCACCTAAATCTTGGTATCTCACCAAGATCTCCACCTTAGTCTCCCACCAAGGATTTCTACCTCCTGACATCTCGCCAATGGTCACTATTCTTGGAATCTCACCAAGAGTCACTCTCTTGGAATCTCACCAAGAGTCTCCCCCTCTTGGTATCTCACCAAGGATATTGACATCTCACCAAGATCCTCAATTTGACCTCTCGCCAAGTAGCTTCCACCTGAAGTGGATCCAAAACCTGATCTACCTGTCTCTATAGCTAACTGAGGCTCAAGCCTGCATGGTGCCCTGCTGGTCCTCCTCATAAATCTCTATTTCTATGAAGCTTTAGCACTAACTCTCTGTCTGCTCGAAAACTCTAAAGCTGAAGCTGTCCTGGGTGGACCAGTCACCCCCTCTGAAGATGGTGTCCAAGGAAACTGAGTCTGATTTCCCTCTTAATCACTGCTATGAGTCAGTTGTTCCTCTTCAACTCTGTCTCCTCATATAATGATGGATGGTGTAACAACATACAAAGTAGTCACGAATGCACACTCTCTTGCAAACTACTCATCGAACTCAAGATCCTATGTTGTCACTGCTGAAACATCATGTTGCTTCTTCTTCTTCTTGGGACACTGTCCTGCATAGTGATCCAAATCCCTACAAGAAAAGCATCTCATTGAGCTCATATATCTCTTCCTCCCACTGCTTCTCTCTCCTCCCTGTGGTGGGGCCCTGTTGACAAGTGTTTATAACACACCGTCAGTGGGAAGGATAGATCCGGATCGGGGTTGTCTATTTAACCCAAGCCATTTGGTATGATCTAACCTGACGGCTTTAATGGATCCGTTCACCAACTAAGGTCCTAAAAAAATATGAAAGGAAATAAACTAATCTAAATCTATGATTCTAACAATCGACCTACTAATTACACAATGTTGAGCTAATAATGTTAATATACAATGATTATAAACAATCTACAAGGTTTAAATAAAATCTTGCGAAAATAATTGTTTGATAAAGTTTCTGAACGAGGTCAAATATGAACAATACTATTTTTAGTGTTTAAATATATTAAACTAATAAATACTAAGTAAATACGATTGCAACGATGACACAAAAATAGTCAAAGCTAATTAATGAAATCATTGTCTCATTCATATATAAACAACTTAAAAGAAAATGATAAATCTACTAACCTCTAACTAATCAGACACAAAAATTTAAGTTTATCTCCTTGCGTTGTATGAGATCCTGTTTGTCCTGTCTTAAGAGGAAACCTATGACAGAAACAATCACAAAACTTCTTGAAGAAATTCAATAAAGTATTTCATGCTTTTGGAGTGAATTTATAACAAGAGAAATATAATTTATTAAATATCCTGTGACCTCAAGATAACCAATAGTTGAGGAAGAAAGAAATCTCAATCCTGGGCAATGCTGTTATGAATCATTTAACATCGGAAGTAAACTCATAAATAATGAAATGATTGACCGACCACAGGTACAAACTAGACCAATAGATCATGGACAACATTTAAATAATCAACGATATAAAATATCATGTGAAGACAAGACTAAAGCTAAATCAACACTAATAACATATCATAACATAGAAATAATAGGAAAATACAATGAAACAAGCATTGCACAGTTTACACAGGTCTAAAGCCAACAACAAACTGCCTTTCCCATATCATTTCCAAAATTATATGTCCATTTTGTAATCTAGAAAAAAGTTGTTCTATACACTAAGAAACAACAACTATTTAAACATATTTTGGATTAGTTACCTCTTATAATACAAGATAGAGGGTGATCTCTGAAAATAAGTCTATTTTGCAAAAAATAGAATAACAACAGGAATACTCATGTAGGAGTTGTTACATAAAAAGTAATTACATTAATGACATTGTTTTTTCTTCAAAAATGGAAAATTACTTAAGCTAATTGAACCACTTATCCCATGATTCCTTGTCCTTAAACATAGCATCATAAGTTGCTTCTTACCTGAAAAGATAAAACAAAATCAAAGTTTAGATAATAATAGAAATAAATAATTATAAATACACTGGCTACATAATCTTTTGATTCTGTAGCTAGTCTCAAAATAAAAGCAAAATCAAAAGTGAATCTATTTATTGTTTCTTAAACACAAACAAAGCACACAAATCAAAACAAATGTTTACCATTTCAGATATTTGATAAAGAAGCATCTGATAAATCTGAATTTATGATGGTGTTGAAATTCGTTGAGTTTTTAATAATTACATTACCAACACGTTTAATCCTCTTGTTTGCCCTGTGAGTGTTCGATTGAACGCATGATTTCAATTCATCATTCTCCCTCTCGAGCAATGAGTTTCGTGCTACCATTTGGTTTACTATGCTTGGATATAGGGGATATCCCTATAGTATCTTTCAACCCAATCAAGACAGTTTTCACAGTGAACTGATTCTATGGTAGGTAGAGGTAGAGCATGTTTTACAGAGGGCATTTTAGTCTATAATGTAATTTGCTTTAGATCATGTTGTATACCAGAGAAACCTTCTCAGTTCTTTAGGAATGGTGGGAGATTAGAAACAAAATCATATTGTATTGCATCAATATCAATTTCGTTTCCCAGAAACCGGTCATCTACATCCTCTTGCGCAATAAAATTATCGATATCATCTTCATCAAAATGATCATCGATCTCTATCATTGGGGTCTATTCCTCATTACCATGTTGTTGGTTTCTCAATTTCCTAGATAGGAGTTGTCCTAGCCTCTTATTCATAAAATTCACATCTGGATCACTCTGTTTTTATGCCTACCCTTTTCCTTGACACTTGATTTGTCTAAAACAACCCGAATCGGCTCATGGGGAGGAATAGTAGGAACCCCGTCTTTTAACACATCTAAAACCTTTTCTAATGAATTTCTGGGCACGAAATCGCATTGCGGATTCTTGCCCGATGGCTTCTGAATAGAAATAGAGGTTTGATTTGTGGACACATGGTCTTCTTGTAAATTAATACATAGGTTTTTGACAATAGGGACTGGGGTTTTCATTGAGATGGAGAGGTCATTCTATTTCAACTTCACGTAGGGTAAAACTATTTCTTAACAAGAAATTTCCCTAACTATCCCCAGTCTTAGACAGATGCGAGACCACAAGGATTCATATGAGGCCATGGTGAAATAGGCTTGAATGTGGGTTTAAATTCTGCCTCTGATAGAACTTAACCATTTTTCGTAAACTCCTATGCAAATGAAAAGGCACATTCAACTTAAAACCTAGAAAAACCATGAGAAAGCATACATGATACAAGAATGTCATGCCATATCTACCTTCGTAGGTAATAAATTGCTTCAACATTAAGAGAAATCCATGCCATCAATGTTTGAAAAGAGAAATTGGTGTACCTTTAGGGCAACAAAACGATTTCTTGGAGGCCATGAGAAAATGCGAGGGCACACGCTCGATTTTGACATTTTTGAACCATCGTTCTCCCCCTTGGGATAATACTGCGGCTTCTGCGATGGAACCCTTTGTCACCTCTATCTGCATATCCCCAACCTTAGCCCTGGTGCCATCAAATGTCTGAGCGAAATCTTGGGCCACAACGAGGTTGAAACCCTCAAACCATTTGATGAAAACATCCCAGCCATGTGCCACAATGTCGTCTATGACATCGTCATGAGAGAGGAGGGTTTGTGAACCATTGGATTCTATTCTTACCATGGGCGCCATGGATACTATCACATAGAAACAATAAATGCAGCGAGAGGTAGGTTGTGTTGTCCAACACACAAATAGTAGGAAGAGGTCTGCATAATCAGGAGGAACCCGATACCTAAGGATTCAGGAGGCTTCCATAATGAACATTTGGAGCTTTGAGTGGGTAATAAATAGAGGATGCGCAGGACAATAAACCATTTTGAGAAATGAATACTAAACCCAAAACACTACTGCTTACCTCTTTCAATGATGAATGTAAGCTTGAGTTATGCAGGACAAAGGGTGATGTGGAATGTGAGTGTCAGTCCTGTACCAGGGTGACAAGATCATGATACGACTGCTAAGAGTAGGATTCATATTTCGAATTTAACCCAAGGTTCTGCTAGCTGCGCAGTCAAGCATATGTCAATGTAAAAACCATATAACCAACAATAGAAATGACTAAGTCATATCTCCCAAAGTGGATAAATCAAGTGTTATGGTAATGGATCAATAAATGAAATAGATAGGCTTACAAAATTTTAGGTGTATAAAAATAATATAGATGCCCTTTAGTTACAATCCCATTTACATAAGAAACAAAAGAAATCACAAACTGTATGATGATTACTCAAGCCAAATTTTGTTCTAATTTCATGCTTTCATTCATGAAATTAAACAAAGAAAACGATAGATTAAAACGATGAATTCTTACAAACATCTAGGCCAATGAATATTCTTAAAACCAAAAGGGCAGAAAAGTTTGTAAGGAGCAGGAGGTAGCTACAAAATTTTTTATCCCTTGGCGATGACATTTTATCATGATAAAATTTGAAAAGAATTATTGGCTACCAACAATGGCAACACGCTGGGCGAAGTAATTATGTCTGCACCATCAAAAATTTATATCAGGGAATAGATGACTCAACAATAATTAATGGACGCAATTAAAAGACAGATCAAGCATTTCAATAATAACTCAACAAAATAACACAGTCATAGTATTGGGTAAAGTTCTGTCCAGAAAATGTAATCTGGTATCTAGTTAGATCATAGTGGTAGCGATGTTTATATAGATGACTCCAATACCGTTGATAGGGCCACTGCTGCCTGTAGGCATCTATAGCATCGACAGGGATGTCATTTAACCCACTCTAGTACTCCTATCATGTCCAAGAGTCGTCCATTTATGATAAAAGCATCCTGACATCTTGATCAATTTAAAAAAAAAAACATACCTGAGGATCTTCGAACCCGACATTGCTTCACTTCCAGCAGGCATGTTCAGTACCCTGACGAAGTTGTATTGGTATCATGCATGTATTTACCCGCTGCCAACGGACCTATTCAGTATCCCGACGAGTTTACATGCAACTCCCACACGTTATAGTGCTTCCAACTCTCTAAAATTGTTTATAAAATTTTCAAAAACCTTGTGATATTACGAGAGTGGGGTTATACTGAAAATCCCACAGCCAGGCAGTGATAGGATCAATCTTTAAGAATATTTTCTCATTTTTCAGGGTGTGATAACTTTATCGTAATTTGGACATTTAGATTTCAGTTAAGAAATCATCTATGGGATGGAAAATCACTGTGAGTTGTTTTATTTAAAACAGGGACGGCATTAGAAGTTTTTAAAGATAATCGTGTTTCCCTGAGATTATAATGAGAAGTAGGAACAATGACTGGATAAAACTTACCGTAATTGATATGGTTTCAGATGCTTCAAAGTTTTCTCAATTGTTGCTAATGAAAAAATAAATCCAATTCCCTTCAATAATGAATAATGATTCAGACATAGTCATCCAGAAAATACAAAAAAATCACACAAAATGAAAAGAACCAAAAAAAAAGAAAAAAGAAAATGTAAATTAAAATATTTACAAGGGGGTGGATCTGATTTTCTCAAGTGAAGTACTTTTTTAGAGATTTTTCATTCACTAGGAGAGTGTCTGGCTGTCCCTCTAAGTTGTATAGCTGAAAAGAACTAGGACCCAATTTTTCAGAAATGACAAAAGGCCCCAGCCACAGGTTTTGGAACTTGGTGTGTTGTCCTTTATTCTCGTGCGCTTTGTCCCATTTGAGGACCAAATCCCCTAAATAAAAATTTCTTTCAGAGGATGAACTTGTATCGAACTAGCTCTTTACAATTTGCTGATGCTGATCCAATTTCTATTTTTCTTGCGTCCTTGCCTCTTCCAATTTTAAAAGAGCGTTTATCCGATTTTCTAGAGGAGGACACTCATCTTCTTGAACTTTCTGGATAATTGCAGAGAAGGAAGAAATACATGTGGAGGGAGGATGCATGATGGATTCTCTTACGTAAATGAGGAAGAAAGGAGAATTCCCAATGGAGGATTTTGGAGTTACCCTATCAGCCCAAAGTTCTTTGTACAACACATTATGCCAATTCTTGTGGTTTTCTGACACTGTCCTTTTTATAATCTTGATCAGATTCTTATTTGTTGACTCGTCCAAACCATTCCCTTGAGGGTAATAGCTGGCATATTACTTTGTTTTAATTCCTTTCTCTAGAGCAAAGACATTCATGTCCAGGGAGGAAAAATAAGAATCATTTTCAAAAACCAAACATTTAGGAATTCTGAATCGAGTGATAATATGGGAGTTCAGAAATGACACCACCTGATTTGTAATGACGACTTTTAATGGTAAAGCTCAGAACATCTCGTAAAATAGTCCGTTGTCTTGAGAATGTACTTCTTCTTTTGTGAGGATGGGGGATTGATTGGTCCTATAATGCCTAAGCCCCACTGCTAAAAAGGTGTGTCTACAGTAACAAGTTGCAAAGGAAAAGCTGCCTATTTGACCCACCCTGCAGCCTTTTGACAGATTATACACTTGCGGGACAGAGTATGAGCATCTTTAAAAAAGGTAGGCCAATAGTATCCAGCCCTTAGCACTTTTTGGGTAGTGGTATCTCCACCAAAATGACCACCGACATCACTGGAATGAAGTTCATCCAACACCCTTTCAGATTCCTCTTTTTCTAAACAACGCAGAAAAACACTGTCAAAATTATTTCGAAATAATATATCATTGATTACTTGGAAAGATGCAGATTTAAGCCTTAGTGATATTTTATTTTGGGATCAAGATTACGATGAGTAGTTCCATGCAGCAAATAAAATCTGATATTCTCATACCATGAATTGGGCATAGTTTGTGCACAACTGATCTATTTTTCGTTATGTTGATTTACAGATGATGTATTTATTTGATTGTTTGAATTTTTAACTGAATCAAACACCAATTTACAAAGGCCTTGACCTCTAACGATTTGGGTAGGTACTATTTTGATGTCATATTCTTGAAGTGATGTCATCTAATTTTCCCTTTTCTCTCCCAACTCTTTCTGCACTAATAGATTTCTCACAGCAGGGTAAGGAACAACAATTTTTGTCCTGGATTTTAATAGGTAAGACTTGAAATGTTTCACAACTTTAAAAACAGTGTATGCATGCTGATCTACCACGGGGTAATTTAGTTATTCTCCTTTAAAGGAAGAGCTCATATATGATATGGGTATCTCATTGTTTTCATTATTTTTCCGTGTGAGTACAACGACATAAGATCTGTCAGATGCAAAAGTATATAACGTAAAATATTGGGAAAAATTAGGGCTCATTAGGGAAGGTGCCTTGACTATGGATTTTTTGATAGAATAAAAAGCTTGACTCTCTTGTGGTCCCCACCTGTATAAAACGTCCTTCTTAATTGGATTTTGTAGAGGTCTAACCATCTCAGAAAAACTCGGGACAAATCGTCTGATAAAATTGATTTTACCCAAAAAGGATTGCATGGCCTTTTAGGAAGAAGGAGGGGGAAGATTGGCAATGGCTTGGGTTCTTTCAGGATCAATTATCATTCCATTTTTAGAAATTATAAACCCAAGAAAATTCTCTTGTTCTATTGCAAAGACTGATTTTTTAGGAATGAGTGAAATGTCGAATTTGTGACATCGTTCTAACACAAACATAAGATGAGACAGATGATCTTTCTTGTTTTTGGAAAAGACAGTGACATCGTCTAGATAGACCACAACTGTCTGATTAGTAAGGCCACGAAAATAAATGCCCATTGCCCTCTGGAAAGTGGCACCGACATTTATCAATCCGAAAGGCATTTTTATGTAGGCTTAGGTGCCCTATGGGGTACGAAAAGTGGTTTTTAGTTGATCTGAAGAAAACATAAGGACCTGGTTATATCCTGAGAAACCATCCAATAAATATAGTCTTTCAGAACCAGATACTTGTTGCAGAATTTATTCCATTGGAGGAACATAGTAATTGTCTTTATTAGAGGTTCGATTTAAATTGTGAAAGTTGACACAAAGTCGAATTTCTCCACTCTTCTTCCTTACTGGGACTAGGTTGGATACCCATTGAGTATGCCAGACCAAAAAATGATCTTGGCAGTAAGAAATTTATTTAATTCCTTTTTTACAGTAGGTTCTAACTTCAAATGCATTTTCCTCAATTTCTGTTCAAAAGGTTGGGTTTGGGGTTTCATAGGAATTACATGTTGTATTATGTTTGGGTCGAAAGTATTTAAATTGTCGTACATCCAAGCAAATACATATTTAAATTATTTGAACAATTTTACAAAAGCAAGCCTTTCTTGTTCAGAACACCCTTTTCCCAGATTGATATTTTGAAGACTATCTCACGTTCCTAAATTTACAGTTTCGTACAACAAAGAGGAACTGTTTGTTTTGCAATTGGCTACCCCTCTAAACTTGTCATGCAGGTCATAAAATATTTCCAATCTAACAAAAGATTTGGGGATAGAGTTTACCATCTCGGATGATGATTCTAGAGATCGAGGATCATATATTACCGTGAAATCTCAGAGATTTTCATCATGAGTGGTTTCATCAATTACTGCATCCTAGAAGGTGTCTTCCATATGCAAAAAGTTGATGATCTACTGATCATCATCAAATAATCCCCAGTTTGTGATGTTGTCAGGAATCAATGGTCCGAATAAAAATTCGATTGAGAATGCGCTAGGAGAAAGACCTTCAACAGACAACAATTTGGAAGCAACGTTAGCTAGCAAATCAACTTCTAAATTATTTGTCCTAGGAATGGGATTTATGTTAAATGATACAAATTTGTCCATTAATCCTCATACCTCAGTTTCACAATTCTTCAAATGCGGTGATAAACAATGTATTTCATTTCTTACCTGTCTAACTACAATTCTAGAGTCACTGAATACTACTAGTTTTTTCACGTCCATATCCAATGCTTTCCTTAGTCCCCGCAGAAGTGCTTCGTATTCTCTTGTGTTGTTAGTTCATTCAAACTCCAATTGACATGCAATGAATGTTTTTTTACTTGTAGGATCGATAAGCACACAAACAACACCTGCCCCTTCCTAGGATTTGGATCCATCAAAATATAAGGACTAGATTTGTTCATCATTAGCAATGTTCGGTGTACTTGGAAATGCTGTTGCCTGAGTATAGGCTATTACTTTAGATTGTTGTTCTGGGTTAGTGATAGAGGGAATTTTATTCATGAAATTACTGAAAAAAGTATTCATTCTATGCATTTCAATCGAATTTGCAGCAGTAACAAAAGGCTCATTTGGGTCGTTTAGATTTGTCACAGTGTATTTGAGGTAACGTTCCCTGTTTATTCTGATATTGTTGGGTTGTAAATTTTCTGGCAGCCATAAATGAGACCAGTATGTAGCAAAATAACCATGTAACTGTTTTGACCAATCTCTACTAAAAAACAGACCATATACTTCAGGAATGTCGACAACAATAATATCAATTATTTGGTGAACCTTGGGATTGGATGATAATCTTATCAAGACATTTTTAAGTTCATCGATAAATTTGACATCGGTTCGATCTAACTGAATGATCTTTAAATCATAAGGTTTTACCTCAGCATTAATTTTCTGGAATACATACAAAGGCATCAAATTTGACGATGCACCAGTATCAACCATACAATTATGTACATTCCTATCAAAAATTTCAAAAGTTAATAAAAAAGGAGGCACATTTTTTCGTGCAGAAATAACAAAATTCTGCTGATTTTTTATGGATGTCCTGAAGCAGCTTTATGTAAGTTTCCTACAATTTTTTCTGATGAGTCCCTTTTATCCTGGTTTTCAGATGAATTTTTACATGGGACATCTTTAGCTTTGCTTAAGATAGTTTCTATTGATTTATTTTTGATAAGATCATTCTTTTTATTATTTTCAGCAATGTTTTGGAGCATTTTTTGTAGGATAAGTGGACATTTCAGCAATTCAAAAACTGAAATATTTTCCCTTAATTTTTTAAGATCTTCAACTACATCATATTCTAAAATTGGGGCAGTAGGGTCTTATCTTGTTTCAGTTTGTTTTGGTTGTTTTGAAACCACATTTTTACTTGTTTCAGGTGAAGGCTTGTTTTGTGTTTTACTTCTATTGTTATAGGGATGTACAGTTTCAAAGTATTCTTTAAAAATGTTGTCCGATAAGTGCCCAAAAATGGGAGGGGAGGAATCCTCCTCAATAGGTGTTTCTTCCTCACTTGTATCATCATGATTTTCAGGAGGAGCAGAAACAAAATTGTGTTGTGCTTCCAATATTGTTTGCAAAACATGTTGTAGACCTTCGAAGTTCAGACCTTCTGTGGTCGGGTTTGGCCGGTTTGGAGGAAAAGGTTTTCTAAAAGGTGGTCTGAAACCTCCTTTACTTATAGATTCTTCCTCAACTAATTGTTTGAAGTCAACGAACTGATTGGACAATTTATGGAAAGATTTATGCAAACTCTCCAAGTCTAATGTTTCTTGTTGATTTTTATCTTGAGGAGGCCTAGTGAGAATCTCTATTTTCTTTTTAGAAGATGAAGTTGTTTTAGCCTCACTACTTAGATTATATTTTAAGCTCAGAATGTATTTCTCAATCAGGTCTGCCTCCTCGAAGGATTCTAATAATGTGTTCTTTTTGGACCTTTTAACCCATATCGCTATGTTGTTATGCAGGGCCTTAGTATAATATGTGACAATCAAGTTTTCTACATGCATCGAATCTACGGGGATTTTGATTTTCATCATTTGGAATCTCTGGTTAAAGTCTTTAACCTTTTATTTAGGGTTCATTTTCAAACTAGAGAGTTCCATTACCAAGAATTCCAGAGATACATCATCTGCGATTTTTTCTAGAAAACAAGTTTCAAACTTGTCCCAAGAGACAATGGTATGAGGTTGTTGTGAAAAATACCAGGCTGAGGCATTCCCCTCAAAAGTGTAAGGGAATAATATGCACATGAAATATTTGTGTTCGACACTCCGGAGTCTAACAGTTAGCATAAATTTCTTGATGTGATCCTCAATTGATTGCTTTGAATCTGGATCAAATTTGGGCAACCATTTCTCTGTATGTTTAGGTAATGGGTGTTGGGGTCTAGACACAACCACGACATCTTGATCGATCCAAGGCCTGGTGAGATTATTTTGGTTTTCCATGGGAGTTGGTGGAGTCGAAGGTTGAGATGGTTCATATGAATAACTGCCTTCATCCGATGATTCCCCTTCTGAAGAAGGTGGAGAAGAACTAGGTGGATATGGTGGGACACAAGATCCTCCAACACCAAGGATAAGTGCTTCAACATGATTGGTAGTATTACCACAAAAAAGGGTTTTCGGGCAGACTAGTGTCTTGAGGTTGTTCTCAAGGATTTGTGAAATCAAGGGGTTTATTAAGTTGTCTACCAGGTTGTCTGATTCGAGATAAATCACTTTGAGTTCTTATGATCGACTAGCAAACAATTTCTTGGATGCCAATCCCTTGAGGAACTGGTGTCATTGGTTCGACAGGAATGTTAGGGGTATTGTTTGTCATTTGAGGTAGTAGCTGGATTAAGTGTAGCGTTATTGTCTGAGCAACTACGCATTATGATAGGAAAACAATTGTTTGGGGAAGTCTTACAACCTCCACATGCCATCAATTAATTTCAAGCCCTCCTTCTAATGCCGTTTGTTGACGAGTGTTTATGACACACCGTCAATGAGAATGATAGATCCAGACCGGGGTTTTCTATTTAGCCCAAGCCGTTTGGTATGATCTAACCTGACGAATTTAATGGCTCTGTTAGCCAACTAAGGTCCTAAAAAAATATGAAATGAAATAAACTAATCTAAAGCTATGATTCTAACAATCGACCTACTAATTACAAAATGTTTAGCTAATAATGTTAATATACAATGATTATAAACAATCTACAAGGTTTAAATAAAATATTGCGAAAATAATTGTTTCATAAAGTTTCCGAACGAGGTCAAATATGAACAATACTCTTTTTGGTGTTTAAAGATATTAAACTAATAAATACTAAGTAAATACGATTGCAACGATGACATAAAAATAGTCAAAGATAATTAATGCAATCATCGTCTCATTCATATATAAACAACTTAAAAGAAAATGATAAATATACTAACCTCTAACTGATCAACCATAAAAATCTAAGTTTATCTCCCTGCGTTGTATGAGATCCTGTTTGTCCTGTATTAAGAGGAAACCTATGACATAAACAATCACAAAACTTCTTGAAGAAATTCAATATAGTATTTCATGCTTTTGGAGTGAATTTATAACAACATAAAGATAATTGATTAAATATCGTGTGACCTCAAGATAACCAATAGATGAGGAAGAAACGAATCTCAATCCTGGGCAGTGATGTTATCAATCATTTAATAACATAAGTAAACTCATTAATAACTAAATGATTGATCGATCACAGGTACAAACTAGACCAACAGATCATGGACACCATTTAAACAATCAACGATATGAAATATCATGTGAAGACAAGACTAAAGCTAAATCAACACTAATAACATCTCATAACATATAAATAATAGGAAAATACAATGAAACAAGCATTGCACAGTTTACACAGGTCTAAAGCCAGCAACAAACTGCTTTTCCCATATCACTTCCAAAATTATATGTCCATTCTGTAATCCAGAAAAAAGTTGTTCTATACAATAAGAAACAACAACTATTTAAACATGTCTTGGATCAGTTACCTCTTATATACAAGATAAAGGGTGCTCCCTGAAAATAATTATGTTTTGCAAAAAATAGAATAACAACATGAATACTCTTGTAGGAGTTCTTACATAAAAATAATTACATTAATGACACTGTTTTTTATTCAAAAATGGGAAATTACTTAAGCTAATTGAACCACGTATCCCATGATTCCTTGTCCTTAAACATAGCATCATAAGTTGCTTCTTACCTGAAAAGATAAAACAAAATCAAATTTAGATAATAATAGAAATAAATAATTTTAAATAGACTGGCTACATAATCTTTCAATTATGTAGCTAGTCTCAAAATAAAAACAAAATCAAAAGTGAATCTATTTATTGTTTCTTAAACAGAAACAAATCACAAAAATTAAAACAAATATTTACCATTTCAGAGATTCGATAAAGAAGCATTTGATAAATCTGAATTTATGATGGTGTTGAAATTCGTTGAGTTTTTAATAATTACATTACCAGCTCGTTTAATCCTCTTGTTTGCCCTTTGAGCATTTGATTGAATGCATGCTATCAATTCATTATTCTCCCTCTCGAGAAATGAGTTTCATGCTACCATTTAGTTTAACTGTGCTTGGATATAGGGGATATCCCTGTAGTATCTTTCAACCCAATCAATACAGTTTTCACAATGAACTGGTTCTATGGTAGGTAGAGGTAGATATTGTTTTGCAGAGGGCATTTTAGTCTATCCTGTAATTTGCTTTAGATCGTGTTGTATACCAGAGAAACCTTCTCAGTTCTTTAGGAATGGTGGGATATTAGAAATGAAATCATACTATATTGCATCAGTATCAATGTCGTTTCCCAGAAACCAGACATCTACATCCTCTTGCGCAATAAACTTATCGATATTATCTTCATCAAAATGATCATCGATCTCAATCACTGGGGTTGATTCCTCATTAACACATTGTTGGTTTCTCAATTTCCTATATAGGAGTCGGCTTGGTCTCTTATTCGTAAAATCCACATCTGGATCACTCTGTTTTTTATGCCTGCCCTTTTTCTTGACACTTGATTTGTTTAAAACAACCTGAATCAGCTCATGGGGAGGAACATTAGGAACCTTGCCTTTTAACACATCTAAAACCTCTTCTAATGAATTTCTGGGCACAAAATCACATCGTGGCTTCTTTCTCGATGGCTTCTGGATAGAAATAGAGGTTTGATCTGTGGATGCATGGTCTTCCTATAAATTAATACACAGGTTTTTAATAGTAGGGTTAGATTAACAGGGACTGGGGTTTTCATTGAGATGGATTGGTGATTCTATTTCAACTTCAGGTAGGGTAAAACTATTTCTTAACAACAAATTTCCCCAACTATCCCTAGTCTTAGACAGATGCGACACCACAAGGATTCAGATGAGGCCATGGTGAAACAGGCTTGAAAGTGGGTTTAAATTCTGCCTCTGATAGAACTTAGCCATTTTCTGTAAACTCCTATGCAGATAAAAAGGCACATTCAACTTAAAACCTAGAAAAAACATGAGCAAGTGGATATGATACAAGAATTCTAGGCCATATCTACCTTCGCAGGTAATAAATTTCTTCAGCATTAAGAGCAAGCCATGCCATCAGGGTTTGAAAAGAGAAATTAGTGTAACTTTAGGGAAACAAAACGGTTTCTTGGAGGTCATGAGAAAATGCCAGGGCACGCCTTTGATTTTGGTGTTTTTGAACCATCGTTCTCCCTCCTGGGATAATCCTGTGGCTTCTGCAATGGAACCCTCTGTAACCTCTAGCTGCAAATCCCCAACCTTAGATCTAGTGCCATCAAACATATGAGCGAAAGATTGGGCCACAACGAGGTTGAAACCCTTAAACCGTCTGATGAAAACATCCAAACCATGTGCCACAATGTCGTCTATGATATCGTCATGAGAGAGGAGGGATTGCGAACTATTGGGTTCTATTCTTACCACAGGCACCATGGATACTATCACATAGAAACAACAAAGGCAGCGAGAGGTAGGTTGTGTTCTCCAACACAAAAATAGTAGGAAGAGGTCTGCATAATCAGGAGGAACCCGATACCTAAGGATTTAGGAGGCTTCCATAACAAACATTTGGATCTTTGAGTGCGTAATAAATAGAGGACGCACATGACAGTAAACCATTATGAGAAATGAATACTAAACCCAAAACACTATTGCTTACCTCTTTCAACAATGAATGCAAGCCTGATTTATGTAGGACAAAGGGTGATGTGGAATGTGAGTGTGTCATTCCTGTACCAGGGTGACAAGATCATGATACAACTGCTAAGAGTAGGATTCATATTTCAAATTTATCCCAAGGTTCTGCTAGCTGTGAAGTCAAGAATATGTCAAAAGTAAAAACCATATAACCAACAATAGAATTGACTAAGTCATATCTCCCAAAGTGGATAAATCAAGTGTTATGGTAATGGATCAACAAATGAAAGAGATAGGCTTACAAAATTTTAGGTGTATAAAAATAATATAGATGCCCTTTAGTTACAATCCCATTTACAAAAGAAATCACAAACTATATGATGATTACTCAAGCCAAATTTTGTTCTAATTTCATGCTTTCAGTCATGAAATTAAACAAAGAAAATGATAGATTAAAACAATGAATTCTTACACATAGCTAGGCCAGTGAATATTCTCAAAACCAAAAGGATAGAAAAGTTTGTAAGGAGCAGGAGGCAGCTACAGAAAAATTAATCCCTTTGCGATGAAATTTTATCATGATAAAATTTGACAAGAATTATTGGCTGCCAACATGCCCCAAACTTGGGACCCTGCCGACCTCCCTGACAGGTCTTCTTCTTTCCCTTTGTCCAAAGAGCAAGGTCCTCATCACTTTGCATTGTCTGCTGCTGATGCTATCCAGAAGCCTTTGCCACAGTCTCCTCCTGGACGAAGTCATCTCACATCCTCTTCCATGTGGGCATGGAATCGCTGGCAACAATGATGTGAACTAATGGACCCCATGGTTTGGTGAAGCTGTTCAAAGTTGTCCTCGCCATGGAGTTGGGGTTCACCACCTCTTCGACGACTTCGAGCTTGTCTTTGATATGGGTGTATTGACCAAGGAAGGAAGAAACTGAATCATCCTTGAGCATGCGAATTTCCCTTTGTCGATCATGAAGAACCAACTTTCGGTTCTCATTAGATCTCTCATACAAATTGCATAGAGATGCAAACATCTCATATGAATAATCTTTTCTAGTAAAGTGGGGAATGATATGATCTCACACTGCATCACATATGGTCCTTTTTTCCTTTTTGTTCCTCTTCTTGAACTCTACCACCAAAATGGGGGCAGTAACAGGAATAGCAGGAACAAGAGCCTCAATTATATCCCATAGTTCGAGGTCCTATAAGACAAAGACTATCCTCGCCTTCCAAGGTGACCAATTTCTAGCACCAACTAGCTTATGTTCCACACACATCTAAGATGCCAACATGTCTTCCAAACTGCACTCTAAGTGATGCTCAAACTGCAAAGGAATGCTGCCTCACTCCTGTCAACATGGGTGTGAAAAGAGGCAAGCGAACTCCGACCTCACTCATAGCAATATAGGTGTGAAAAGAGGTCGTGAAATATAGCCTCACTCTTGTCCTCGCAGGTGTGAAAAGAGGCTATCCAAACTGTGCACAAAATGCTCTAAAATATTCTACAAAATTCTTCCCACAAGCAACCACTAAAAATTGTCGATGGTTGTCCACAAAATCTACCAGGAAGATGTATATAATAACCCACTTGTATGATGTCCAAACTACTAAAACATCAACCACCTCAGCTCTGATACCATGAAGATTTTCCAGGTCCTATCAAGCTACCAACTAAGTCTGTCTTTGACCTCAACTTGGCTCTAAGTTTCAACTATCAATGAAGGTTTTGATGTTGTTTTAGGACAACCAACAGTTCAGGAACTTCTTGCTGATTTGTTACAGTTACATTCACAATTTTAGGTGCTCTAGCATGTAGTTTTAGTCACCAAGGGTTAACACATGGATACTAAAATAAATGTAACACACCTAGAGATATTTATAGCTGAAAATAAAGAAGTTCTACACTCTAACACATATGAAATTGAACACAGGTATTTTTGGTCAACATGACCCTGGATAAAACCCCCCGGGGAAAACCAGTTTGGAATATATGTCTATATATGAGGAGAATCGATGGTGGAATACAACAAGAACACAATATAGATGAAACTGATACGATAGCAGCTTGATCCAAGATGGAATACAAGTCCAAAAGAAGTAAGAGCGCCCTAGGATGGTGCACCCCCCAGAAATGCTGCCAAGACCACTGAAATGGAGTCAAATGCCAGCTGGAAGCTCTGAACAGGAAACCGCTTCACAATACTCTGATACTGAAGTGTAGCCTCCCTCTGAAACATATCACACTGCAATCTGATCCCTTTAAGACCTCCTCACGTCTGATGTGCCCTCCTCTTTAAGTGTTCCCTCCTCAGATCTAGAAGCTCCTCAATAAATAAACATGGAAATAAGCCTCCATGAACCATCCATGCAAGGAGGAACCCAATATTTTCTCTCCCTCTGCCTGAAACCTCTTCCTATTGCTCTCTCTCAAACTCTTAGAGTGAAAAAATGAGTGAATGACCTCTCCTTTGCCCCTTGCACCCTCCTTTAGGATGCACAAGGAAACATAAAATATGGGTGGATGAGATCATCTCATCTCATCCCTAATCAATGGTTGAGATCATCTCATCTAAATCTCAACTCAAACCCCACTTTACTTAACTTTCCATAGTTTCAGTTTATGTCTATTAATTCACCCACTTTGTGAATTAAATGTCACTTTAGGCTAAAATGACCACATTTCACTTTTGACTTAAATCTCCTAAGTCAAAGTGAAATTAGACATAAAGTACATAGTACAAGGTACAAAGTACTTCCCTCGTGTTTAGAAGCTCACAAACATAAGGGGACCACTTTCCAAGGTACCCAAATCTCAAAACATACCTCATGTGGAGTTGTGTCAACTAGCACCGATGAAGGAGACATATTCACCAGATATCTTACAATGTCGACTGCGTCTGCCTAGAATTCTTGTGTGATCCCAACACCACTCAACATGCTCCTTTCCTTATCCATCAATGTTTTGTTCATTCTCTTGACAATTCCATTTTTTTGTGGGGTATATGGTGTGGTATTTTTGCGTGCTATGCCACACTACTTACAGAACTGATCAAATTCTTTTCCACATAATTCACCACCATTTTCAGTCCTCATCACTTTAATCCTCTTCTTTGTATGGTTTTCCACAAGAGCTTTAAACTCCTTAAATATCTCGAAAACCTCTGATTTCTTCCTTAGGAAATATATCCATGTCTTCCTGGAAAAATCATCTATGAAGGAGACATAATACATGGATTCACCAAGTGAAGGCACTGTAGCCGGGCCAAACACATCACTATGAACTAGTTATAGAATCCCATTTTCCCTTGTTTCTTCATATGAGAACCTCACCCAACTTTGTTTTCCATATATGAAATGTTCACAAAAATAGACCTCTAAACCACATTCAGGAAACCCTTCAACCATACCTTTGCTTTGCATAGCTCGAAGTCCTTTTTCTCCAATGTGTGATATCCTCTCATGCCATAACCTGGTAGGGTTGATTTTATCATGTCTTGTTGAGTCATTTTGTATCGACTTGGCTCGAGTCGATTCGAGTCAAGTCGCAGTCAAGTCGATTTAATAAGAAACAATGTTGTTTCATCCATTCTAGTAGACATTCCCTAATAAGTTGTATAGGGTTCCAATCTGAACTCCTTTCATTAATACCATCACACCTCTAACCATCTTTCACGCATCCTTCTGAAATAGAGTATGCACACCTGCATCACTCATCTTGCTGATAGATATTAGGTTTCTTGCCAAGCCCAGAATTTGTAGCACACTTGGAAGGGTTCTTTTCCTCCCATCCCACAGTATCAGTCAAACTCTTCCTCGTCTGACAATTTTGGTTGTCAAGTCGTCCCCCAAGAACACATCACCTTCATCGTATTGTTTTTATTCACATAACCATTCTTTATGTGGTTTCATATGATAGGATGCTCCTGATTCGATCAACCAAACATCTTGATCCCATTGTGTACTAGTTGACGCTAGGTACACATCACCTCCCTTATTAGGGGTCATCTTTCTCTCAGTTGAATTCTTCTCATCGGATCCAACACCAAATTCTATTTCCTTTGACTTAAAATCCTTTTTATAATACCCAACTTTACCACATTTCCAACATCTTTGCATCGACTGAACCGAGAATTTAGATCTACTCTTTGACTTGAACTTTCTACCGAAGAATTTTCCTTTATCCCTTTGAACCGGTTGACCTCTCACCACTAAATCATCTTTGGTCGATCCTTCCATGTTCTTTATTCTCATTTCTTTTGACAACATAGAATTAACCACATCTTCTAGCGCTAATGCGGTTGTATTTCTCCCTATAGCCATGACTAAGTTATCCCATGAGTTTGGAAAAGAACATAATAAGCTTACACACTTCTCCTCCTCAATGATCTTAATATCCACAAACAATAATTTCCTTAACATGATATTAAATGCGTTTAAATGATCATTCACTGAACTGCCCTCATTCTCAGAAGATATAGTTTATTTCTAAGAAACAACTTAGTTACTAGATATTTCGACTAATATAAGTTTCCCAATTTGTCCCACAGTTTCTTGGCCAAATCTTCACCTGAGACATTCAACAACACTGAATCTGCAAGACAAATATGAATAGTACTTCTTGCTCTTCTTTCGAGTTTCTCCCATTCTTCCATCGACATGCTTGTCATATGGGTACCTGGATAGATCGTTGTCCATTCTTCTTGATCTACAAGAAGCTATTCCATTTTAAGCTTCCAAATCTCAAACTTCTGGCCATTGAATTTTTTTATCTCTATTCTTGAATTGCTTGCCATTCTTTACCACGATCTTTAACACAATTTATGACTTACAAATCTTACTGTACCTAGGGTTCAATTCTCATATTCAATATTGGTAAATCAAAATCTGATACACTCACCAAAGCATAACACTGCTCTGATACCACTTGTCAGGAAATGAGGGACACTTCCACACTAAACCTAATAGAAGAGAAGAAGAATTTAATCAAGAATGAAAATAACACAAGAAGTCACACAGTACACAAAGATTTTACCCTAGAAACCCTAAACCGGGAAAACCAACATTCCTTGAGCGTTCTACTCTCTTGTTTTCTTATTCGATACAAATAAAAGGTTACATGTCTAAATTTGGTCCACACCTAAGACACAATCGACATTATACCCTCTTGCCTTTACAAGAACAACCCTGTAGCCAATATGGATTACATATATATGACCAACAACCTACGATTATATTTACATTTTCATTATGCATTCATTAGCCTTTACAACCTTACAACATGCTTCTTTATAGGATTTACCACAGGAAAAAACCTAAATATTGGCGCCCAAAAACGGTTACAGATCCATGCAGATCATTGGCTACAAATTCCACAAATCCTGGGATTGTATTACAGTCAAATCCGAGTCAGATTACTAGTCGAATACCAGTTGGCCTTCATTTGGTCTCTAGTCAGTCGTCTCATGCCCGCACTTCAACCTCTTGTTGGTTGTCTCACCGTCGATATCTTCGAATTTGACTTTACCCGGTTGACTACCTCGACATTTGACTTGTTGTCGATCCACCTCGATCTTGATTGTTGTCGATCCACCTCAACCTTCAACTGTTAGTTGATTCACCTCAACTAGAATTTCACTGCAAAGAATATAACAACCCAACATTTCCTATTTTCCTCAAGGAAAAATTCCCAACCACTCTGCTACTCAGAGTTGTGTGCATGAGTCTCTCCACTCATCACACCATTTGTTTATGAGTCTACAACTCACTTGATTCATGATGGGCCTTTGTAAGAATTTTTGTCTGTTGAGTGCCTGAGCACTAGTTATCTTCTAAGGTATTTGAAGTCTTCTTGGATGTTCTCTCATTCTTCCTCGTCTCCCTGCTACGTATTCACTTGTGAAATGTGTGTTTTTTTTTCCACCTTTGGCCTCTTCTTCCACCAATCCTTGGAATTCCTGAATTTGAATGGGAAATATAGTGCATCCTTCTATCTGAGGTTTCAGTTGACCCTTCATCCCTATAAGTACCAAATCTGCCAACAATTATAACTGCTCAACCACCCAATACTGATCTCCATAATTGGTCTCCTGGTCTCATGCACTCTAGGTACATTGGTAGGTGGTGTATTCAATTTTTGTAGGTGTAGGATGGAATGCTAAAAAAGATTCCTATTTTCTTCATTGAAACTTATCAGTTCCACCTCAATAGTCCCACTTGTGGTATCATGCCCAATACTTAAGGATTTTTCCTTCTCAGTCAATTGTATGATGTTTTTCATTAATTATAAACATAATTACATGCTTCATAATCACATTACATGAAGTCTTAGCATAATTATAGTCATAGGGGAAAATAGGGTGTTACATTCCCCTCCCCTCCCCTCCCCCTTAAAGAAACAATGTCCGTAGTGCTTAAAACACCATATATATACAATTTATACAAAAAAAAATGGGTATGTCATTCTCATGGCATCTTCGAGTTCCCAAGTATCCTCATCTACTCCAAAATTCTTCCATTGCACCTTGACCTACACGATGGCTCGATTCTGGAGAAATTTTTCTCTCATGCCCAAGATGTTTTGAGGTTCTTGTTGTAATTATCCCTTTGTTTCCACTTGTATCATAGTCCAACCAATAACATGATTAAAATCATGATCATATTTATTTAATAAAGTTACATGGAGCACATTGTGAGCTCTAATTGTAGGTGGCAAGGAAATTCTATATGCTACTGGTCCCACTCTTTCCAAGACTTCAAAATGACCATAATAACAGGGTGATAACTTGGCACAAGTCCCCATCCTTAGGGATCTCTTCTTGTGTTTCACCCTGAGATACACATGATCTGCCACCTTAAACTTCTTATGAGTTCTCTTGCTATCTGCATAGCTCTTTTTCCTATCCTATGCTATCTTCAAATTCTGCCTTATCCTAATCATTGAATGCTCCATTTCCTTTAAAAATTATGGTCCAAGTGTGATTTTGTCCATTGGATTTTCCCAACTAATTGAAACTCTACATTTCCTGCCATACAAATTCTCGAATGGTCTCATCTTCAATGACCTTTGATAACTATTATTATAGGCAAACTCTACTAGGGGTAGATATTATTCCCATTGCTTAGGTTGGTGCATAACATGCATCCTCAACATGTCTTCCAACACTCTTTTCACCCTTTCGGTATGACCATCTGTTTGAGGATGGTGTTGGGCCCCAACAACTCCCCCCTAAATTTTTACAAAATTTAAAGGGCCCCCATTAGAATCTTGATAATTATAATGAGCTACAAAATCAACCTTTTCAAATAGTTCCATACCGTGGCTTGCTTTGAGACAAACTTAAGACATTCACTATAGTATGGGACATTCATTACAATATTTTATGTCAAAAGTTAGAAACGAGCATAAAAATCTCAATTTAAACAAAAACGTTAATTTTTATCAACTGTTTACTTTTGTTTAAATTATGATTATGTGTTCTTTCTTTTGCTCATTAGCAAGATTGACTATTTTGAATAATGTGTTCAATACTTCATCAAATAATATCTTGGTTGATTTCTCATTTTCATAAAATCATTTGGTGATATT
>JASDQU010102089.1:11283-26636 GCA_032191745.1 Picea mariana | reverse complement strand
ATATAAATTGTTCATAATCATTTGTATATTCACATTCTTAGATAAATATTTGTAATTATTGTGTCGATTGTTAGAATATTTTCTTTAGTTAGTTTATTTCATTTTTCTATCTTGATGACTCTAGTTGGCTAACAGAGCCATTAAACTCGTCAGAATAGGTTACACCAAATGGATTGGGTTATTTAGACAACCCCAGACCGTATCTATTCTTCCAGTTGACGTCATGTCAAATTTGTCCGTCAACAAATGGCGCTAGAAGGAGGGCCGAGATAAATTTAGTAATTAAATTTTTTACCCCTTAGCCTGCCATAGTTCCAGATTTATAAATTTTTCTCTTGTGTCATCTTATAATGCACTACAAGGTAGACTAACTATTTGGAGTCAATTTCTTCGAATTCTTAATGGCTCCTACCCAAATCATTGTGTCAGAACATGCTTTTAATGTCTCACTACTAGTTATTTCCAACAAGACAATTGATCTCTTTTCATAACTCAACTTTGATGGTGAAGGGAACACATCTGCAATAGACCATATTTCTAATTTTTTTTTTTATAAGTGTTTAAGACATAAGATCACTGATTCTAATGTTACATGCATATTGTTCGTTCTCACTTTCCGAGGTCAGGTTAAAATTTGGTTTGAATCTTTTCAAGCTAATTCTATTCATTCTTTTTCTGAGTTTGTATTTGAGTTTTTATCAGATTTTAGCAACTATGATTATGATGAATTAAGTGAAGAATTAAGTTGCTTAAGGAAAGAAAATGGTGAATCATTCAATGATTTTGGAATTAGGCTAATCCATGTTTGTACTAGACTCCCTTTGAACGAAATGCCGCTTATTAATGAGTGGTTTTAATATATTGTTTCTCTCTTAGACAAGCAAGATCAATTAATTGTTAACCAATCTGAATTGAGCACTAACACTCAATCTAAAGATGGTTCAAATTTTCATGTTGATTTTGAAGATTTTAAAGCACCACAATTTTTGTCGACTTCTTTCATTTTGGAAAATCATGAACCGCATAATGCAATTGTCACATCTAATCATTCTTTGCAAACAATGTCTCCTCCTATCGAAGAAGGAACCTTTACTTTAAAAGATGACAGTTGTCACACTCTCATAGATTTTATAACAGTTTCTAAAGTAAAAGAGGTTGAATGTGAAGTTGATAACCATGTGGACGATAAATCTTCCCCTAATTTAGTTGAAAAGATCCATGATCAATCAGTGGGAGACAAAATCATTAGGAAGACTATTAATCAACCTTCTATCTCTAGTGATTTGCTCTCAAGTTTTCCCTTACATAATGAACCAAATTGTCTCTTAGAAACTGTCTCGTATTCTTTAGAAGAGAATACAACATAAGTTGAATAGTTTATACAAGGAGAGGGAACAAAACTATATTCAGAAACGTATATACCTATCATTTCAAGAGATGCATTTCGTCTCCTCAATTCTTCTACATATTATTCCTTGTATGATGATGTTTTTGATCATAATGTTGTGCAATTTCATGTTCCATATTGCATTGGAGAGAATTCAACATTATACAATCAGGTACAAAGAGATTACCGAATAGAAGATAAAGAGGAAAATAATTCTACCCATGAACACATCAATTCTTATTCTCATCAATTATCCATGGGTAAATCAAGAAATGATTTGAAAGAGTCTCAAATTGCATCTTCCATTGATTCATTTCAATTTGTGATTAAAGAAGAATTTAGATTTTCCATGATCAATTATTTGAGGTTGAAGAGTATAATCGGCCAAATATTATTACCAATGATGATTATTCAAAAATTTTGTTCGTTCCATTTAGTCCACCTCAAATAGTTAATCTTGAAGTATTTAAGCTCAATGGGAAGTTTAAAGAGAATGATACATTTCTTTTCCGATCGAGAAACATGATAAGTTCTCGCCATCTTGATCCGACCTTTTTACAAGATTCTTTCTTTGATAGTCTAATACTTTATTCTCACCAGGAATATTTGTCGCATGTGAATTCTTTCAAACCATACCATGTCAGTAATTGCATGTATCATGATAGTATTGCAGATTGGTTGGAGTATTCATATCTCGAAAAGTTTCTAGGGAATGATAAGATTATCTTCACTTTATTAAGAGATCAATGAGGTAACTTTAACACACTCATTTTACATTCTTTAGATGGAGAAAATATGGAACAAAAGGAAAATTGTCGGGAGGATGGGGCACTTCGGTCTAGGCCGATGGTTATGTCAGGTCCCCATAACTCTCACAAGCTTCACAATCTCATTTTTTCATATTTTTGTGACCCATATAATGACCATATTGCAGAATGGTTGGAGGATTCATACATCAAGAAGTTTCAAAAGAATGGTAAGGTCGTGCTTGTTTTGTTTTTAAAAGAATATATAAGAGGTAAGAATGACATATTTTTTTTGTATCCACAAATACTACATTATTTTATTCTGATTTTCGACTTTCTATGCCTTGCAGGATTGAAGATGCTCCTGTGGTTGCACTGGAAATATGATTTTACTTAGCATTTTGATATATTTAGTAGTTTAGAGTAGGTTTAGGAGTAGGTTTCCTTTAGTTTTCTTTCTCAATATTTCTTTGTGTAATAATGCAATTATGAACACAAGTGGGTACACCAAGAGAACCATAATATGAATGTTGTCAGGGAAGTCCACTTTAAATCTTTTTCTCTTTGCTTTTTGTTGAATATTTCTTTTCAAAAATGCAGTATCATCATGAAAATTTTAAATGGAAAGTAAAGAGATAAGTAAATTTGAACTATCAATTCAACCCTGACCCAAGGTGCCACGAGTAGGATTGCACTCATTTTAATAAGGATTTTTTTATTTTCTTTTAGTCTCTTTTATTTTTAATAATAATGCTTGGTCAAAGTAGCATCTCATGCATCGCTATCTTAAGAAAAGAACTTGCTCGCACATGATATTTTATATGATTTAGTTCTTCCTTTATTTTATAGTGAGATACTAGTGGATCCAAAAGCTCAAGTTTATCTTTGGCCAAAATCGTTTCCTGAAAAGTTTTCTTTTGTTGTTTTGATTTTGTGTACTTCTGATTTTGAATCCTATTAATAAAATTTCATTTGGTTTGTTGTGTGTTTCTTGTTTTCTTTGATTGCTTTGAATGAGTTTTCTTCTTATCTTTCTTTTGAATCAATATATTTTTTTATCAAAGAGCTATTGTCGAAGGAAGCATTTATTTTAAGACTTGTGTTTTTCAAGCAAATTGAAATAGTTCAAAGATGTCCTAATATTAAGATACAACTCAGACAATTGATTTTTAATTCAATTGTCACTTTCATTTTGTCCTCAAATTTTCTTTGTCAGAGTATTACACCAAAGATATGGTTTAAATCTTTGAGAATTACAATGATCTTTAAACTTTTTACGCCGTCCATATTCTTAAGGAATCACTTTTAAGTGCTTCCCCATTCTCTAGATGATTTCTTAAAGGAAATCTAAAATCTCTAAACCATAATAAAACTTCCAGTTTTGAAAGAAAATAAATAAACTATTCACTTATATTGCAATTAACCTCCATTATCACCCCGCTTTCTTTGTCATCAAGAAATATATAATTGTATTATTATTTAAAAGTGGCATAAGAGGGTTGAAAGCACTTATGTGTGAGAAGTGTGTGTAAACCCATCGGGGTACTGAACAAGCTCGCTGGTAGCGGGTAAATGCACACATGATACCAAGACAACTTCGTCGGGGTACTGAACATGCCTGCTAGCAAAGAAGCAATGCCGGGTCAAGAGGTAGAAGGTATGTGATTTTAAATTAAATTTTATGGAAGTATACATCATGTGGATACAACTATTGGATGGGATTAAAGCATTTGAGTGGGTTAAATGATATTCCTGTCGAGGCTATGGATGCCTGCTGGCAGAAATGGCTCTGTCAATGTTGATGAAGTTCTTTTATAAACATCGTGACTCTTTGATTAAGACATTATTTTAGGTTATAATCCCCTGCAAAGAAAATTCTATTGTCTGGTTATAACATTGAGCTTATCCTAATACCATATGGCCTGAGATTGAATTTATTTCAGGGAGCTTAAATCCTTTTTCAAGTCTTATTCTTTTCTTCCTAAGATGAAATCTTACCAGATCAGAGATAACTTCTTCACCCAATAAGTCGCCATTTGTTGGGCCCCAACAACTCCCTCTAATTTTTTACAAAATTTAAAGGGCCCCCATTAGAATCTTGATAATTATAGTGAGCTATAGAATCAACCTTTTCAAATAGTTCCATGCCTTGGCTTGATTTGAGAATGGACGAGTATTTTCAAAGAAGAACATAAAATTCCAGGTTGCTTAATGGATTTTGTCCTGTGAGTAAAATGGCTTTTTTTTTCATTATAATATCTTCATATTCTTTGAATAATTGATTATGCATTGATTTAAATTAGCTTTAGTCTATTTTATCAATACATGGTTAATTGTTATCATTTATGTATTAATATTTTCAATCCTTAAGAGTCTATTATCTTAAAAAGTCTTCCAGGACTACAATATGGGCATGTGATTTTGAGAAAGAATATGGGAAAGCAATTCATATTTGTCTTTAGACTTGTGTAATGCTTATTCCATTTCGTTCTTTCATTACTGTTGTATTATGAGAATGTTATTATGGTTGATTTTAGCTTTAACTTGTCATCATATGGTATTTTCATACTATTAAATGTTATATGATGTCCATAATTTATTATTCCATTTTTTAGGTGTGATCAGTTGATCATTTGATTATTGTGGAATTTATTTCTAATGTTAAATGATGGATAATATCAATACTCAGAATTGATTTTTCTTTCGTTCATTTTGGAAAATCATGAACCGCATAATGCAATTGTCACATCTAATCATTCTTTGCAAACAATGTCTCCTCCTATCGAAGAAGGAACCTTTACTTTAAAAGATGACAGTTGTCACACTCTCATAGATTTTATAACAGTTTCTAAAGTAAAAGAGGTTGAATGTGAAGTTGATAACCATGTGGACGATAAATCTTCCCCTAATTTAGTTGAAAAGATCCATGATCAATCAGTGGGAGACAAAATCATTAGGAAGACTATTAATCAACCTTCTATCTCTAGTGATTTGCTCTCAAGTTTTCCCTTACATAATGAACCAAATTGTCTCTTAGAAACTGTCTCGTATTCTTTAGAAGAGAATACAACATAAGTTGAATAGTTTATACAAGGAGAGGGAACAAAACTATATTCAGAAACGTATATACCTATCATTTCAAGAGATGCATTTCGTCTCCTCAATTCTTCTACATATTATTCCTTGTATGATGATGTTTTTGATCATAATGTTGTGCAATTTCATGTTCCATATTGCATTGGAGAGAATTCAACATTATACAATCAGGTACAAAGAGATTACCGAATAGAAGATAAAGAGGAAAATAATTCTACCCATGAACACATCAATTCTTATTCTCATCAATTATCCATGGGTAAATCAAGAAATGATTTGAAAGAGTCTCAAATTGCATCTTCCATTGATTCATTTCAATTTGTGATTAAAGAAGAATTTAGATTTTCCATGATCAATTATTTGAGGTTGAAGAGTATAATCGGCCAAATATTATTACCAATGATGATTATTCAAAAATTTTGTTCGTTCCATTTAGTCCACCTCAAATAGTTAATCTTGAAGTATTTAAGCTCAATGGGAAGTTTAAAGAGAATGATACATTTCTTTTCCGATCGAGAAACATGATAAGTTCTCGCCATCTTGATCCGACCTTTTTACAAGATTCTTTCTTTGATAGTCTAATACTTTATTCTCACCAGGAATATTTGTCGCATGTGAATTCTTTCAAACCATACCATGTCAGTAATTGCATGTATCATGATAGTATTGCAGATTGGTTGGAGTATTCATATCTCGAAAAGTTTCTAGGGAATGATAAGATTATCTTCACTTTATTAAGAGATCAATGAGGTAACTTTAACACACTCATTTTACATTCTTTAGATGGAGAAAATATGGAACAAAAGGAAAATTGTCGGGAGGATGGGGCACTTCGGTCTAGGCCGATGGTTATGTCAGGTCCCCATAACTCTCACAAGCTTCACAATCTCATTTTTTCATATTTTTGTGACCCATATAATGACCATATTGCAGAATGGTTGGAGGATTCATACATCAAGAAGTTTCAAAAGAATGGTAAGGTCGTGCTTGTTTTGTTTTTAAAAGAATATATAAGAGGTAAGAATGACATATTTTTTTTGTATCCACAAATACTACATTATTTTATTCTGATTTTCGACTTTCTATGCCTTGCAGGATTGAAGATGCTCCTGTGGTTGCACTGGAAATATGATTTTACTTAGCATTTTGATATATTTAGTAGTTTAGAGTAGGTTTAGGAGTAGGTTTCCTTTAGTTTTCTTTCTCAATATTTCTTTGTGTAATAATGCAATTATGAACACAAGTGGGTACACCAAGAGAACCATAATATGAATGTTGTCAGGGAAGTCCACTTTAAATCTTTTTCTCTTTGCTTTTTGTTGAATATTTCTTTTCAAAAATGCAGTATCATCATGAAAATTTTAAATGGAAAGTAAAGAGATAAGTAAATTTGAACTATCAATTCAACCCTGACCCAAGGTGCCACGAGTAGGATTGCACTCATTTTAATAAGGATTTTTTTATTTTCTTTTAGTCTCTTTTATTTTTAATAATAATGCTTGGTCAAAGTAGCATCTCATGCATCGCTATCTTAAGAAAAGAACTTGCTCGCACATGATATTTTATATGATTTAGTTCTTCCTTTATTTTATAGTGAGATACTAGTGGATCCAAAAGCTCAAGTTTATCTTTGGCCAAAATCGTTTCCTGAAAAGTTTTCTTTTGTTGTTTTGATTTTGTGTACTTCTGATTTTGAATCCTATTAATAAAATTTCATTTGGTTTGTTGTGTGTTTCTTGTTTTCTTTGATTGCTTTGAATGAGTTTTCTTCTTATCTTTCTTTTGAATCAATATATTTTTTTATCAAAGAGCTATTGTCGAAGGAAGCATTTATTTTAAGACTTGTGTTTTTCAAGCAAATTGAAATAGTTCAAAGATGTCCTAATATTAAGATACAACTCAGACAATTGATTTTTAATTCAATTGTCACTTTCATTTTGTCCTCAAATTTTCTTTGTCAGAGTATTACACCAAAGATATGGTTTAAATCTTTGAGAATTACAATGATCTTTAAACTTTTTACGCCGTCCATATTCTTAAGGAATCACTTTTAAGTGCTTCCCCATTCTCTAGATGATTTCTTAAAGGAAATCTAAAATCTCTAAACCATAATAAAACTTCCAGTTTTGAAAGAAAATAAATAAACTATTCACTTATATTGCAATTAACCTCCATTATCACCCCGCTTTCTTTGTCATCAAGAAATATATAATTGTATTATTATTTAAAAGTGGCATAAGAGGGTTGAAAGCACTTATGTGTGAGAAGTGTGTGTAAACCCATCGGGGTACTGAACAAGCTCGCTGGTAGCGGGTAAATGCACACATGATACCAAGACAACTTCGTCGGGGTACTGAACATGCCTGCTAGCAAAGAAGCAATGCCGGGTCAAGAGGTAGAAGGTATGTGATTTTAAATTAAATTTTATGGAAGTATACATCATGTGGATACAACTATTGGATGGGATTAAAGCATTTGAGTGGGTTAAATGATATTCCTGTCGAGGCTATGGATGCCTGCTGGCAGAAATGGCTCTGTCAATGTTGATGAAGTTCTTTTATAAACATCGTGACTCTTTGATTAAGACATTATTTTAGGTTATAATCCCCTGCAAAGAAAATTCTATTGTCTGGTTATAACATTGAGCTTATCCTAATACCATATGGCCTGAGATTGAATTTATTTCAGGGAGCTTAAATCCTTTTTCAAGTCTTATTCTTTTCTTCCTAAGATGAAATCTTACCAGATCAGAGATAACTTCTTCACCCAATAAGTCGCCATTTGTTGGGCCCCAACAACTCCCTCTAATTTTTTACAAAATTTAAAGGGCCCCCATTAGAATCTTGATAATTATAGTGAGCTATAGAATCAACCTTTTCAAATAGTTCCATGCCTTGGCTTGATTTGAGAATGGACGAGTATTTTCAAAGAAGAACATAAAATTCCAGGTTGCTTAATGGATTTTGTCCTGTGAGTAAAATGGCTTTTTTTTTCATTATAATATCTTCATATTCTTTGAATAATTGATTATGCATTGATTTAAATTAGCTTTAGTCTATTTTATCAATACATGGTTAATTGTTATCATTTATGTATTAATATTTTCAATCCTTAAGAGTCTATTATCTTAAAAAGTCTTCCAGGACTACAATATGGGCATGTGATTTTGAGAAAGAATATGGGAAAGCAATTCATATTTGTCTTTAGACTTGTGTAATGCTTATTCCATTTCGTTCTTTCATTACTGTTGTATTATGAGAATGTTATTATGGTTGATTTTAGCTTTAACTTGTCATCATATGGTATTTTCATACTATTAAATGTTATATGATGTCCATAATTTATTATTCCATTTTTTAGGTGTGATCAGTTGATCATTTGATTATTGTGGAATTTATTTCTAATGTTAAATGATGGATAATATCAATACTCAGAATTGATTTTTCTTTCGTTCTTAAATATTGTTTATCTTAAGATCACATGATTTTTAATTAGTTGTCTTCCTGTTGTTATTAATTTACTCCAATATCAAATACTTCTTTGAATGTATTCTGTAAGTGCTAGTATTGTTCTGTTATAGGTTTCCCTTAACAATGGTACAGGTAGGAGCTCATACAACACAGGAAGATAAACTCAGTTGACTGATCAATTACAGGTTAATAGATGCATTCTTTTCTTTTATTTAGTTAAGTTGTTTATGAATGAAACAATGATTACATTAATTAGCTTTAATTGGTTTTGTGTCATTGTTTCAATCGTATTCATTTAGTATTTATTCGTTTAATATCTTTAAAAAAAAAGAAAAAGAAAGTGTTGTTCATATTTGATTCATAAATTTTTTCAAACAATCATTTTCGCAAGATTTCATGCAAACATTGTAAACTGTATATAAATTGTTCATAATCATTTGTATATTCACATTCTTAGATAAATATTTGTAATTATTGTGTCGATTGTTAGAATATTTTCTTTAGTTAGTTTATTTCATTTTTCTATCTTGAGGACCCTAGTTGGCTAACGGAGCCATTAAACCCGTCATAATAGGTTACACCAAACGGCTTGGGTTATTTAGAAAACCCCGGACCGGATCTATTCTTCTAGTTGACGGCATGTAGGATGTGCTAAATTCTAACTGTGTTCCCAAACCTACAAACAAGCCTTTCCAAAAATTCGAAGTGAACTTAGCATCTTTGTATGAAATTATGGTCTTGGGTAACCCATGCAATCTGGAAATTTCCTTTATAAAAATGTCAGCAACATCTATAGCCTTAAAAGTAGATTTTATGGGAAAAAAGTGATATGTCTTGCTCAACTTATCCACAACTACCACGATTGCATCATCTTTCCTATATGTCCTTGGAAAACTAGTAATAAAATCCATGGATATTGTCTCCCACTTCCATTCTATAATTGACAATGGTTTTAATAATCTTGCAGGGTGTTTGTGTTCAAATTTGACTTGTTGACATTCCAAACACTTAGCAATATATTCAATGATGTCTTGCTTCATTCTCGACCAGTAATACAAATTCCTTATCGATGTTATCATTTTTTGATACCCAGGATGACCCACATAAGGTCTTATATGGAATTCATCCATGATCAGGTGTTTCGGCTTTGCTAAATCAAACACATATAGTTTTTCATTGTACAATATCAATTTATCATCTGTAAGTTGATACCCTTCATGATTTTTATCACAATGGTTCTTGTTGCAATCCCTCTCTTACCTTATTGAAAACTCATCTCCTTGTAAGAGGATTCTAATTCCTTGCTTGATGTTAGAATCTCTTACACTTGCTATTGCTAAGTGTATTGTCTGAACACTTTGGATGAGAGCATCAACCACTTTGTTTTCCTTTCCTTTTGTGTGTTTGATTTCAAAATAAAACTCACTAATCAATGTCATCCATCCATCTTGTCTAGTATTCAACCATGGCTAATAAAATAAATACTTTAGACCACAATGGTCCGTCATTAAGACAAACCTTCTTCCAAGCAAGTAATGTCTCCACATCTTCAATGCATGCAAAATTAATGCAAGTTCTAGATCGTGGGTGACATATCATTTCTCATGCTCATTTAGTTTCCTTGACTCATAACAAATCACTTGTCCTTCTTGCATAAGAAATCCACCGAGTCTTTATTTGCAAGCATCAATGCAAATGAAGAAATCCTTTTTAGGGTCTGTGATATTCAAAATAGGGGCATTGGTCAAAACATGCTTCAACTGCTGAAAGCTAGCTTCACATATCTTTGACCATACAAATTTCTTTCCTTTTCTATGTAGTGAAGTAATGGGATGACCAATCTTGGAAAATCACTTAATGGAACTTCTATAATATCCATCTAATCCCATCAACGATATTACCTCTGACATTATAAGGGTTAGGCCAATCCAGAATTACCTTGATATTCTCAAAATCTACTACCACTCCTTTTGATGAGGTTGTGTGGCCCAAGTACTGGATTTCCTTCCAAAAGAAGTTGCACTTGTTGAAATTAACATACAACTAGTGATCTCTCAGTACCTGTAACACCATATTAATATGTCCTTCATGTTCTTCTTTTGTCTTGGAATACACCATAATATCATCCACAAACACCAAGACAAATATATCCAAGTACTTGTTGAGAACACTGTTCATTAAGAGCATTAAAGTGGATGATGCATTTGTAAGCCCAAATGGCAGTAATATGAACTCATAGTGTCCATATCTTGTTCTAAAGGATGTCTTGGGAATGTCTTCATCCTTAATCCTAACTTGGTGATATCCATATATCAATTGAATCTTAGTGAAAACTGTATGTCCATTGAGATGATAAAAAAGATCATCAATCTTGGGTAATGGATACTTATTCTTGATGGTCATCTTATTTAATTGTTAGTAATAAATGCACATACACAATGTACCATCCTTTTTCTTCACAAACAACATTGGTTCTCCCCATGGGGATACACTCAGCCTAATATACCCATTATCCAAAATCTCTTTCAATTGCACTTTTAGTTCCACCAATTGTGGTGTGCTCATCCTATAGGGTACTTTTGATATTGGTACTTCTCTAGGTACAAGATTAATTTAAAAATCAAGATCTCTCTTTGGAGGAAGTCAAGGTACCTTCTCTGGAAATACATCCTTAAATTTCCACAACATTGGGTGGTATTCAACCTTTAACTCCTTGCTCTTTGTTGAGTTGAGCACTTGTATTTCATAAAAGGGACACCCTTTTTGACTGAATTTCTTAAGTTGTAGTCATAATATTTGTCTTGTTGAAACAAGCTTCCAAATGCCTTGCAAAACTATTGCATTGCCTTCTTCATCTTCACACTCTAGGGTATTATCATAACAATTCAATTTTTCTATATGAACCATCAACCAATCCATGCCTTGTAGCACATCATATGATCCTATAGGTAGGATATTCAAGGCTGCTTGAGTATGCAGTCCACTCATTTAAAATGGACAATCCTCTATTGCCTTTGCCACTTTTGTTTTGGTCCCTATGGCTAATTGAACCAAACATGCCTTTGCATGTTTCTTTTTATGTAGGGAACATGCTTCAACAATTTGAGGTCAGGCATAGCTAAGGTTAGATCCAAGGTCAATTAAAATAGAGATGGGTTTCTTGAAAATTATACCTTCCATCTCCACTAAAGAATCTTGGTGGTATGCTTACCGATTTTCCACCACTACATATATCCTGGATACACTTTTGGCCACATCATTGACCGTAGTATCCTCCTGAACATGATACACACTTTTGTTTTCATGTTTCCTATGAGGAAGACCTATCAATAGATGTTCCTCTCCACAACCCCAATAGTATAGAGGCCCTTTATTTGGTTCCTCTACTCTTTCTCTCACCTAATCTGTTGGCCTATTTCCACTATGAGAAAGGTACTCTTTCTCTCACCTTCTCTGACATGATATGTTGTTCTATGAATGCACACTTCTGCTCCATTGCTTGAACTGAGCACCTTTCCTCATCTTATTATATGGGGATGGTTTGGATCTATTCTTTTGAAATATTCTCTTATATTTTCTCTTCCAATCCCTAGAAATCTCTTTCTTATGATTGAATTGATCATAACAACACTTGGACTTTCTAATGGTATCCTCCAAGGTATTAGGCTCATCAAATTCAATCATGTCATGATAAGACTATGGAAACCCACTAAGGAAACTTTGTATCCTTGATTTTTTATCCTTGAGGTAGGAAACATACCTCAATAGCCCTAAGAATATCTTAGCATAAGAATCCATGGTAATTCGACCTAGCTTATGTTCATGGAACTCCTTGATATTGCCATCAAAGTACTTTTATGATAGGTAAGTCTTGTTGAAGTATTTCTCAAACTGCTTCTAGGTCAACTTAGTCTCTTTCAATCCTTTGACCTCCTTGAGGTCCTCTCACCCTATTGAAGCTCCTCCATTTAGTTTGAAGATGGTGATATTTTCCTTTGTAATTTCCAATTAGTTATGTACCCAAAAATACTTTCTCAATCCCAATAGATAAGACTCAACTTCTTCTCCCTTCTTGATTTCTCCATCAAAGGTAGGCGGCTTGTCCTACTTAAATTCCTCCATCAAAGAACTCTGTGAGTGCATCTTTTACTTATTCTTAGGAACACTTGATCCAATATCGCTACTGGACAACTTTTCAATGGTGGCCTTCCCACTAGATGAATCTGTGGAAATATTTCCACCAGATATGCTTTTCTTTGCATCCTGATGCCTATTCTTGGAAGAAATCCTTCCTACATTGCTATGGGATAATCCATGCTTCTAGGCATCTAAAGGGGTTTTCAATCTCTCCGATTATTTCAATTATACATTACTAGTCATTGGACCTTGGTGCATGTGCTTCTGAATCTCTAACAAGATCTATAGTAGCACTGCATTCAACTCTTCCTTCTCGGTCTGAGCTCTCATTAGCCTCTCATTATCTGCCTTCAAACTTCTGACAACGGCTACCAAATATGGAGGGGTTTCTCTATCCCTCCGACCATCATATTCCTTATCTATGAGGTGTGAGGTGTCTTCCATGCTATGTTGCATCATTCACTTATAATTTCTTTTCATTATGTCCTATGTGATGAAACAATAAAACATTATTAGTTTACAACATAAAAATTATAAGCATGCATTCCTGGAAAAATACAAGCTTTATTAAATAGTCAAGCGGTCTTAGTGACCCATTCAAGCCTAGAGTTTGAACTCTTCTCTGATACCTCTTTGTAACACACCCGACCCCGCGATCCTTCTTAGAATGGTGGGATGTTTGATTTTCTTCCTTCTCTTAAGCTAAGTACTCGGGTTGACTCTTCTTGGCTCTCATTCATCACGTTACGCATGAGAGCTTCCCTTACCTCAACATTTACCATGCTGAGTCTTCTCGTCTGACCCTCAACTACTAAGAAATCCCTCCAAGGATTCATTAAAACAATTAGGGACATGAACATCCCCAACTAGACAACTAAAATCAATACTCTCCACCAAATCAACAATCGACAATGACTCAAACTCTCTCCTCATTAGATTAGCAACACACAAGGTATGAGTTCCCATTTTAATGAATCCTCTCGAGTGGGTCATTTCTATATATCCCATAATCCTCGGAGTCTGAAATGAATTTTATTGATTTCATCGACACCTCTAACTATTTGACGGTTATCACTTGTCTCTTAACCCAAACGTTACATAAACAAGTGGGGCCCTCAATAGATCTACGGTTGAGATTATATCACACACCCACTCACAGATCAATGACTTGTGTTCTCTTGGATTCCTTCACCATCATAGTGCTTCCACTTTGATTGATCATAGAACACTTTGACTGGCACTCTTCTATGGATCTAATGGTCCTCATTACCCTATTCTGACGGTCAAGATTAACTCAGGGTTCTATAACCACATGATGATTACCCAATGTCCATCTTCTCTGAAGTTGTCTTTGTTAGATTTGATTATCCCAGATCCAATGGATGAGAACCTATCAGAGTCCTCCCCGATATATCTACAGTCCTCAGACTCCATCGCCATTAGAGTCCTCCCTATGCCCTTTTTGCAAGCCACTTATCCTCTACCTTTTGATAGACTTACATCCTTGAAAACTGACATCGATGGTTCAGATTCCATTGACTAGCCCTTTGATAAATCAATGAATCTCATTGATTTAGAGTCTTTCCTAGACACTCTGATGTCCTCACCTTCTGATCAACAGTTAGGATCTTTCCTCTTTGCCAGATCAACTACCGTAAATCCTTTTGATTCATAACATGGGTTTTCTTTAGAGTAAAAGTCTGATTAAAACTTAACCATTCAAGGTCCATTTAAGATTATTTACTAAGGTTTTACCAGAATTTATTGGACTATCACTTTCACTATGTGGCTGACTAAGGCATTCCCACTTCAAAACCCAGTTGAAGGTTTGCATCCTACAAGATTTCCATTCCAAAACAAGGCATTCTAGGAAAAAAGGACTCCTAAAATTACACATGAACTTTCACTAGAAGGTCAAGGGAGCTCTAATACCACTCCCCCAATGAAGAGTCATATCTTGCAAGATTTCCATTCAAAGGCTTGCAGTTTCATAGGGTCATAACTTGTATTAACACCACTCACTTAATTATTCATTTTTACCAAATTTGGTAGAGAGAAAAATCATACTTAATCCATTTTACTCAGGAATTAAACCATTCTTTCATTTAATCACATTTATCATATAAAAAATAAAAAAAATATCTTCATCATCAAACATACATCAGGCATAGTAAGTTAAAAAACTTATCTGTTTAGTGAAAGGTTTGACTATCCAATTGAATGATGGGAAATTCCTTTCCACCTAACTGTAGGCTATGTTGCACAATGTTGAGATTTGGGTACCTTGGAAATTGGTCCCCCTTGTGTTTGTGATCTTGTAAACACACGAGGGAGGCACTTTGTACCTTGTACTATGTACTTTGTGTCTAATTTTACTTTGACTTAGGAGATTTAAGTCAAAAGTGAAATTTGGTCATTTTAGCCTAAAGTGACAATTAATTCACAAAGTGGGTGAATTAATAGACATAAAGTGGAAACTATGGAAACTTAAGTAAAGTGGGTTTTGAGTTGATATTT
>JASDQU010102088.1:286180-339320 GCA_032191745.1 Picea mariana | reverse complement strand
TTGCTGATAAACCCCAAGGATTGTAGTCCGTAATAAAAAGAAAATTGTACATACATCTTGTGTTCTTTGTGTTCATTGTGATGATGACTTGTTGATGATATATTGCTGATATATGTTGCTGATATGTGCTCACATATAAATGGTTATAAATGACAACAATGGGTAATGAATAAATTTTGAATGCTAATTGATGAGTTTTTGTGCAAGAGGGAAGTTTTGGGGAAAAGAACCCCACACTCATTCACCCCCCCCTCTAAGTGTGGTAGGTGTGTCCAACAGATATCCCCCTAAAAAAGCAAGGGCACCCTCCCTTTAGTTGGTTGCTTTGTCTTCTATCACCTTTTCCCTTATGCTCGTCTTTTCCTTATTGATCTCCTTCATGTTCCTTACTCTCATCACATTTTTCCCCTTAACTCAATGACTCAACTCCCGTTGGGCTATTGTCTTAGGTTAGGGCCCAACTTGAGGTAAAAAGTCCCTAGTAGTGGTTGGCCATCGTGGCTCCTCCTCTCCTAATTGTCTCCTGCATGAGGTGGTGATCTCAGTCGACACATTCTTTAAATGGTAGCTAAAGTGATTTTATCCCAACCTTGCATTTGTTACCTCCTCTTGGTTGCCTCCCCTTCCAATCCAAACTTGCTTCATCCTCGAAGTAAGCTACTTCGCCTTCACTGGCATTGGTCATGTTCTCCCATTAACCCTTGCTCTATCCTTAAGGCAAGTTGTCTCACCTTCATTGTGTTGATTTTCAATAAGCTAGGCTTAAGCATGAAGTTCATTCCATCTTTAGCATTTCACTTAAACCATAGACAATTTGTTGCAGCAACCAAGATCACAAGAAGAAAACACCATGCACAAGTACACAAGAAATATCCTGGGAAACCCTTCTCAACAAGGGAAGAAAACCCAGCCAATCCTTTTCTATATTCTTCAAGAGAAAGACTTCCACCACCATAAACACCTAGCACACAAAAGGGTGCTCACAAACCCTAGAAACCTAGCGACCAAGAGAGGTGTGCACTTTTCCCAAGAACAAGTGTTTACTGAAATTTCCAAACTCACACTTGTGATATGATTCCTCAATGGGTAATTTACCTTTACTTATATTAGACTGAACCTGTCAACAGTAGTGTCTATTGGCACAACAAGGTCGACCTCAATAACACATAATATAATTAATAATTACCATATTAATTATCTTTTACATTAATTATCTTTCACCTTATGGTGGGGCCGACCTGTACCCTTTACATCACAAATAGGGTTACAGGTAAGTCTAACTCTTGAACAATATGGCAAGGGATCTCATACACCCATTAGTGCTCTACCACCAGGGGCACATCCATCTGTGCTCAGCCACAGGGATGTCCACGTCTCTATCTCACCGTGTCTCACAAGACTCACTAGTGCTCAGCCACTAGGATCACGTTCACCTGTGCTCAGCCACAGGCACGTCCAACTCAGTAGATCTTCTTTCTCACTGCGTTACACAAGAGAATCATCTAGAGTACATCATCTCAACTCTCTGCTCAGAGCATTTGTTCGTTCTTAGATGGCTTAGTTAGTTAGAAGGAAGACCTCGACCAATGCCATGAACTTTAGAATCACCGTATCTTTTCAATCAAGGTCCCTGAGAGTGGTCCCTTGACTTGGTATTTGGCTCAACTTCTGCACAGTGGTGAAAGTCAAGGTAATGTAGGGCCTTCAATAGCTATGCAAGCTTCAATGAACCCATTTGGTCCTTGAACAGTAACCCCATACTTCCCCGTGCCATACATTATTGACAATATTGTAGTGTTGTCCTCCCTAGTCCCCTCAAGGAAAATCATTCCTATCTTTCTTGCCTCGCTCAAGGCACCAAAACTATAATCTGTCTTGTAGGTAAATGTCTCATCCGTTGCAATAAATTGAGGTGGTGTTAGCCACAAGAAGCAATGCACTATGAACAAACAAGTGTCGAAGTTATCAAAAGTCTAGTTGGGTATTTTGTTGCTAGTTTTGTTCTTTACATATACTAGACGACCGCCTACATTGCTATTGGGCTTCAAGTACGTAGATTCTAGCATGCCCCAATAGGCTTTCACATGGCATCAATGACACTTAGGTAAGTTTACAAATCATGCTCTCTACCTTTCTCTCTTTCACTTTCACATTCACTTTTATAGTTTAGTTGTTGCTTGCTTTATCGTGTGGTGGTTAGACTTGCTTTCCTCCTTCCCTCTCCTGGCATATATTGCTTATCATGCAGTGATGTTTGTCACCTTCCTTTTCTCTTTATCTACATTGCTTGTCAACATATGCCCAAAAGCAATGCATGTGTCCCATGTGATATTTAGTGCCACATCCCCTTTCATCTTTAGCCTTCCTTGGTCGCATGTTTGACTATAATAGGTGCTTTGTCCAACCCATTTGTGTCCCTCCCTTGCTAATCAGGATCTATCTTGGGTTTTGTGCACTAGGTGGGGCTTTGGTTAGTTGAGAAGCCTCCCTTGGGTCCCCAAACACCCCTAATTCATTAGGGCACACTCTTTGAGGCACTTACTTGGTCAAGTTGTCCCCTAACTTCAGCGGTCTTGGCATATGTTGTGAACCGCAAGTTGTTTTAACCTTGTAGCGATTGTTTCCAATGGTTTGCAGTTTCCTATGGTAGAGAGCATGGTTTTTCTAGAAATTACCTACAATTTGCCCCATCTGTCTATGGTATGCTAGGTCAAAACCTATGGTTTGACTATGCTAGAAAATGCACTTACCCAACAATCAATGCAATAGTTGGTTATGCCCCTCAAGCATCCCCAAATCCATTTGTCGCCTTTTTCCTCATTGTCAAGGGTCTCTAATCTCGTTCCCTCATACGTCGAAACTCTCCCAACATATCTTGCATGTCATGCACCGATGCTCCTGTGACTCCTCAATTACATATTAAACTTAAATCAATTGAAGATCCAATGTATGACAACACACTTGTCCGTTGGGTTATTGTGCAGCGGCAAGTTGGAGCGCTCACCATAATGATGACCCAGGTTCAAAACCCGATGGGCACACCCTTCATGTTAAAGCAATTGACCAAGTCTAAGATGTGGGAACGTTGGGTCTGTGCTAATGTGGAGAAGTTATAATTGGTGGTTCACCGTGCTAATGCAGTCATTGCAAATGAGGCCAGGTGCAAGTGCTAGGTGACTTTGACAGAAGAGATGCCAAAAAAATGTATCACTACTTGAATTAAGAGCCCTGAGTCATTAGATGGTAGAGTGAATTGTCCAACTTAGTAGGGGAAGTTTGATCTAATTTGAATTATATAGATGGACCTACCGCACGACAAAAAAAATCATCAACTTTGCTCCAATAGGTTTTCAGATTGATGTATTTAAGGATTATATTGCCAATGTCTCCGGCAGTTTGGGTAGGTAGACTGTGAGCTTCAAATACAAACCGTCCAAGCAAGACAGTTACATTTCGTGTATATCAAAATGCCCACCGCTTCACTTCAGAAAGAAAGCGGGAAATTGTATGAATACTCAAAGATGTCGGGGAAAATGCCAATGGGGACTGCTAAATACAACATGCACAGAGACTTAAAGAACCCAAAAGAGTTAAACAAGGGATGTGCATAAAGTAAAGTAAACACTGCGAGATTGAAGGGCTAATGAAAAATACATTCTCTCAAAACACAAATATTTCAGATGACAACCAGATATTTTCCGTTATTTTTTAGCTCTTCCTGGCATTTTAAAAGGCACTAGGAACAGCAGCATGAAAAGGATTAAGAATACCAGAGCGATTGTGCAGGGACTCTTTGTTTTCCATTGCCAAAACTGGAGGAGCCATTCAGGGACTGCACAACTTCGCTAACCAACCTGTGAAACCTAATCTTCTGTAGAAAAATAGAGCGGAAATTCGAACAGCTATGCTGCATACAGGATTTGCGTCCTACTCTTCCTCGAAAGCAGCCATTTCGGAGGATCGAATCACGTGTCCTGCCAATTTCCAAGCATTGAATATCACGCGGCATAAAGATAGGTTTTAAGCTTAATATAAATCCTGTCATTTAGGGAAATCCATGAGAGTAATAATAAAATAAAATAGCTTATTTTATTTTAATCGGAGTTAGTATACAGCACATCACAAAAATAAAATAAAAATTGTCATTTAGGGAAATCCATGAGAGTAATAATAAAATAAAATAGCTTATTTTATTTTATTCGGAGGAGTTAGTATACAGCACATCACAAAAATAAAATAAAAATTCTTTCACTTCACATCACAAAAATTTTCAACAACATCATAGAGCAGGGGTTCTCCACAGATTGGACAACTATTATGGCAATACATCTTTTCAAGAGTGGTGACGTCAATAATCCCTCCAATTATAGAACCATAATGATAAACCCCTTGTTTGCAATGTTATTTGGAAGCATGTTAGAAAAGAAAATCAGCAAGTGGGCAGAAGAGATAAACGTGCTAAAGGGCAAGCAGGTTTTAGACCTAAACATTCCACAGTTGATCATTGCATAACTTTAAGGCACATCATTGAAAAAGCTTGGGAAGAAAAGGAAGAAGTTTTTTGTTGCTTTGTTGATTTTAGAAAAGCCTTTGACACGGTTCCTAGGGATAAGCTTTGGAGCAGAATGGAGGAACTCGAAGTTCCCAGGCATTTGACAGCAATTGTGCATAGGATGTATGAAGAGGTGAAAGTCAAAATTAGAACTTCAGTAGGCATTTCTGAAAGTTTTAGAAGCGATATCGGGGTCAAGCAAGGTTCCCATTGTCTCCTACCCTTTTTGGGTTATATATTGACAAGCTTGAAGAGTGGCTAAATTCGCAAGGGGGTGACGATATCCATTTGGGCAAATTCGTTATAAGGCTTCTTTTGTACGCGGATGACCTTATATTGATTACTAAATCAACTCTTGGTTTGCAAGAGCACTTATGTTCCCTTGAGCAGTTTTGTAGAAGGTTGGGGATGCAAGTCAATATTAGCAAAACGAAAGTAGTGGTTTTCTCTAACAAAAGAAAGCATAACCAACATAAGTTCTACTTTGAAGGCAACATTCTGGAAGAAGTTGCAAACTACGAATACCTCGGAATTGACTTCAACAAAAATTTAAGTTGGGATGGTTGTAGAAAGAAAAGAACTTTAGGGGGTTGGAAAGCATTTTATTCTTTTCAAAACAGGTGTAGAGAGGCAAAGTTGTGGGACTGGAAAACCACTCTAACTCTTTTTGGGCTTCTAGTGATTCCGATGATCCTCTACGGTTGTGAACTATGGGCCAGTAGCACAACCGATATGCAGTGGAAACAAATTGAGAAAATTCAGAAGCGGTTGATTACAAACAAATTCAAAATTAAAAGCGCAATTCCTTATGCTATCCTGTTAAGTGAAACAGGGGCTGCCCCTATTGAAGCAATTGCTATGGTGCGAGTCATAAGGTATTTGAAAAAAATTGAGCAAATGGAAGAGGGCAGATGGCCTAAGGTTGTGTTTAGTGACAGATTGTGCAAAAGAAAAAAGACTTGGATGCGGCAAAATAACAAATGGTTTAGTAAATGGGGCATTTGCTTGAGCATGTGTCCTACAAAGAGTAAAGAGATAAAAACTTTTGTTATAGATAAGTTCCACAAACGTACTTGGGAGAAAGAGCTAGGGATAAAGAAGAAGTACTACATTGAAGAGTTTAACCCCACTCATAACCATCAACAAAAGGCGTACATAGGGGCCAATATTTCTTAGAGATCTAAAATTCTTATTGCTCAATTAAGGACTAATTCTCATCAATTCCGTTGTGAAACAGGGCGCTGGAAAAGGCCAAAAGAAAGGTGGGCAGAAAGAGTATGTATTTTGTGCTCGTCCGGAAAAGTGGAAACAGAAAAAACATTTCATTTTAGAATGTGAGGCCCTCAAAGACAACAGGGAAAATTATGCAGGTATTCTGGCAGCTAATTCTTAGGATAATCTATTCAGCAAAGAGTTTGTTGAGAAGATGGGAGCGATTATTGTAAAAGTTCACAGGAAAATGGCCGAATACAAAAGCCAGATGGAAAAACAACCTGTCCCATAGACTATTTTTAGCCTCGTGGACGTTAAAAATACTTTATTTCTTTCTTTCTTTATGGAAGTTGTTACACGTTTTTTGTTTTGGTAAAATTAAAACGAAATTTTGTTCTCTAGCAGCGAAAAATGTGCAAAGAGATGTCATCGTTGGTTACTCATATTAAAACTATGTCTGCATTTAATTGATTAATTTTTTATTTATTTTACTGAGCTCCTAATGTGATTGATGATTGATTGATAAATTTGAAAACATATTTTTTAATTAAAAGTTTTAATTTAAGATTACATATATCTCTATATTTTGATCTTGCTATCTATGTATATTATATGTGATATGTTATATTATATCACATATAATATACTATATATCATATGTTATGTTTTATATATATATATATATATATATATTATATTAAATATAAAACATATAGTATATTATATGTAATATATTATATTATGTCATATATAATTAATATAATATATTATATCACATATAGTTTACTATAGTTGATATAATATATTATATCACATATAATATACTATATGTGATATAATATATTATATCAACTATAGTATGCTATATGTTAATATAATATGTTATACTATAAAGTTATAATATATTATAACTTTATATTTTCTAAGATGAAACATTATATATTAATGTGATTGATTGACAAATTTGGAAACATATTCTTTAATTAAAAGTTTTGATTTAAGATGACACATCTCTATTTTGATATATAATATATTATATCACATATAATATACTATATGTGATATAATATATTATATCAACTATAGTATACTATATGTTAATATAATATGTTATACTATAAAGTTATAATATATTATAACTTTATATTTTCTAAGATGGAATATTATAGATTAATGTGATTGATTGATAAATTTGGAAACATATTCTTTAATTAAAAGTTTTGATTTAAGATGACACATCTCTATTTTGATCTCGTTGTCTATGTAGATAAACTCTGTATTTTCTAAGATGGAACATTATAGATGTACTTTTTTATATATTTTTGAAATGGTTATTATATGTATTTTGTAGATATTTTACTTCTTCTTGAAATCTGGGATAGAAAAATAACTATTTATTCCGAGTGAAAAAAAAAATCTCTATTTTGGTCTTGTAATGCTTTATTTCATTTTTTAAGTATATAAGAGTGTTAGTTGCTTTTTTTTTTGTTTCTTAAAGACAAAGCAATGATTACAAGAGTTTGATTCTTGTTCTATTTTTCTTGTTGAAAAAAGATTTATGTGCTTGGGAATCAATGTGCTTTGTTTCACTTCTCAAGTATATATTAGTGTTAGTTGTTTCTCTTTGTTCCTTAAAGACATAGGCATGATTAGAAGAGTTTGATTCTTGTTTCATTTTTTCCGTTCTAAAGATATTTATGTGCATGGGAATTAATGAGAATGATATTTTTCTTGACATGTGGTCATTGTAGTTTTTCAACAATTCTCGTGTACTAGAGTTTGTAGAGTTTGAAGGGTCATTGAAAAAGGTGTAAAGTCTTCAAAGTCTTATATGTCTTTACTAAATGGTTTTCCATCTTCAAGTATTTCACTAAAAGTGGTTCTTATGTTTTCCTATGGGAGCCTATGAAGACTTTTCCTTCACACGGGAAGCTACCACATGATCAGGTTAAAGTGCAATTTGCAATGAAAAGAAATATTTTCATGATCTAAGGGGTTGAGTCCAACGTCGATCTCCACTACCCAACAAAATTTGGTCAGAGAAACCTTTTCTGAAATCTGCATAAATACATAATTTCTCGAAACTCCAACTGGACGAAAATCCTCCTAGGATATGATGGGTATACTTGGCAGGGGGGGTATGTGTTAATATTATGGTAGCTGCGGGAGGTATTTACCTCCACGTGTGAACCTAACGAGAATAGAAGACTCTGGAAAGCAAGATAAAACCCTAATGAGTTGGCTAATAACCCTAGAAGTCTTGTCGGCTCAAGAAGATAATTAATATTAGGTTATTAGCCTCCAAGAGAAGAAGTCGGCCATAAATAATAATAATATACTGAACGGACACATATCCAGAAGGAGAAGTCAGCCCCAGCAAATCTGGCAGAACCAGTATAAATACAAGGCGCCAATTCTCATTTGACAGCATCTCAGAATTGCAGACAGCAAGTGGTGCGCACTGCAGTCGCATGTGTCGAGGAGAGCTACAGGAGCAGTTGTTGCAGCTTGAAGTTTTAGTGTTGGCTTGGACTATCTTTTGGCTAGGGTTTGGACTATCTGATCAGTCTTTTGTGATGCGCTATCCTTGGGGAAAGGTGCGCTACCCTTTGTTTGACTATCTAGCCTAGGGTTTGCTTCCGAAGGAATTCTCAGTCAAAGTTAAGGTGCTCGGAGGGTGGCTTTGGCCTATGGTTGGGTGACGAGGGTATCGTCAATGGTAAAACGAGCACACCATCTTCTATATTCTAACAGGTTATGGACCCAGACCTCCTTCAGTCAGTCTAAACGGTGGAAGGAAACATAGTCTCTAGGATATTGAGCTCGTTGAGGAACTGCCGCTAGGGTTACTGGCAGAGGCAGCTTCCAGAACACTGTCGCTAGGGTTACCAGCAGGAGCAGTTGCAGAAACCCTAATCCTCTTGTTGAGGCACCTTAAGTGAATGGATTGACCTAATCTTCTGACAGATCAGTGCGCCCTAGCCTAGCGCATCTCCTGGCACTCTCAGAAGGCCAAGACGTGAAGTTTGGATTTCTGGTCAAATCTGGGGTTTGACCAAGTCAAACAAGCCATGACTAACTCTATGAAGTCTGAGAACAAGTTAGATGGAGCCTCTAACTTCAGAGCATGGAAGACAAGGATTGACCTCATCTTTGCTAAGAATAAAGTGTTGGATATTGTGAAAGGAAAGATCGTGAAGCCAGAGTTTGAAGAAGGAGAATAGAAGGAACCACAGAACGTTGCAGCGATGGAGAAGTTCAAGGATGTTGACATCAATGCCATGAGTATCATAGTGGATTCTATAAAAGACCACTTGATACCCTACATCTCCCATCTTGACTCATCAAAAAAGATGTACGATGCCTTAACAAATCTCTTCTCAGTCAAAAACATTGGACAAGTTATGAGTCTAAAGAATGAGCTCTGTGACATGAAGATGAATGATGACGACAGCATAACATCATACTTTGTAAGGATCTCCCAGTTAAGAGATCAACTACAAGCTATTGAAGAGATCACTTCAGAGAAGGAATTGGTGAACATAGTACTCAATGGTCTTCCTAAGACATGGGATGCATTTGCCGCGACCATGAACACAAGGAAGGAGTATCCGACATTTGAAGAACTTTGGACTTGTTGTGCTCAAGAAGAATCAAGGATCAATGCAAAAGAGAAACCCAAAGGAAGTACGATGATCAANGACATGAAGATGAATGATGACGACAGCATAACATCATACTTTGTAAGGATCTCCCAGTTAAGAGATCAACTACAAGCTATTGAAGAGATCACTTCAGAGAAGGAATTGGTGAACATAGTACTCAATGGTCTTCCTAAGACATGGGATGCATTTGCCGCGAGCATGAACACAAGGAAGGAGTATCCGACATTTGAAGAACTTTGGACTTGTTGTGCTCAAGAAGAATCAAGGATCAATGCAAAAGAGAAACCCAAAGGAAGTACGATGATCAAGCCTTCACAACAAGATTCAAGAACTTCGAGAACAAAAGGAAGTTTGGTTCAAGGAGGAAGCCAAATCAAGAGAAAGACATTTCAAAAGTACAATGCATCAACTGTCAAAAGTACGGTCACTACAAGAATCAGTGTCCCAAGCTAAAGAAAAGGAAGGAGAAACACGAAGCATTGATTGCCGAAGAAAAGGAACCTACAAAGAAGACTAAGCAGGATGGAAGAGACTTCTTCTTCTAAAAGGTAAACAACACTCTTCTCATCTTGTGTACATATCTTGTTTGCATCGTCTCTATACATATCTTGTATATCTATCTCTTGGAAGATAATGTGTTCCAAGAAGAATTATACCTATGGAAGAACAAACAAGATGAAAATGGATATCATTAGACAATACACATGAAAGGATGAAATACAAATCATGTGGAAGCCATTAAGCCAAATCAATCATGAAAAGACTTAGAAGAAGCAAAGACAGAAAGAAGTCAGCAACCGAGAGAAATTTTGGAAAATGACTCATGACGTATTGTAGAAAGACAACAAGACAAAAGCAAGAAAGCCAATTATACATTGTAGAAGACAATAAGGATGCAGATGGAAGCGTGGACTTTGTTAGATGGAGGGAGCCGATTATATGCACTCTTACATGAAGCAAGGGTTAGGAGGGATTGAAGATGATGAAATCTATATATCCATGGTAGCAGTCATAAAAGACAATACGTGTTCAGTTCAACCGCAGAAGAAGACTTCTTCGAAGAAAAGCCTCTAAGTATTCCTGGTTATCCATCCACATCCGTGATCCTATGATGAAAGAAAGAAATGGAATCTTTAGGGAGTGGAACCTACTCCATGGTCCCTAGAGCTAAACATGAGGAAGAACATGAAGATTCCAAGAAAGAAAGAAAAGCTAGAACAACCAGTCACAATATTAAAAATAAAAAGATTGCCAGCCTGATATGAACTCACTAAAAGCAATCAAGCAGAAGAACTGAAAGTCGTGATGAAGAACAGTGTATGGACGACTTATGAATGAAAGAATTGCAAGATCTAGAACCAGAGGTTCTCCCAGATGGAGGGAGAAGACTATGATGATTATTGTTCAAGTAAACCAAACTTATCTCTACATAAGTCATCATATCATCTGCAACATCCATGAGTCGAAATTCTACATTAGATGAATGCAAAGAATGTTCTCCAGAGAAATTGAATAAAGAGCGTATGAAGAGCAACTTCAAGACTTTGAGACATATCAGAAAGATACCCCTGTATGCATATAGAAGAAGATAACTTGGTGGAGAACCTTCAGTGCACAACAGAAGCGTGGTGAAGATTTCCTATAAAGATGACTACTCAATAGATCAGATCTCATGATGACAAAAGAAGTGCCACATAGATGTGTTCAAGTTTTCCAACTATGATATACTCTATTGTTCAGATCTACATGAAGCCTTCACAGTGTTCCAGACTAAAGTACATTTGAAATCAAACATTACATTATCCATGATGAAGTACCAGAAAAGAGAAAATGATTCTCCAATACATATCTCCACAGATGAGTAGATAAGCAGACATTTTGGTAAAACTTCTATCCAAGATGAAAGAGTTTGTGTACTCAAGCTAGAGCTCGTGGCAACAACTTCCTTCTTATTGGAAAAGGAAGAAATGACTCTCCAAGTTAGGAGGGAGCACTGAAAACATTATTGAAGACATTCATCCTTAAAAATTGAAAAATAGTCCATCTTGGACAAATGCTTTCCTATTCGGAAAGTGGATCGAGACTTCTGACGAACAATCACTTTCCATTGTGGTTAACATGGAAAGTAGTCTGATTGTTGATGTATCATAGACAACGACTTCCCATTGTGGTTAACATGGGGAGTGGTCTAAGGCAGTGTCTCTTCTTGAGGGTTACTCAAGAAGATTGGCCCGCCTCACCGGACAACGATTTCTCATTGTGGTTAACATGAGGAATGGTTCGTTTTGGAGGTTCATGCAGGACAATCTTTTCCTCTTGTGGTTAATGGAGGAAATGGTTCAGACAGTCATTCCTTATGGTTATACATTCTCTCTAGGGCGCACTTTGATTAGTGTAGGAGGAATGGCCCAGGGTGGGGAATGGTCTAAGCTCAGCAATCATGGACAAACATTCCTTAGGGTTATACATTCTCTCCAGGGCACACTTTGATTAGTGTAGGAGGAATGGTCGAGGGTGGGGAATGGTCCAGGACAGACATTCCTTAGGGTTTATACATTCTCTCCAAGGCGCACTTTGATTAGTGTAGGAAGAATGGCCCAGGGTGAGGAATGGTCCAGACTCAGACATTCCTTAGGGTTTATACATTCTGTCCAGGGTGCACTTTGATTAGTGTAGAAAGAATGGCCTAGGGTGAGGAATGGTCCATGCTCAGAAATCAGAAACAATCCTTCTTCCTTGTTTAAGAAGAATAGGGCAGATAGCCCATTGCTGATGAGGGCAGATATTCTTTGAAATCTCACAAACGTGAGTGAAATATTGGCCCAGATGATTCAGTTTATTTTTTAACAATATTTTCTGTGTAGGATGGCATTAGATGATTGTTATGGAGACTACCTATCTCCAGACAGTAGAGATATACTACTGTGGTGGATATGTTCCACTGTTCGTGAGGTGGATATTCTTTCAAAAGCTTACAGATGTGAGTGAAAGATTGGCCTAGATAATTCAGTCTATATCATAAAATTGCTTCTATGCAAATTGCTATTTGATGTTTGTTATGAAGATCATATGACAGTAGATGAAGACTACTGTGGTGGATATGGTCCACTATTCTGAGGCAGATATTCTTTCAGAGCTCACAGATGTGAGTGAAAGATTGGCCCAAACAAATCAGTTTATATCATAACATTGTTTCTATGTAGGTTGCTATCAGATGTTTGTTATGAAGACTGTATGACAGTAGATGAAGACTATTGTGGTGGATATGCTCCACTGTTCGTGACTATACGTTGTTGATCAAGTACTTGTGTGTTACTTGGTGTGGTAATGAACCACTGGATTGTAGTTATGTACTACTATGGATAGACACAGTTGTGTTCTATTTTTATTCTAATTGCCTTGAAGACTCTGGAAAGCAAGAGAAAACTCTAATGAGTTGGCTAATAACCCTAGAAGTCTTGTCGGCTCAAGAAGATAATTAATATTAGGTTATTAGCCTCCAAGAGAAGAAGTCGGCCAGAAATAATAATAATATATTGAATAGACACATATCCAGAAGGAGAAGTTGGCCCCAACAAATCTAGCAGAACCAGTATAAATACAGGGCGCCAGTTCTCGTTTGACAACATCTCAGAATTGCAAACAACAAGTGGTGTGCACTGCAGTTCCCAGTTTGGTGCGCACGTGTGGAGGAGAGTTGCAGGAGCAGTTGTTGCAGCTAGAAGTTTCAGTGTTGGCTTGGACTATCTCTTGGCTAGGGTTTGGACTATCTGATCAGTCTTTTGTGATGTGCTATCCTTGGGGAAAGGTGTGCTACCCTTTGTTTGGCTATCTAGGCTAGGGTTTGCTTCTGGAGGAATTCTCAGTCAAGGTTAAGGTGCTCGGAGGGTGGCTTCGGCGTATGGTTGGGTGACGAGGGTATCGTCAATGGTAAAATGAGCACACCATCTTCTATATTCTAATAGTATGTGGCTAGGGTTTCCGCAGGAAACCTAAGATGATAGCCATAGGCACTTTGGTGGAAGAGTGGTCACAACGACTGGTGGAGAAGACTATTTCGAGGTTAAAATATGCAGGAGGAAGACTACATGGATTTTTCTAAAGACCCTCTAGAGGAAAGCGATATCTAGGTAGCAGCAAGTGGCATGGGGATGGATATCGGTGATTTTGTTGTCGGCTGTGGAGGCGGAAATTCTGACAGTGGTTTTAGGCAGGTCTCTTTCCCTAGGGGAGATGATCAACCCATAGAAGCAGTTGTCGAAGTTTCGGAACCCACCCTTTACCATGCTAGATAGAAGGTTGTAGGGTTACAGGTTGAGGGTTCGTCCACAGGGATTCAACAGTGGTGGTCGGAGGGGGCACAACTAGGTTTTTCACATGATTTGTCAACAAAGAGTTCTTCCCAACCAGATTCACCCCTAGTTTCATCCTTGTGGAGCACCCTAGTAATTGAAGATGGGGTTTTGTTTGTGGGTTCAATTTTGATAGAAGGTTTTAACCTCACATCCCTTCCTAAAGATGTTTTTCATCTGCCAACTGTAGTGACGTCCTAAGGGCCTTTGTTGGGGATCGCAAGCCTGCCGCCAAGAAGTAGTGGCTCACCTCGAGAGACGCCTCCCCTCGACACAGAGGGTTTTATCTTGGCGTTTCTAAATTCGAAAGAACATCGAGTTTCTCCTTGGATGGTAGAGGTCCCAGAGTTGCATAAAGGGGGTTTAGAGGTCTTTGCTCGACCCTTGAGGGAGGTTGGGGATAACCTTTGCACTAAGAAAGGTACTATGAAGGGCCAGAAAAGGAAGTGTCTAAAGTCTAAAGGGAAGGTCGACAGCTTGGTCCTAGGTGAAGACGTGGAGCTTCAGGAAGTGGTTCTTATGGCGAACTAAACACTGGTTGGGAGAGCGAGAGGTCATTCCTTTACGTTGAAGACAGTAAATGATTGGGCATCTTCTGTCTAGAAGGAACATTTGGGTTATGTCCCAGAGATCATTGAATTAAACCAGAATTGATTTGCCTTCAATTTCTTATTGTCGAACCATGCACAGTGGGTTCTTGGGAAGAACTGGAGCATCAATAACACTTTGTTTCTTTTGAAGCCATGGACCCTTATTTTTTATGCAAGCCGTGAACAAATGGATATAATTCTGGTATGGATGCGGTTATTAGGACTTCCGATGTAGTATTTGTCTCACGAGGCCTTCAAGAGGATCGAGAATTGCTTGGGAGAATTCTTGGAGGTAGACATGTCTTTTAAGGAGTCTGGGCAGATGAAAGTTGCAAGAATATTGGTGTGCATAAATGTCAGGGAAGGGCTCGTAGAAAAGATAGAATTGAAATGGGGGCCTTATGCCCACACCCAGAATCTAGATTATGAGGATGTGCCCTTCCATTGTAGACAATGTCATCAATATGGACATCTGGTAGCGGATTGTCATCTTCTGCTAAGGACAAATAGGAAGAAGAGTGCTCCTCAAGCCCAAAAGCAGAGAATTTGTTTAGAATCTGCAGAAGAGGTACCAAGAATCGAAATGGAAGTTGAAGGTTGGATTGCCCCGAGAGAACAGACTATGGGGCCTGGGACAGTTGAGCCTAGTGTTGCGGACCAAAGGGAGAACGAAGCCTCGGTGGAAGAAAAGAGGGCATTGTCAAGTGATCAATTATTGACTTTATCTTCCCCAGCCTTGACCTTCAATTTTCTCACAGGTAACCCTTATCCTCCTGTCTCTTCATTAAATTTGATGTTAAACTTACTTAATTTGGTTGGAAATGAATGGATTGAGGCTCTGGGAAGCCTTTCCATATCCCCAAAACCGACCATTTCAAGAACTCTTCCCAGGATTCAACCTGCACTATGCCCTTCATCCTCTGTGAATGCCTGGGAGACAAATGCGAGTATAGTAACAGAGGTGGAGTCATCCTTGGATTCATATCGTCTTGGCTTGGGGCCAGATCCTACACAGGAAGGAGGAGGTAGACGAAGGAAGTCATTTTTATCAAAATCTCAATCTAAAGCCAAAAGTGATCTTTTGGCCAACAAACAACAATCAATTGAAAGGGCTCTTAGAGTTGTGCATGCCCAAAATAAGGGTACAAAATGAAAATCATGTCCTTTAATTGTAGGGGTCTGGCGAATCCCCACAAAAAACTCGCCCTCAAAAGGGTGGTGATTAATGACCACCTGGATGTAATTTTTCTACAAGAGACTTTGGCTGATGGAGAAGTGGTGTGCGTCGCTCTGGAAACCATGTTTCTGAGGTGGGATTTTATAACTTCGGATGTAAGAGGTAGGTCTGGTGGGTTGGTTGTCGGATGGAACTTCAAGACAGTTAAGATTCTTAATTTGTGGGGTTTGGAATCTTGTCTTGGAATATAACTCATCTCGGTGGATTTGGGGATGGAGCTATAGATTTTCAACATCTATGGTCCATATCAAGATCGTGTACCTTTCTAGGAGGATTTATTCAACAAGTCATGGATGGGAGGTGATTCCATAATTTTGGAGGGTGATTTTAATTTCTCGTTGGGATTAGAAAAAGTCTAGGGGCCTCGTGCTAGGGTTGATCCTCTCACTGATTACTTTACTCAAAATCTTGTTGCTAAAAACCTGATCGATGTGGAACCCTCCAAGCTAAAGCCAGTGTGGAGAAACAAGAGGGTGGGACAGGACCGGGTAGCTAAAAGAATTGACAGATTTGTTGTGTCGAAATTTTTTGTAGAGAGACAAGTACCGATAAAACAATGGATTGGTAGCGGTGGGGAGTCTGACCATTTCCCTATTGTTCTGGAAGTAAGAAAGGGCAATCTGAAACCAACCAGTCCCTTCAAATTCAATAACACTTGGACAAAAGATGAATCCTTTATAAATCTAGTTAAGGACAACTAGACACCCTACTATCATTTGGCTCCAGAATCGACGGCTTTCCAATTCGCTACTAATTTGAAAAAGGTAAAGATGAAAATTGTTGCATGGGCCAATTTAGAGAGACAGAGGGATGATCAAAAGCTAAAGGAGATTGAAGAGAGTCTTAAGAGGATCTATGACTTAGAAGGAGGAAGCTTCCTTTCTCAAAATGTTGATTTTTCAATAAGCTAGGCTTAAGCATGAAGTTCATTCCATTTTATCATTTTACTTAAACCATAACCAATTATGTTGCAACAACCAAGATCACAAGAAGAAACACCATGCACAAGTCCACAAGAAGTATCCTGGGAAACCCTTCTTAACAAGGGAAGAAAACCCAACCAATTTTTTGTTATATTCTTCAAGAAAAATACCTTCACCACCAAGAAAACCTAGCACACAAGAGGGTGTTCGCAAACCCTAGAAGACTAGTGCCCAAGAGAGGTGTGCACTTTTCCCAAGTAGATGTACTTGTTGAAATTTCCAAACTCGCACAAAAGATGTGTTTCCTCAATGGGGAATTTACCTTTACTTATATTAGACTTGACTTGTCAATAGAAGGGTTTATTGGCACAATAGGGCCGACCTCTCTATCTCATAATATAATTAATATTAACCAGACTAATTATCTTTTACATTAATTATCAATTACAATAAGGTGGGGCCGACATGTATCCTTTACCTTACAATTATGATTACAGGCAGGTCTGACTCTTGAACAATATAGCAAGGGATCTCATACACCCACTAGTGCTCAGCCACTAGGGGCACATCCATAGGGATGTTACTAGGATCACGTTCACCTGTGCTCGTCCACATGCACGTCTACTCAACAGATCTTCTTTCCCACTGCATTACACAGGAGAGTCATCTGGAGTTTCTCATCAAATCTGTGCTCAGAGGGGGCTAATACATCATCTTCATCTCTGTCTCATGACGATGCACCCAACACTTTGGGATTTCACATGTTCACCTTGTACTCAGTCACAAGCACGTCCAACTCTGCAGATCTCCTTTCTCACTCCGTTACACAGGAGAATCATCTAGAGTTCTTCTCAACTCTTTGTAAGGAGGAGGCCATCTCTACGTTCCAGCTCTGTCTCAGATAGGAACCACAAACCCCTCTCAGGGGCTCTTTCTCAGGTTTGTGTCGTGGAGAATGTCCCACATAGTTGCAATCATCAACACTCCCTCTCATTTAGGGAGGCATTCTTCATCAAGCCAAGTTTCACATGGATGTATTTTGATCTTTGTTCTTGGTTGTAGTTATCAACACTCCCTCTCAACTACGAAGGTATTCTTCACCAAGCTAATTTGGTGAATACATCTGCAATCTACTCATGTGTAGGAAGGTACTGCATGTGTACTATTTTCCTCTGCATCATGTCTCTAATATAATGATATTTTATCTCAACGTGTTTTGATCTATCATGAAACACTGGGTTCTTAACGAGATTTACACACAGCTCTGGTTATCATCATAGGATCCATCTCGTGATCAAGTAAATTTGTCAGAAGCTTGTGAAGCCATATTGTTTCACAAACTCGATGCTACATACTTTGCTTCTGTGGTACTCAAGGCCACATAGTTTTGTTTCCTGCTGCATCAAGAAACCATGGCAAACTTCACGGTAAGATAACAACCGAATGTGCTCTTTCGATCCACTGTACTCTTTGTTCATTCTGCATATCCCTGCAAACTCAAGTCTATACTGGAGACATATCACATGCCATATCTAACTGTGCCTTGTAGATATCTCAATACATGTTTCATTGTTATCCAGTGAGTCTGTCTTGGTTGACTCATGGAATGAATAAGTGCATTCACTGCATAGCATGAATCAAGTGTGGTGTTAACCAGATACATCAGTGATCCAATCAGTTGTGGATCAATCTTGTTTGAATCATCATCATTCATTTTCTTCAAATCCATCATTGTGGATTTGCATTATGTCATACTGAACTTCTTTAATATTCCCACTATATATTTTCCTTGACTCAAGAAAATCTCACCGGTCCTTTGTCATACTTCTTGTCCCAAGAAGTAGTGCATCATACGCATATCCCTCGTCTCAAAATCAGAATTCAAAGCTTACTTGTATCCAACAACAAGGCTTTCTAAATAAGTCATCAAAATCAGGCTCTCGTCGCCAACACTGTAATAATATAGGTTTGCATCAGCAATACTCTTTTTGAAACCCAAACTCATCAAGAATCCATCCATTTGATATAGTTTCCAACTCATGGATGGTAGTACGGATGGAAGTGTATTGGGCTTATTGGATCAAGTGTCTCATCGTAGAAAACTCCCTCTGTTTATGAGAATCCTTTGGCTATAGATCTCGTTTTGTATTTCTTGACACTTCCATTAGCTACATGTTTGATCTTATAGATCTACTTGGAAATTACCACAGACTTCCCTTTTGGTCCCTGAACAATATATTGAACATCATTCTTTTAAGATATATTGGTATTCTTTTGTTATGTCATCTTGCCATACATGTTCTCTTGTTGCTTCTCCGAGACAAGGAGGCTCAAAATCAATGAAGTGGATCATGATTGAAGGATAGCTCGAAAATCTCTTTTTCTTTCTCAGGATGTTCCTTGAGGAGTTTGTATGTTCTTCTTCCTCCTGCAGAGTGAGCCTAGGCAGGCCTTTTATGCCCTACTGCAATATCTCTGGACATATCATTTGGAGCAATTGGATCAGCTGGAATAATGTCTGTCTCCCTCTGAAATGCTAAAGGGGGAGAAGGTATTGTCTCATAATATCCATCTGAGATTCTTTGGATCTTTGAAAGGCTATCTCTTCTTCAAGGACAACATCTCTGCTTGTCTCAATCTTTCTCTGACCAGGGATGTAGATCTGGAATGTCTTCAAAGATTCATTGTTTATCCCATAAGTGTATCCTTTCTCCCTGGAGGGTCTAGCTTGGACTGCTTCTCTTTGGGTACATGAAAATACATTGGGCACCCAAATATCCTGAAGTGTTCAATCTTAGGCTTCATTCCAGTGATGGTTTCTTCGGGAGTTATGTTTTTCAAAGTCTGGTGAGGACTCTTATTCTGAACATATATTGTGTCATGCATGTTTCTGCCCATGGAATCATAGAAATATTCAGATCATGCATTATTGCATTGGTTGTCTCAATGATGGTTCTAGTATTCCTCTTTCTCAAATAGTTTTGACTCCCTCTGAGTTAAGTGGCTCCCTCTGAGTCAAGTGACTCCTTCTGAAGGATAAGCATCTTCCTTTGTTCTTAACCTGTCTGGAACAAGAAAACAAGAGGAACCAAAACAAGAATATCTCCTAAAGGACAATAATGAGTACATCTCTAGAATCAAAACAATTTAAGGATTGTTGTCACAGCTACAACACCTACTTGTAATGTAGCAAACTTTAGAAATATAGGTTTAGAGGAATGAAAATTACAACAATCAAACTTGGAGTCTTCAATTCCAGTGTGTTGTTCCTCTGAATGCACTGACATCCCTCTGGATCCAAGACTTCAGCAAAAGGTTCCTTCGTCTTGCAATTACCCTCATGATAAAGATACAAATAATATATATACAAGTACATACTTGAGGGTGTTGATACGATTTCTCCAATGGAACATGGTTGTTCTATGTCCTTTGACATCTTCATGAAGGAGGTGGTCACAGTGAAACCTTTTTGTATCACCCACAATAAGTCTTCCTTTGAAGTCTTGTCTTCCAGGAACTTGAAGTTGCTTGATCCATCAAGCTTATCTTCCATCATAATTTTGGATTCTTCACTACCCTTTGTCAACTGGGCTAGAAAACCTAACGGTTAGGCTAGGATAGCACTTTTAGGTTTTGTTGGACTTATGACTGCCAATAATAAGCCTTTGAAAGATAGGAGAACACTGGTGAGCTAAAGAGCTCCTTCAATGAATTGCAGAAACCCTAATAATGAAATTTCTGCAGAAATTAGCGAAATCCTAGAAACCCTAGGGCCAAAATTTCAAAATGCTTGAAATTTCAATCTAAAGCTTATTGGAGGTGCGCTGAAGGAGGTCGTACACTCCTATGGTATTTTTATCCCCAACGTCCAAGTGCCAAGTGTTGAAACCTCTTAGAAAGGTAGGTCGTACAGAATTTCTAGAAACCCTAAGAGGGCCTTACGGTTTTGCAAGAGAGAGAAGATAGTTGAAAATTGCTTGTGCAATGGGTTCTTCAAGACCTATGCTCTGATGCCATGTTGATTTTTCAATAAGCTAGGGTTAAGCATGAATTTCATTCCATTTTAGCATTTTACTTAAACCATAACCAATTATGTTGCAACAACTAAGATCACAAGAAGAAACACCATGCACAAGTACAGAAGAAGTATCCTGGGAAACCCTTCTCAAAAAGGGAAGAAAGTCCAACCAATTCGTTGCTATATTCTTCAAGAGAAATACCTTCACCACTAAGAAAACCTGGCACACAAAAGGGTGTTCACAAACCCTAGAATACTAGCGCCCAAGAGAGGTGCGCACTTTTCCCAAGTAGATACACTTGCTGAAATTTCCAAACTCACAAAAAATATGTGTTTCCTCAATGGGGAATTTACCTTTACTTATATTAGACTTGACCTGTCAACAGAAGTGTCTATTAGCACAACATGGCCAACCTCTCTATCTCATAATATAATTAATATTAACCGGATTAATTATCTTTTACATTAATTATTAATTACATTAAGGTGGGGCTGACCTGTATCCTTTACATTACAATTAGGATTACAAGTAGGTCTGACTCTTAAACAATATAGCAAGGGATCTCATACACCCACTAGTGCTCAGCCACTGGGGGCACATCCATAGGAATGTCCATATCTCTGGCTCACTGCATTACATAGAAGAACCACTTCTTCACTAGTGCTTAACCACTAGGATCACGTTCACATGTGCTCGTCCACAGGCACATCCACTCAACATATCTTCTTTCCCACTACATTACACAGGAGATTCATCTGGATTTTCTCATCAACTCTATGCATAGAGGAGGATAATACATCATCTTAATCTCTGTCTCATGACGATGCACCCAACACTTTGGGATTTCACAAGTTCATCTTGTGATCATCCACGTGCATGTCCAACTCTGTAGATCTCCTTTCTCACTGCGTTACACAGGATAATCATCTAGAGTTCTTCTCAACTCTCTGTAGTGAGGAGGCCATCTCTATGTTCCATCTCTGTCTCAGATAGGAACCACACACCCCTCTCAGGGGCTCTCTCTTAGGTTTGTGTCCTGGATAATGTCTCACATAGCTGTAATCATCAACACAAAATTCCAAGGAAGATCCGCTCATGATAGAAGAGAAGAGGAAGACTATACTTCATGAGAAAGAGGAAACTTGGAGATTAAAAAGCAAAGCGATATGGCTAGAGAGTGGGGATGAAAATACAAAGTTTTTTCAGGCCTATGCAAAAGGAAGGTGATTTTCCAATACTATCTGGAGCATAGAAGATCAACAAGGAAATATTGAAAACATATTTGAAGGCATGGCACATATGGGAAGGGAACACTTCCAAATGTTTTTCTAAGCTGAGGAAAGGACATCTATTGTAATTGTCATTTGACTAGCCAAACCATTCCGTAGATTTGTAGAGGAGGAAGACAATCACTCTCTAATGGAAGAAGTTTCAGAAGAAGAGTTAAAGGAGGCACTTCACAGCTTTTAGAAGGACAAAAGCCTTGGACCAGATGTGTGGTCAATTGAATTGTTTTTGGGCCTCTACGAGATTTTGGGATAGGACATTATCTATGTAGTAGAAGACATTAGATCCTCTAGTCATATTTCAACCAGTTTCAACTCTACCTTCATAGCCCCCATCCCTAAATCTAATCTTCCATCTTCTTTGGATGAATTCAGGCCCATCTCTCTATGTAACTGCATTTACAAGATTGTAGCTAAAATCATTGCTAGAAGAGTTAAAGCGGTGCTATCAAATTGGATTTCTAGTGAACAGTTTGGATTTCTGAAAGGACGACAAATTCATGAAGCCATTGCAGTCGCACAAGAGAGTCTTCACAGTTTAACAAGCAGAAAGATGAAAGGAGTAGTCCTGAAAATCAACCTCTACAAAGATTATGATAGGGTAAGTTGGTTATATATACATCTTTTACTAACTCATATGGGTTTTGAAGTTTCTTTTATCAGGTGGGTGATGAGTTGCATTACTACGGTCTCCTTTGTTGTTTTAATCAATGGATCAGCCTCCCATTTTTTCCATTTTGAAAGGGGCCTTTGCCATGGATGTACGTTATCACCTTTATTGTTTCTTCTGGTTGCGGAAGGCCTCAGCAGGGCTCTAGGAGAAGCAAAGCGTCAAGGAACTTTCTATAGAATCCATATTTCTCCAAACCTCAAGATTTCACATATGTTGTTCATGGATGATGTCCTAATATTCCGTGTCAGAACAAGAAGGGATGTTGAAACACTAGAAGGTATTCTCAATATCTTTTCCAGAGCCACACGGATGCAGATAAATGAAGAAAAACATCACTTTCATGTCATATGCTCTCAGAGGAAGAAATGATACCATACAGACAGTTGTTCCCATATGAACTAAAGGAGGTGGACGATGGGATAAAGTACCTGGGGTTCAATCTGAAGCCAAACAACCATAGAAAGGCTGATTGGATTTGGTTGTTGGGAAAGTTGGAAAAAAATCTTTAGATTTGGAGTCATAGATGGCTCTCTGGGGCTGGAAGACTAGTTTTGGTTAAATATTTCCTTGAAGCAATATCGGTTTACTAGATGTCACTCTCTTGGATCCCAAAAGAAACTCTAGAAGAAGATAGGTGTATTTGTTTCAAATTTATGTGGAGTGGCAACTCGGAGTCATATGTTGCTCCTTGGGTTAGATGGGAAAGGATAGTAATTCCAAATCCTCTTGGAGGCTGAGTACTAAAAAATATCTTCCTTTTCTCAAAAGCATTTGCTGCAAAATCTGTTTGGAGGCTACTTTCAACATCAAGTCTTTAGACTAGAGTGGTGTATCATAAATACATAGCCCCAAACTCCCTGGAAGATTGGATAAGGAGCCCTGATTAGAAAAAGCATGGAGTTTCAATTATTTGAAAAGCTATGATAAGATCTTTCCCACTCATCGGAGATGGGTTAGCCTGGAATATGGGGAACGAACAAAAAGTCAGGTTGGGGGTTGATCCATGGACGAGATGTAACAAACTTCATATCCTCCCAGGTCCCACCGCGGAACATCTTTAGACGCTTGGGTATGTAACTCTAAATCAGATTGTTGACCCTTTACAAAATACCCTTTGGGCACAAGGGTGGCAATAGGCAAATGATATGGGCCTTGAAGGTGAAGATATCAGATTAATGGAAAGATATATAACAACTTTAAGGACTTCCCAGGTTAGACTAAGAGATAGGGAGGATGAACTGGTCTGGGGTCATACCCCGTCAGGTATCTACACTCCAAAATTTGGTTATATCCAGCTGAGCATTGAACTTCATCAACGGGAGCCACTCTGGTGGTGGAAAAAGCTATGAAAGTAGAAATGTTCGACTAAAACAAGGCTCTTTATGTGGTGTGTTATGGAAAACAAATCTCCTACATGGGATAACATTCAGAAAAGGAACAATCAGGGGCCGGGTTGGTGATATTTATGCAAAAATGAAGAAGAATCAACTCTGCACCTTTTTATGGGTTGCCCCTACATAAGGGAAGTTTGGAGAGAGTGCACTAGATTATTGGGAATTAATTGTATATGGAACGAGCCCTCCCCGGAGAGGATGTGGCACTTTTGGCTAGATCGAAGAGATTTCAAACCTATAAAATCACTCCCACTATTAATCAATAGGGGTGTTTGGTTGGCCTGAAATAAGATCATTTTTCAAGATAATCCCATTGTTCCTGAAATCATAGCAGCCCAAAGACTGGAAATTCTTTTTTATTATCCGCAGGAAAAAGGATTAGCAGGATTTCGGGTGATACAAGAAGAAGAGATAGACAAGTCCAAGACTTGGGGGTATTTTGACGGAGCTTCACAAAACATAGACTATGGTGGAGGAGCACTCCTTTATCTCAGTGACTCACATTTCTTCAAGATGACGATGGGTCTGGGTGAAGGAAAAAACAATTTTGCTGAACTCATGATCCTAAAACTACTTATCCTTTTTGCCATTGAAAATGGTTGCAGGGAGATCAATGTGTTTTGGGATTCCATGACAATGATAAATTGGTCTAGGGGAACCCAGATATGCCTCAATCTAAGATTAGTTTCAGTTCTCGAAGAAGTAAAATCTTTACAGAGCACCTTTGATAGTTTCACTTGTTGTAATGTCTATAGGGAAAGAAATGAGGAAGCAGACCAGAGGTTGAAAGAGGGCATTCATTTAGCTTTGGGCCAATGTAAAATTTTAGAATTCAAGAATGGAACACTGACAAATCTCTTTCACAGGCCTTTTTTATAAGGCCTACCAACACAAGGATACAATTATCAATTTCACAACAGATCGGGGATACAACTAAATTTTTGTTTGCAGACATTACAGTACAGATATGGTTTTGTTTTCAGATATATATCTAGTCTTTTAAATAGTTTGAAGTTATTTTGTAGTCTATCGAACAGACTATGTTGTATAGATTGTAATTATCTAAACGATCATGAATATGTAAGCATTTTTGAAGAACAATCAAAATGTAGCAGAAAGGCAAAATTATTATGTAACAATCAACATTGTTGGCTCAAAGCAGTACAAAAATGCACTCAAAGTGCATCTACAAAATGTAATTTTGTTCACACCTGCTGAAATAAAATTACGCGCTTTTTTTCCAAGGAAAAAAAAACATAATTTCCTATAGGTAATTGATCCAGGGGATCAAAATTTGCTCAAAAATCAAAGTGCTTAGAATTACTTCAAAACAGACATGTGTGTAGGCCTCGTCCTCACGATCCCAATGCAACTTGAACTGGTTCAAACAGACGTCGTATGAGTGAGATATTGTGTTCTGTCCATTTTGCCAAACAAGCAAATTTGTGTTGATTGTACAGTCCGTACAATGCTGACGTGGCATGGTATGGTCCCACATGTGCCAGTGACATGGACTAGCCACTATGCAGAGGTGTTGAGTTGGCAGGTTGACTGGGCAGGTGATGTGGCAAGGTACATGGACTAGTATATTACTAACACGTGTCATTATTTGGCAAGTTATATGGTGCCACGTGGCCCAGTCGTGGGCTGCCACGTGGCACCCCTCCAGTGCAGAAAAGATTGTGGTAGTCCGCGGGGGTCGAACCCCCGACCTCTAGGGCGCATGGCATAGTCTCTGCATAGGTCGAGACGCCAACCTGCCTATGCATTGTTTCTTACCCCTATACTCCTTTATATTTATTTGAATTGAAACAAGTGTTGGGTTGGCGGAGAAAAGGGTCGGGGCTTAGCCCTAGCCCCTAGTTCATAAACAATACGACCATTACATATAACTAGTGGCGTGGGTATGTTTTCCCACGGTGTTTATATCGAAAGGCGCAAGAATGTTGCCATATGGCCACTCTAGATGATCGTTGGTGGACTTTTCTCCATTATCCGACGAGAGGCCCGAGATAGGCGCTAGGACGTGGCCATATGGCCCCCATGCGACCAACACCTCCATCGAAAAAGGCGCTAGGCCTCTAACTGATCAAAAATTCACCCCATTTCTTGCAATGGTGCGGTGTGCTGGTTTTTTGGGCCCAATAACGTTGCAGGAGCTAGGTTAGTCACACATAGGTGTGAATTGGAGAACCATAGACAACAAGCTTGAAGGGGAAATTTTCCAGGAGGATATCTTCTTCATTTTTTGGCCAAACCAGGTGCAGAAAGAGCCCATCTAGGGGTTTTTGGATGTTCTGGAGGCATTGCAACCATCTATTTGGCATTTTGAGCATTGTAAAGAAATATTTTTAGCACTTTGAGCAAATTATTAAAAAGATCCATTGAAAGTTGGACCAGGAGATGTAGCCCAAGAGAGGGGTGCACTCCTTTATCATTTGTTGTGTTATGTGTTTACTTTGATGGTTGTTATTGTTGGTTATTATGTGCATCTTAAGTGTAAAAAATCTCTAGTTTATGTGTTTGAAAATTGATCCTTTTGCCCAAGCACACATAATTAACACTTACAAGTATTTTAAAGGCTACAAGTCTTCTCATTTTCAGATCAAGTTGGTATCATAACATAGGTTTTTGAAGGCTTAATTGTTTACAAGTGTTTTGTTTTCTGATGCTTACAAGGTTGAATCTCACAAGAGGAGAAGGTCAACTTGTAGAGCCAAGTTCTCAACTATCAAGAAGGAGAACTACCAAATCACCTCAAGCTTCAAGGAGATATTCACCAAGTAAGGCTCATGAGGAGCGTCATGAAACTCTTCCTTTAGAGGAGGAAACTTTCAGAAAAGATTTCTATGATATGAATGAGATGGTGAAAGTTTTATATAAAGAAAGAAATGCAAGATTGCAAGGTGAAAGATCAAACCCTCCAAAGGGTAATGGAGATAGTGGCGATAAAACTCCAAAGGGAAATGGAGGGAATGGTGATTTTCCACCTCCTTCACCTCCATCTTCCACCTCTTCTACCATTTCACAACCACCTTCAAATTCTCCAAAAGAACATGGTAAAACTCCTCTACAAACTCCTTTGCTTAAGCTTCATTATTAAGTTTGAATTGCCTATGTACAATGGGGAGGTAAATGCTGAGAAATTGGATAACTAGATTCGTCAGATTGAAGTGTATTGTAGGATACAAAGGATCAAAGATGATGAAACTAAGATTCAACTTGCTTCTTAAAGATTGGACAATGAAACACTCATTTTGTGGGAAGCCAAAACTCAAGAGGAAATGAAGAAACATGGTAAAGTTTTATCCTCTTGGAATGATTTTATTGTTGCACTTAAAAGACAATTTTATCCATTAGCATACGTGCAGAAAGCTATTATGGATTGGCAAAACTTTAGACAAGCTAAAGGGCAAAGTGTTCAAAGCTACACTCAAGAATTTAGAAGAAGGGCTTTGATTTTGGGTATAGATTTGTCTTCTCAAGAAACTTTACTCAAATATATTGGAGGATTGCATAGCTGCTTGAGGCACACCATACTTATGTTTAACCCTACAAGTATAGATGAAGTTTGTGTACATGCAACTCATTTGGAAGCAAGAGGGAGGAATGAACCTCAATAGGGCAACACGAAACCTTTTGTTCATGGAGACAAAGGAAAGAAGAAGTTCAAGGGAAATGGAAGAAATAATGCTTCAGTCAAGAAAGACAGAGAGAAACTCACATGTAAACATTGTTCAAAAGATGGCCATGATGAAGACCATTGTTGGAAACTTCATCCTGAAAAGAGACCCAAAAAGTTCAACAATAAGGAGAAACCAAAGACTACTACAACTGTGCAACATGACTTAGGTTCTGATTCGGGTGATGAAACAAAGATTACAGCCATGGGTTTTCAAGGTAAGGACTCTATTGCAAGTACTAGTTCTTCAAGTAGTAATATCCTCAATGAAACTCAACAGGAAAAAGAAAGAATAGAGCTTTTCCACATAAGGATGATTTCAAAGAGTACCAAGATAGATACTCTTTTTGATACTGGATCTCAAGCAAACCTCATATCTGAAGACACTATCAAGAAACTAAAATTGGAAACTAATCCACATCCTAAACCATACCCTCTAGGATGGATATGTGACAATGCCAAATTTCAAGTGACAAGAAGGTGTAAACTTAGATTTTCCATCACTACAAATTTTATAGATGAGGTAGAGCTTGATGTTATTCCTTTGGATATATGTGGTATTGTGTTGGGAATCCCATACTTATATGATAGAAGAGCCATCTTTCATCGTCATGAGAACAAGCATCATTTGTTTAAAAATGGAGTTGAGTACATTGTTAGAGCACATACAAAGAAGTTGATTTTGCCACTTGTAAATGTTGGACAAATGAAGAGATTAGTCAATGCTAGTAAGAATTTTGTCCTCTTGATGATCAAACCCAAAGACAATGTTGAAAAAGAAGCTTTCCAAGGTTGTGATTCAAAGTTGAAATCTGATTTATATGAGGTTGTTAACCAATATGATGAGATGTTTCAGGAACCAAAGAGATTGCCTCCAAAAAGGGATATCCAACATGAGATACAATTGCAGCAAGATTGTCCTCTTCCAAACATCGGTATGTACATGATGTTAGTCATGGAGAATGTTGAAATTAAAAAACAAATCCAAGAGTTGCTTGACAAAGGGGTCATCATGCCAAGCACATCACCATGTGGATCACCAATTGTTTTAGTGCCAAAGAAAGATGATACATGGCGCATGCATGTAGATTTCAGGGCCTTGAACAAGATTATGGTAAATAATCATTATCCTCTTCCTAGAATTGATGATTTGCTTGATCAATTGAAAGATATTAGTATTTTACTAAATTGGATTTGAGAAGTGGATATCATCAGATTAGGATTGCTAAAGGAGGCACTTGGAAGACAACTTTCAAAACAAAGCAAGGTTTGTTTGAGTGGATGGTAATGCCATTTGGACTTTGCAATGCTCCTGCTACATTCATGAGAGTCATGAAGGATGTTTTAAGACCTTTTCTTGATGATTGTGTGATTGTCTACTTGGATGACATTTTGATATTTAACAAATCTCGTGAAGATCATATTATGCATGTAAAACAAGTTTTGGATGTCTTAAAGAAAGAAAAATTATTTTTAAAGATGTCTAAATGTGAGTTTGGAAAGACCTCACTTATTTACTTGGGGCATATTGTTGGAGGAGGAGAACTGAAAATTGATCCTTCCAAGGTCAAAGTTATTTTGGATTGGCCAAAGCCCAACAATGAGACAGAGATAAGAAGCTTTTTTGGAGCAACCCAATATTGGAGAAAGTTTATTGCTAACTTCTCTCCAATTGCAGCTCCATTACATGTAGTGACAAGCATCAAGCAAGTTTTCCAATGGGGAGGCAAGCAACAAAAATCATTTGATGCATTGAAGGAGAAGATTAGTTCGGATTCAGTTCTTGCACTTCCAAATTTGAGACAGCCATTTGAGATCCAAACAGATGCAAGAAACTATGCAATGGGAGCAGTCTTGGCAACATGGTAAGCACATTTGTTTTTATTCTAAAAATTTTAATGGTGCAGTGATTAACTATCCTACTTATGATTAGGATTTGTATGCATTGGTGCAAAGTGTGAAAAAATTGAAACATTATTTGTTTGGAAAAGAAACTATCATTCACACAGATCATCAACCATTACAATACTTACAATCACAAACGACGCCGCAACAAGCAAGGCACTTCAGATGGATGGGTTTTCTACAACATTTCCACTTGGTTATAAGGTGTAAAAAAGGAATTTATAAAAAATTTGTTGATATGCTTTCCAGGCCTATTGTTAGTGCTTCAATTATTCTTAAGCAAAATTCTATAATGCATGAGAGCTATGTTGAACAATATGCTTTAGATGTTGATTTTAAAGAGGTTTATGCAACTTTCTATCATTCTAACCAAGTCGAGGAATTGGATTACCATGTGCATGATAAGATTTTGTATCATCTTGGCAAGTTATGTATTCCACAGAGTGAAAGAGTCAACATCATAAGGGAAGCTCATTCTTCTCTTATTGGTGGCCACTTTGGTGTAGGCAATGTTAATGTTTAAGCTATTATTAGGTTTCTTTTCAAATTACTAGATAACCATAACATAGATAGGATCACTAAGAAATACACAATCACAAGAGACACATCATTTATCCCGGGAAACCCTCATGGGGGAGAAAACACAACAAAAACTTCCTTAATATAGATAGCCAATACAATGCCAAGAGATAACTCAAACAATACAGAAAGTCATCTCCCAAGATTGCGCCTCTATCTCTCTTCTTTCTTCTCCAACTGCAACTCCAAAATTGCACTCTGATGAACAAGTGAGTGTGTGTTAAAATGAGGCGCTAGCCTCTCTTATTTATACAATCTGACAGGTGTGAACGGAAGTGTCTTTTCACTGGGAGGGACGACTTCTCATTCTAGGTGGTTATAACCACTTTAATATATTATGGGGTCTGACTTCTCATTTAGCCTATTATAATTAGGGTTTGACCAATCTGCAAAAGGGGATTTGGTCATTTACAATACCTGACATGATCAATCCATAAAAGGGGATTGATCTAATGAATAATACATCAATAATAAATAGAATACTCTTTGCAGTTACAATATTTCAACACTCCCCCTTAACAAGAAGGGTATTCTACAACAACATCAGGTGAGAGAAAGGGCAACATCATCAACAACATCTTGGAACACTGGCTGACATATCTATAAATCATCGGAAGTTTTTCTCATCATCATTATTCACAGCATGGAGTTGGAGTAGCATCATCATCCTCATTAGCATGAGGCTGAAGTAACACCATCATCTTCTTTAGCATGAGGCTAAAGTAATATTATCAACATCTTTAGCATGAGGCTAAAGTAATATTATCAACATCTTTAGCATGAGGCTAAAGTAACATCATCATCTTCATCATTAAAGATGAAATAACATCATCATCATCATCTTCAGCAGGAAGCTGAAGTGGCATCATCAACATCATCTTTGGCAAGAAGCTAAAGTGGCATCATCAACACCATCTTCAACAAAAAGTTAAAGTGACATCATCACCATCATCTTTAGCAAGAAGCTAAAGTGGCATCATCAACACCATCTTCAGCAAGAAGTTAAAGTGGCATCATCACCATCATCTTTAGCAAGATGCTAAAGTGGCATCATCAACATCTGCATCAACATGGATTAGTATAACACTAATACATCATCATCATCAATAACAACAACAACACAACACAAAGGTTGGAGCATCATCAACATCAGCACTAGGCTGAGAGTCTTCAACACAAGGTTGGCATCACAACACGAAGCGGAAACACATCATCACAACACGAGGCTGGCACATCATGAACATGAAGCTAGCATCACAACACGAAGTTGGTAACACATCATCACAGCACGAGGCTGGCACATCATCAACATGAAGCTGGCATCACAACACAAAGTTGGTAACACATCATCACAACACGAGGCTGGCACATCATCAACATGAAGCTGGCATCACAACACAAGGATAGCACATCATCACAACATGAGGCTGGCATGTCATCAACACGAGGCTGGCATCACAACAATTAAGCTGGCACATCATCACAACAATTAAGGTGGCACATCGTCACAACAATTAAGGTGGCACATCATCACAACAATTAAGTTGGCACATCATCACAACAATTAAGCTGGCACATCATCACAACAATTAAGCTATCATATCATCACTACTCCCCCTTTCGAGGGAGGTCCTTTCGGACCATACCAAGCTTATCTCGAAAGAGCTCAAACTTTACACGAGATAGAGGCTTGGTCAACACATCAACAACATGTTCATCTGTGCTAACATACTAGAGCTTTATATCTCCTCTCTGCACCATATCATAGATGAAGTGATATCGAATCTCTATGTGCTTCGACTCGTTATGGAACACATCATCTTTATACAACTCTGAATATCACATAGGATCACGGTGGCTTCCATTTCTAGATCAAATAGATTTGTCAACAACATTCGAAGCCATACGACTTCACAATTGGCAGAACATGAAACAATGTATTTTGCTTCCGCTGTGCTGAGAGAAATGCTTGATTGCTTCGTACTCTACCATGAGATCATGGCTAACCTCAGACTGAAACAACATCCTGAAGTGTTCTTTCTATCATAAACACTTCTAGCTCAATCTAAATTTGTTTAACCACTCAGTCCGAAGTCATGATCTCTAGTATAATAGAGACCAAAATGCAACGTACCCTTAAGGTATCTCATCATATGTTTTGCAACAACAATGTGAACATGTCTAGGTTCTACCGGACACTAACTCAAGGCAAAACATATATCTAGCCTGACATTCGTCAGATACATCACTGAACTAGTAATCTGTCTGAACAAAGCAACATCAACCAATTCTGGCAAGGTATCTACGAGGAGCTTCAACTTCGTTTCCATGGGTGTGTACATGGATTTTCATTTCAACATGTCAACCCTTTTCAATTTTAACTGCATACTTCCCTTGGTTAAGGAATATCTTCTTTGTGCTCTGCCAATCTTCAAGACCTAAGAGATAATTCATTTAGGTCTTCCATCAAACTTTGTGGCAATTTTCTTCTACAATCTGTGATGCGCTTTTCTTCATCTTGTCAAAGATACATCATCTACATATAGTAGTAGCATCACTGGCTCATCATTCACAACCTTGAGATAAAGGTTAGAATCAACTTTACTCTTGGTAAAGTCTAAGCTCTTCATGAAACTGTCAATTCTTCCATAACAAGCTCTAGGAGCTTGCTTCAACACATACATAGCTTCCTTCAACTGACAGACACGAGTCTTTCTATCTTCAATCCTCAAATCAAAGTTTCTCATTACATTGTACCAATCTTGTACACTTGCTCAGCTGCAATTCAATTTGCACAATCATGTGCTAGCTCTATGTGCTTTCTGCAAAGCACTATTGGTCTCACTGTCTGGGAGTATTTCCTCTACTCTCTTTGCAACTATTCCTTCTGGAACTGAGACTTTGCACCCGTACTTGCTCTAAAGCTGAGAATGATTACTTCATCCTCATTGTGGCTGCTAAAATCCGTGAGTAACTCCTCTTATTCTATCACCACAACAACTTCATCTGAAACTGAGAGAGGCTCAATAACTGATACTGAAGGTAGCTCTTCTTCTTTCATGGAGGTAACTCTATGTTTCATTGTAGTCATGTATCCATGATCCAACTAATGTAATGCACCAACTACCACTCAATTTTAAATGGGGATTTCTCCCCCTGCATCTCATACTATATATGGAACATGGTTGTTCTAGTTGTCTTCATAAATACTGGAACTATTTCTTCAATAAATGTCTCGTCATAGTCTTTTCCCTTTTGCTGGGAGAATCCTTTGAACACTCATCAGGATTTGTACATCTGCAACATGCTTGATCTGTATAGATCAATCTTGGAAGTCAATACCGACTTCTCTTCTATTCTCACGGAAGAATCCATATCCTAGTCTTTCTTGACTAGCTTCCTTCTCTGTTACTAAAACAAGGGAATCTTCCCAGGAGATTTCATATCTCCTAGAAGTTTCTGAAGCTACGATCTAGTCTTCTCATGAAATTTGTCTCCCAATCCCGGGAGATATCTCTTCATCTGATCCTTTATGAGATCAAGCTTACTCTCGATTTCTTCTGAGTCTACAAGGACTTCATCATCTCTTACAGGGTATGCTTGGTCTTGAATACCAAGTCTAAATATGAAAGATTGAGTCAGGCTTCAAATGAGTTTTTCTTTCTGTCAAGGTGGCTTCATTAACCTTTGAACAATTCTTCTGTGAGTTCTTGTTCTAATGTTTGGTCATCTTTGGAGCCTTCTGCTCCTTTCAATAAATATTCATATGAGATACTCTGAATCTCAAAAGATAGCTTCTCCTTCATCTTCTTTGGTACATGAGTGTATATGGTCATGTACATAGTCTGCTTCTTGTCTCATATAATATGTTTCCTTCAACAACCTTCACTATAGCTTCCTTAGGGTTATCACATGTGACCTTAAACAAGGTCAACAAAACAACACGCAAGAATAATACTCTTTTGATAATAGTAGATAAAACAATAGCACAAATAATCATCACAGTAGCTCCTTTAAGAGCCATCACTTGTGACTTGTCTGAAGCAAAGATCAAAAGTAAGAAATACAATACGAAATGAGGTCAACACTCTTATAGTGTTGTGATCAAACATTCCTCCATGGCAACCTAGAACTAACACAAGAAGTTTCTTCTAGAGGAGATGTTATTTGTATCTGGAAAATGATTACATTAAGCAGTTATCTCAATATGCTCACATTCTACCAAGTATAATACTTTTTAAGGACTGATATCTCAACTATAGTGTTTACTTGTAAAGGGGTGGTCAACAACTTGTCATGTGCAACTTTGAATCTTATCAACTTAATTAATCAAACCTGGAACCTGGAGCCTTGTCCTCAAGAATGAGTGTGCTACTTTTCTTCCAAGTCTCCTTCACTCAAGATGACAAGTGCTTTCTTCAACCTGTCTTATGTACTAAGACAACATCTTATCTTGATAGAAGGTTGGGTTAGAGGATAAACTTTATGATCTCAACTTTAATCCATCTAATACCTTGACTTTAATTTTGATCAAAGGTTAGTATGATGGTCATAGCTTCAACATGCAATCTAGATCAAAATAATGTCATAACAAATAAATGCATATCAGAATAATCAAACCTGGGTTGCATTATTCCTTTGAATGTGTTGGATCTTGAGATCCTTCTGGATCTATGGCAAGAGATCCCTTCTCATGCAAATACCCTTTAAAGATTAACAATTTAAGCATATGTGAGTACATACCTCTGATAACATTTGTAGGTAGTGACACCATCTGGTAGTAGCGGTAATAATTACCAACTCTTAAAAACTTCAAGGGTGACTGCAACTGGTACTACAAATGATACTTCAACTGATATTGCTACCACAATTAATTTTGTGACTGCAACTACAACTACAACTTAGGGTTTTATGAGGAAACCCTAATTTTTCAAACTTCAAATTTTGAAATCCTGATCCATGGGCTAGATGCGCTGAGCTGAGGCGAGTAGGCTGGTACAATCAGATTTATGAAAATTCAAATTTCCCCCCCTCAAGCTTGACCAACGGATTTCTGGACTGGTGCTTCTGGTTTTCTAGTACTTCTGGTTTTCTGGTACATCTGGTACTCTGTACTTCTGGTTGTTTTCTGGTACTTAGTGAAAACTAGGGTTTCACTTTTCGGGAGATCTAGCCATTAAAAAGGTGTGCTGAAGATGCCAAAGTGTTCCTTGAGGTAGGGCACACTTTTCTAGATGGCTTTGGGGCTAAAATTGATCTTCAATAAAAAGCCTTAATTTGCATGTACTACAACAATGACATTTTTCTTCTTCTTGTGAAAGATGCTCTCTTTAGCTTAGCTCTGATACAATGTTAAGGTTTAAGCTATTATTAGGTTTCTTTTCAAATTACTAGATAACCATAGCATCGATAGGATCATTGAGAAATACACAGTCACAAGAGACACATCATTTATCCTGGGAAACCCTCATGGGGGAGAAAACCCAACAAAAACTTCCTTAATATAGATAGCCAATACAATGCCAAGAGATAACTCAAACAATACAGAAAGTCCTCTCCCAATAATGCGCCTCTCTCTCTCTCTTCTTTCTTCTCCAAATGCAGCTCCAAACTTGCGCTCTGATGAACAAGTGAGTGTGTGTTCAAATGAGGCGTTAGCCTATCTTATTTATACAATCTAGCAGGTGTGAACGAAAGTGTCTTTTCACTGGCAGGGCCGACTTCTCATTCTGGGTGGTTATAACCACTTTAATATATTATGGGGGCCGACTTCTCATTTAGCCTATTACAATTAGGGTTTGACCAATCAACAAAAGGGGATTTGGTCATTTACAATACCTGACATGATCAATCCACAAAAGGGGATTGATCTAATGAATAATACATCAATAATAAATAGAATACTCTTTGTAGTTACAATATTTCAATAGGCAAGATGGTGGCTAATTTGCAACGGTATTTCTATTGGCCTAAAATGAATGAAAGTGTTTCAAGATATTGAAGAGGATGTTCTCTATGTGCTACAAGCAAGCCTAGCAATAGAAAGTTGGGTTTGTATACTCCACTTCCAGTTGCTTCTCGTCCTTGGGAAAGCATTTCCATGGACTTTGTAGGAGGTCTACCTATGTCTAAAAAAAATCATGATTATCTTTATGTTGTGGTTGACCGTTTCAACTAAATGTGTAGTTCGATGCCTTGTAAGAAGCAGGTTACAGTTGAGCAAACGACACATATGTTCTTTCAACATGTTTGGGTACAATTTGGGTTGCCTAAATCCATTGTTTCTGATTGAGTTTCTCGATTTATTGGGAGCTTTTGGTCAAGTTTATGGGCACTCATGGACACTAAGCTAAAAAAGAGCACAACTTTTCATCCACAAACCGATGGTCAAACATAAGTAGTTAATAGGACAATAGTGCATCTTCTTCGTGGCTATTGCAGAAAGCATCCTAAGCTTTGGGATGAGCACCTACACTACATTCATCATGCTTAGAACTAGGCTAAGCACTCTTCAACTCAAACATCTCCATTTGAAGCATGTTTTGGTTATTTGCCCAAATATCCTTTAGATTTTATCTTTGGGAAAGACACTGCTATTGATGGTCAATATGACATTGATAGGGCAAAGAAGTTCATTGAAAAAATTCAGTTGGTGCACCAAATGGTACAAGAACAGTTGGAAAAGAGCCAAGTCAAGTACAAGACAAGACATGACAAACATCGTGTTTATCACAGTTTCCAAGTTGGAGATGAAGTTTGGATTTACATTAGCAAAGAGAGGCTTAAAGGAGAAGGTAAAACACTGAAACCAAGTAGATATGGACCTTTCAAGATTCTTGAAAAGATTGGTAACAATGCCTTCCATTTGGATTTGCCTCCTTATATGTAAATGTATGCAGTTGTCAATATTGAGAATTTGAGATTGTATGAGCCTCCTTTGATTGATGATCAAGGAGAACATGTTCATATTCCTTCTATAGATGATTTCTCACCAGAATATCTTTCAGAACTACATGAAGACACAATCCTTGACAGGAGGATGAGAACTTCAAAATGAGGGAATGTGGAATACCTTTGAGTTGGTCTTAAAGGCACAAATCCAAGCAAGGCTAAGTGGATTGAGGTTGGAAAGGTGGGGGAACTGTACCCTCATCTTCAAATAGACTGAAAGTAGTCTTTTGGAGGTCCAAAAGCTTCCGAATGGGAAGGAGTGATCCAGGGGATCAAAATTTATTCAAAACTCAAAGTTCTCGGAATTGCTTCAAAATGGACACGTGCATAGGCCTCGTCCTCATGATCCCAACGCAAGTTGAATAGGTTAAAACGGATGTCATATGAGTGAGATATCGTGTTCTATCCATTTTTCCAGACATGCAAAACTTTGCTGACTGTACAGTCCGTATAGTGATGATGTGGCATGGTATGGTCCCACATGTGGCATGTGACGTGAACTAGCCACTGTGAAAAGGTGCTGAGTTGGTAGGTTGACTGGGCAGGTGATGTGGCAAGGTACATGGACCAGTAGATTGCTGACATGTGTCATTTATTTGGCAAGTGATATGGTGCTACGTGGCCTAGTCATGGGATGCCACGTGGCACCCCTCCAGTGCATAAAAGATTGTGGTAGTCCGCAAGGGTCGAACCCCCGACCTCCAGGGCGCATGGCATAGTCTCTGCATAGGTCAGGCCACCAACTCGCCTATGCATTGTTTCTTACCTCTATGCTCCTTTATATTTATTTGAATTGAAACAAGTGTCAGGTTGGCGGAGAAAAGGGTCGGGGCTTAGCCCCAGCCCCTAGTTCATACACAATACGACCGTTAAATATAACCAGTGGAGCGTGTATGTTTACCCATGGTGTTTAGCCCAGAAAGCGTGGGAATGTTACCATATGGCCACGCCACATGATCGTTGGCGGACTTTTCTCCACTATCTGACGAGGGGCCCGAGATAGGCGCCGGGACACAGCCATATGGCCCCCATGCGACCAACACCTCCGTTGAAAAAGGCGCTAGGCCTCTAACTGATCAATAGTTCGCCCCATTTCTTGAAACGGTGCGGTGTGCTGGTTTTTTGGGCCCAGTAACACTGCGGGAGCCAGGTTAGTCACACACAGGTGCAAATTGGAGAGCCAAAGACAACAATTTTGAAGGGGAAATTTTCCAGGAGGATATCTTCTTCATTTTTTGGCCAAACCAGGTGCAAAAAGAGCCCAACTAGAGGTTTTTGGATGTTCTGGAGCCATTGGAGCCATATATTTGGCATTTTGAGCAATGTAAAACACTGTTTTTAGCAGTTTGATCAAATAATTAAAAAGATCCATTTGAAGTTGGACCAAGAGATGTAGCCCAAGAGAAGGGTGAACTCCTTTATCATTTGTTGTGTTATGTGTTTACTTTGATGGTTGTTATTGCTGGTTATTATGTGCATCTTAAGTGTAAAAACTCTCTAGTTTATATGTTTGCAAATTGATCCTTTTTCCCAAGCACACATAATTAACACTTACAAATATTTTAAAGGATACAAGTCTTCTCATTTCCAGGTCAGTAAATAAAAACCTATAAATTAATAATTCGAGCCCAAGGGGACATGCTTACCCAAAGCATTGCCAGAAGTTGTTAAGGTCTAAACACCCTAGTATCCCAAGGGAAGATTAAGCAATCTAACCCATATTGTGACCTTTGTTAAATCTTCTATATACATGTTAAAGCTAGGTTTCCATGGTTTATACTATAATACAATTCCTTCCATGAACCAAGGGCCTTTGTTAATGACTTGTGCTCTATCCAACTTGAAAATGAACTTCAAAGTAAAAAATATTTTTGCATGTGGATGTATAACAACAATGTCCTCCAAGAAAGACCCATGAACCACTTACATCCAAGCTTGGACCTTTTTCAAGGAGGGTCATAATTCATCGAGCCCATAAATCATGCCATGAGATAGAAAATATTCAACTTCCTTGTTCACTCATGATGGATATAACTTAAGGATTGGTATTGAGGTGCCATTCTCAACACAAAAGGTTGGGATATAGCCATTTCCAACACTAGGATGTAGTTGCATGGAGTTAAGAGAAGAATAGGCTTGGGATTGCCTTGAGCTTTCCCCATATTGAGAAGAGTTTCTTTAAAGATGGTGTTGTATTCTTGATAGCCCTGTCCTTTGTAGAAGATTTAAGAAGACCAATGGAGGAGCTCAACCCTTTTTCCTTAGTGTCTACATGTAAGAAAAGCACCAAGCGTGTGATTCACTCACTTCTAATGTTAGATTTACATAGTATAACTCCATCATTTAATCGCTTAGAAATGAAAAGTAATTATGGTTAGTCCAAGGGAATCCCCTCCTTAATCTAAATATTATTTTTAATACATAGTTAAATACATGATGTTTGACATCTCGAAATGGTTTCTACAACTTTAAAATTTGTGTTTCCCCATCCCGTCTCTTTATAGTAGCAATTGAATATGTAGTTTTCACTTGCAAAATAAAAATCATAATGAGACATTGAATTATTATAAACAAGAATCACGGTGAGACATTTATTTACTCATAAGTACATAAAACTCTAAATTTTAGATGTGAACAAAGTCTTTACTTAACTAAATTAGACCAAAGTTTTGGTAAAGTACCCACATCATCAATTTTTTTTTTTCGAAAATAAATAATAAAAAATCAAACCCAAGTTTGACAAACCTTTAACATAATAACAACATAAGGAATTCCAATGACCTCTTGGGCCATTGCTTTAAATGCAACAGTTGATGAATGAGGTAAGATGTGAATGGTTTTCTCCTGCTTTGAGGAAAATAAAAACAATATAAGTTTTACTTAAACTAAACAAAATTCATTATGTACATTCAAATAACTGTTACACATCAAAATCACTCATTGCAATGATGGCTAGTGTCGTCATCATAAATATCGCAAGTGTCGCATATTGGTCGCAAGTGTCACAAACATCACATTGTTATCTTGCCTATGTCGTCTCTCTAACGACATCATAAGGACACTTAAGACACCTCAAAGGCTAGTTTTGAAGAGGAGAAATCAATTGACAAGGAGTACAAGCCTTTTGCCACTGAAAAAGCCACTCAAAAGTCAAATTTGGAAGGGAGCGCTCCCCCACATACTGTCAGGGAGTGTTGGCGCTCTGTACCCTCTTCTGGGGGAGCGTTCCAACGCTCTGTACCCCTTTTGAGGGAGCACTGGCCCTTTTTGGGAGAAATTTGGTCTGTTTAGGGAAATAAGGGAAGAATCCCCTCAATATCTGAAAGTGGTTGGATTCGAATATGAGGTCAAGGCATGATCTTAGGAGAGATCCACAACTGAAGGAGATGAATCCTCAACTTATCCCAAAGATCTCTCAAGTGGTTAGGCCTCTCCAAGCCTATATAAGGAGGCCTCCTCATGGTGAAAGGAGATATGGAGATTGAGAATTATACCAAACTTATGATCTCATAAGTGAGATACCATCGAAGCATAATCAATCTAGATTACTTGAGCAAAAGGGATGGACAAAGAGAGCTGGAAGAAGCTGTTGCACCTTCATCAAATATGGTCTGTAAGTATTCTTCATTTGTTCTCATTAATATATATATATATATATATATATATATATGCTTGGCCTGTTTCTTTCAAGTTTGTGTTTGTTCCACATGAACTTGTCTCTAGTAGATAGATCTATATTTGAGCTAATCTCAGTAGAATGGGAAGCTTGTTGTATCTTTGTTTGTTCTACAGGACCTATCGAGGAGCTTAGGATTTAAGCTCAACTTGGACTTTGCGAGGACAAACGTCGTTAACAAGGTACACTTTTCTTCTTCCTCTTCATGTATTAGCTTAATTAGATCTAAAAGGATGTCAGTGACCAGTGGAGTCGCCAATTTATGTTACAGGTGAATCCTCCTGCGGACCGGAAAAACAAAGGGTTCCCCTAGAAAAGGGGTTCCTTCATTGGTCATTCCGGGAACCGACGCCATAAAAATAAAAATCCAACCTAGATTTTGCTAGGGAGAACAAACAACACACGCTAAAAATCTAGTAAGCAAGCAAGCAAACAAAACCTTCTCACAATGAGCACACTAGTTGGTGATGAAATCCAACGTCGCGGGAACAAAGTAAGAAGGGGCTGAGATACAGCGGGTGGAAAAGTTACATTGACGACCTGCTTAATGGACTTACACCCTGGTGCAAGCTCCAACACATAATCTTGGGTATACCCTCTAAGGAGCTCGAGTGAGTCTCCTTCCATTTCTCCTTCTTCGCCTAGTGAAAGCTATCAAGAAAGTAGCCAGATTGATAAGAAGAAGAAGAAACAGAAAGAAAAGAAGAAGAACCAGAAAGGGACCAAGCCTCCAACTACATCAAATGTTGGATCCAAGCAACCAACAACTATTAATAGTACTAGAAGTGTTGATGAGATCAATAAGAATAAAATGAAGAATACGAAACCCAAATTCCCTTGCAGTCTTTGTAAGGGTGACCACTTTCTGAGGGATTGCCCTGGTATTCCCAAGGTCTTAGAAATGTGGTCCTCCAAGTCATCGGCCCCTGCTGGACATGCTGGTGACACCCCATCAACTAGTGACGTTAAGGTTGGTAAGAAGAAGACAATTGTCAAATTCCCTTGCATGTTATGCGAAGGTGACCATTACTCTCACCTTTGTCCTCGTATAGACGAGGCTTCTTCTCTTTTGGAAAAGCTTCAACTTCCAATTGGTTATCATAAGATTTCCCCCAAGCCATTGTTAGTTGATAGAATGGTCAATCCGGTTCCATCCTCGATCAGTTCGGTTGATCAGGTGGTCAATCTAGTTTCATCCTCAGTTGAACCACTAACCAAAGTAGCTGATCCAGTTCCATCGTCGATCAACCCCACTTCTTATCTAAAAAGTGAAACCCAAGTGGTTGATCCAGTCCCTTCATTGGTCAGTCCCACCTTTCATCTTAAGAGTGCCAATGTGGTTGCTCCAATCCCTTCATTGGTCAGTCTGACTGATCATGTCGTAAATATGGTCACGTTCTTAGTTGAACCAGTTGACAAAGTGGTTGATTCGATCCCATCTTCAACCAATCTCGCTCTCCCGTTAGAGAGTGCAACCCAAGCAGTTGATCTGTTTCCACCTGTCAACCCCATTCTACCCTTGGAGAATGAAACCCAAGTGGTCGAATTGATGTCGTCATCGATCGACCCTACTCTCCCTCTAGAGAGTAAACCTGATTTTTCCCACGTTTTTCTTGTTGATACAGAATCTACCGTGCTGGGGGGCATTCCTCTTTCTCCCGCGAAACCCCCTCCAAGTAATGAGGCCATCCCTTTTGATTGGGGTGTGCTAGCTGGAACTCGTCTTCCCTCTCACATTCCTTTCAATATTACAGTACAAGTTTGTGGTCGGGTCGTTCCTCAGACACTGATAAACAAAGGTTTGTCCTTTAGTATTTTGTCCTCTATTGCTTGGCAAGCTTTGGGTTATCCTCAGCTTGTGCCAGTTACTCAGACTATGTTCACTTTTAACAGAAGAACCAGTCACCCTTTAGGGATCCTTCCTCAGTTTCCCGTAACTTTGGGAGGGAAAACTGTCTTTATTGATGTTATGGTAGTCCAGGACCCCTTAGATTTTGATTTACTCCTTAGGAGAGATTATGTCTATGCCATGAAAGCTATTGTATCCACTCTTTTTCGTGTGATATCTTTCCCACACGATGGAATAATGGTGACTATTGATCAACTTTCGTTCATTGGCCCTGACTTGACTATCAACCCAATGACCTCCCTGAATAGTTCTTATATGCAGTCGGTATCACCCATGCCGTAGGTCAATTATGTGACGTTATCTCCCATGGCTTCAACTTCCAATGAATTAGATCTGGTAGTTGACATGGTGATCTCTTCGGTAGGGCTATTGGATCCTGATCTCCTTACCCCTGACGAGACCCTCGACATGTGTTCCTTCCAGAGCATTATTCTTCCATCCAATGAAGATATCTTGGAAGCCATGGTCGAGTTTTGTCCCTTGACATGGTTTCCTTCCAGAGAATTATCCTCTTGGAAACCATGATCAAGAAGAGTCCATGAGCATAGTTTCTCTTCTCTGTGGCAATCTCGTTAAAAAATGAAACAAAGGCCATGAGCATAGTTTTTCCTCTCTGTGGCAAGCTCGTTAAAAAATGAAACAAAGGCCTTGAGCATAGTTTTTCTTTTCTATAGCAAGCTCGTTAAAAAATGAAACATAAATCTGGGGATTGAACCTGGAGCCTTGAGCATAGTTCTTTTCTTGTGTCAAGCTTGTTAAAAAATGAAACAGTCAACTCTCCTATTAGGTCGAGTCTTTTGCCAGATCTCGTAGATGTTGAGCCGAGTATTTCGTTAGCTCTCATATTTGAACCTTCTTTTCATCCACCTGTATCCTTTTTCTACATCTAGTACATAAATTGGTGACAACCTCAAAGTCAGTGAATGAATTGAAGCTTGGGGGGCATGTCTCCAGCTTTTGATGAACATTCTGGAGTTAATCCACTAGCTTTTCAATCTAGGGGCATATCGACCTTATTCTTTGTTCTTTCTCGCACTCGTAAAAACATGAGAATGTAATTGAGCAACCTTTTATCTCTTTTTTGGGATCGCATGGATACATGAAAAAGGAACCCCTTGGAGTCGTCTTTAAGCTCTTTTCAGACTCTCTAAACATGAAAAGATTGCCGAGTGATCTTTCTTCCTTTCCCACTCATTAAAAGGTTTGAAAGGGCATCTTTCGAGTGATAATTTATCTTTTTTTCGGCCTTGCTGGACTAACATTACGAAAAAGGACCACATTGGAGTCGTCTTTAAGTCATTTTCAGACTCTCTAAATATGAAAAACAACCGAGTTTACCTTCTCTGGACTCTTTAAACAATCATACATTGAAGGGCCCATATGGGATCAAACCCTTACTTCTTCCAGTTCATTAAACAAAGGAAGAGGAACTTACCGAAGGTGAGTTATATCGAGCATGTGTTACCCTCCTCGAGCTCTATCTGGATGAGGGAAAAATTGAAAGAAGCAAGCCAAGCATTTTTTGAGAACTTTGCTAGTAACCTTACAGTCGCCCTTGAACATGACATTTTATCTTTACATGCATTTCAATCTGCTAAACCTCTGCACTGAACCAATCCTTTGAGTTTCCTTACTCCTTTGGGTCACCTGATGTAAAGTCACAATATCCATTGCATTATCAAGTTTTGGTCTATGTCAAGTTTCTTTGTTATGCCTCAGTGTTCAAGGGAAGTATCTGCTTCAAGAGTCATCCATCACAAATATCCTGTTTCAACACCCGTGTTAGTCCATGTTCATTTGATCCACCAATTACATCTCTGTGTCTGTTTCGCGTCGTTGATGGGGGATACATCAAGGCCCTCCTTCGACGAGTCTATTCCTGTCGACTTCAGCACATTATCCAGAAGCTAGACTTAGAAACCAATTAGTACTTTGGGACCTGCATGCCTCAATGGCAGGCCTCCTCACGTCCAATAGTAGGTTTACATCATTGACCTTTGATCGGATGATTCCACGAATTTTCGACTTCAACTCATCCATTCTGTTAATGCCCTGTAAATTTCCTAGAGGTTGTCAGGGAAGAAGAAATCTACGGGAGGTAACTTTATCCAACCACTTCAAAGCTGGGATCTATCCCTACCAGCTTCAAAGAGGGATCTCTCTATATGATTTAGATATGTTTCAAATTTAAAATATTAGGCTAGGTAAATAGAATATGTTGGTTTTGTTGTTGTAGTGTTTGTCGGGTTGGTTGAGATAGTTTACACATCCATTGGGCTATGGGGTCTGTACCATGAAAATAAAAAATCTAAACCAAAAAACAAAGTAACCTTTCACAGGGCGAGATAATGTAATTGCTGGATTCTTTTAGCAGCATAAACGAGGAAATAGTAGAAAAGGTGAGAATGTCAATTATAACAAAGAAGAAGTTAAGAATTTCTTTATCATAAAATCAGAAGATGAAACACTAAAATCTTTCAAAGTGAGAAACAGGGTATACGAAGATAAAGCCTGCAACATTCATTACTTTCAAAGATTAGATTTAGCAAACAATGTGATAACTAAGCGAGAATAACATTAAACTTAAAAAGAAAAACATCACCAGTGAAAACACACAAGAATCCTGTAAAAATGCCTCTTTGTATTAATGGAAGATCTCTTGAAAAATATTACTGTCTGACATCTCGCAGGGCATAAAGATCAACGCTCAATACTTCGAAATGTGAAGTATTTATAACCCAAAATTACAAACGATCCTATCATTAAAGATCAAGACGTGGTAAATCTATTTTTAGCCTGACTAACTTAACAAATTACAAGAATCTAGGAAACTGTTTGATGATGTGTCGCAACTGCATGTTGTTTTCTAGGTGATCAGTTGGTGAGGCCTCTGCACGACCTCGTCTGACTGGACAACTGACTGGGCTGGGACAGCTCATCGATTACTCGATTAGGTCACAAAGCTTTTCCCATTAAAGATGACTGGGAACACTGACTTTGAGTAACCTTCGGTAGACTTCATCCATTTCTGTGTACTTGGCAAAATTAGGCTTGGTGATGAAGATATACTGAATCTCATGCTGAATGCTGATATCCAACTGAAGTGCATCTAGGAATGCTTTGCCAGTGATGCTGCCTTGAATTCCTGAAAATTTTGAACTATCCTTAGCCACATCGGCTAGTCTCTTTTTGTAATCTGGGAGCGTCATCAATTTGTCATTTATCACCTTCAAACCAGGAAGACCTTTCTTTTGTAGAGCCTCAATCTTGCTAAAAAACCTTTGTACCCCTAGGTCCGTGGCCTGAACCTTTTCTTCTAGCTGTAGCATCAGTCCTCTCTTGGTCAAGACTCCTTTGACCTCAAGGATGGTCTCTGTTCTATCCTCAATTCTCAGCTCTTCCAGCTCCTCTCTGGTTTTAGAATTCAAGAATTTGATGATTTCATTAGCCTGTGTGGGCATCTCTCCCAGTTCTGATCTGATCTTCTCGATGGATTGTTTACTTCTCTGCACCAATTCATTTTGCTCAAACATAATTTGTATCATTGGCCATATTTCGTTCATAGACTTGGTGATGTCTGTCCAGACACTTTCTTTGACTTCAACCAGTGTTTTACCTTCCACTGTTTGCTTCCGGAGCTGTTGTAACTCTTGTTTGAGCTGGTCTGACACCTGTTTTTCCTTGGAGAAACTGGTTTGATAAGAAGATTTGAGTTCCTGAAGGTTCTCAATCTCCTTTTTGAGCTTGCTAATCTCTGTCTCCTGCAGGTTCATCTCTTCCATAGATTTGGCCAATTCAACCATCTTTTCCAGAGACGTCAGTGGATTCACCGATGGGACTTCTGCTAGTGATGTTGTGCTCACTCCTAAGAGTGGAACTGCACTCAATGGAATGACTTCCATGGGTTTCAACTGTTCTTTCTCTTTCACTAGCTTCTCCATCTTAGCTTCCATTTCCTTCAGTTGTGCATTGTGCTCCATGATTAACTTAAGCATCTCATCTTTTTCTCCTTCTGTCTCTGCTATTTCCTTGCCTGTGAGTCTACTGTTGGTGGCAGCTTCAATTTTTTCCTCAAAGATGCTATGTCTACATTTTTCTTCTTGATCATCTCCTCAACTACTTTCACATTCGAGGGATCATACTCGATCTTGAGGACCAGTTCCTCCAACATCTTGATCTTGTTATCCTTGGCAAAGGATGATATTTTCTCCAGCTTCAACTGCGTCTCGACGTTGTTCAGAGACACTTGTAACCTGGAGGCAGTAGTGGAAGCATGTGCCAGCGTGGAGAAAACCATTTCTCCCGTTTGCCTGTGCAGATCCATTTGATCAGCTGGATGCACATCCTTGGTCTGGAATTCAAAAGTGGCCCTTTTGTAATCCGTGATTACCTTAGGGTCTGGTACCTATGCTTGGAGTAATTCCATGTGCATTTTTCCCTTCTCTGTGTTGAACGTCGACATCAGCCTGTGTTGTGAAGTCGACATCTGCTTCCATAATTGGGCGTATGTGCTGTTGATTAGAGTCTGATTCTTTTTCTTGATCAAATCATATTTCTCAAAGATGCTCAGCTTTGGTCTTGTCTTGCCTGGCTGGTTGATTCGTGGAGTATCTGTAATCTTCTTTGGTAATACAGTGGTTATAATCTGCTTGCCGCTTGTATTGAGGAGCGACTGATCAACCTCTGTCACTGTAGTGGATGGAATTTCCTTCTCTCCAGTCGGGTCAGGAGCTTAACTGGTTTTTGGCCTCTTGGTATGCAGTCATAATTATTCTAATGATACTTTAGTGACAGGAGGTGACAGATCCTGCCTAGGTCTTTTCTCCTTTGGAGCCTGTGGTGTGGTTGTCTATGATAAAGTGACTGGGGGGTCCTGTTGTTCTGTTTCAACCAAAGTGTTTGGTTCCCATTCTGTCTGGTTTGCAAATTTCTCTACCTCGGGCCTAGATTCGTGGACATACGAGATATTCTTGTTTTTTATCCTCATCTCTGAAATGATCCCACACGGATCGTAGTGCCATGTGAAACTCATGAAGAATTTCATTTCCTTCAGCAGCCTGTCTGCTTCCTCCCCGACGCCTCGATTGTTGCAGATGGAAGACCCAATCTGCCCTTTGATTCTGATTTGTTGCTTTTTCTTTAAAGACACAAAGTGAATATCATGCGAGTTTATCATCTGCCTTATGTATTCCAGAGCAAACATTCTGACAGGTAAGTATTTGGGCAGTTTATATGGGGCCAGCTCACACCCATAGACTCTGATCTCAGTGTGATTTTGGTACAGGTACCAATCACCAGTCTTTGCATGATCTGAGAGATGTAGGATCCTCTGAACTTCGTCATTAATCCTAGGTTCGGGTCTGCCGCTGAGCATACTCACCACTGGGTGGTAGAACTGATCGATGAACTGCTTGAAACTGAATTCTGTGGAGTTATGTCTAAGCAAGGAAGTCCATGCGGTTACTACCTAGGGTTTTCCATCTCCATCCATCTTCTGCATAGAAAAAGCGAATTTGTCTGCTTGGAAGAAAACGAACACGTATGCCAATATTGAAGAATATCAGAACAAGCCTTCTATGGTGAAATTGATGAATTGCTCGTGAATGTTGTTCGCCAGGAACATACTGAAGTCGAACTGTGTAGTGGGCTTCTCATCGATGGAGAAGATAGAAAAAAATCCCAGAATGGGTTCATCTACCCATTGATCTGAATAATAACCCAACAAGGCGCATAGGGACGTGATAACCTGGTTTCCTTTGGTTGAGAACATGGAGGAAGGATAAGGGGGATTTGTAGTGGGCAGCTGAGCAGATTGTGGAAGAAAAAGCTCAAATATTTGAGCTCTTTGAGGAAAATTCATCTTCTGGTATAACTCTGTAAGGATTTCAAGGTTAAAAGGTGATGCGGAGTCGGCTCGGGATATTTGCATCATTTGGTCGATGGTTTCTGGCGTGATGAGGAAAAGAACTTCCCCGGAGGAAGATACGATGGCTCTTTGCTCGGGAATATAGTGGTCTTGGCACTTGAGGGCGAACTCTGGAAAATGGTGAATCTGGGGGAAGAGACACAGGAGTAGGTTGGACTCCCAGAGTCCAATTTTGTCACACTGGTCCAGGAAGACTTCTTTAAGCCATGATTGAAGGTATGCGAAGTCGAAATCACACTTAGTGTCTGCGATTAAGTAGTCTTTGTCGCCAGTGGAATCCTGTCGAGATCGACAGGAGGCGGGGGAAGCAGATTCTCCTCTCCTTCTGTTCATTTTGATTTTGGCACCATTACTGTAATAATACCTGCAAATAAAACAATGTTAGCGGGGGCGACTGTAGATGGGGGCGACTGACTGTGATAGAGAAGAAAACGGGGTAATTTCTCTAGTGTGATGAGTGGGTAAATGGTGAAGGAATGAAAAGTGAGGGTAATTTTGAGTAAACGGGTATCCGTTGGGCGTGGGGGACAGGTCAACTAGTTAATTGGTGACAACGACTGAGGGATACAGATGGGTGATGTGGCAGTTATCGATTGGGGGGAAAAAATCATGGTGAGGGGACTTGCCATGAGTGAATGAGGGAGAAGGAATGACGAAGTTATGGGATGTGACTCTTTTGGAAAGGTGGATGATGACGTCACGAGGTGACGAGGTATGTCAGACAGTAGGAGGCGGTGGGACTCGGGACAAGTAGATTTATGCCACGTATTGATAAGGGGCCCGCTAGAGTAAGATTCCATTATGGACCCCCCCCCATAGTTAAAGGTAGAACAGCCGGGGGGGTCCGAAAAACACCTTGAGTCGTTGATCTGCGCACTTTCCTTTCGACCGCAGATCTGGGCGCACTCTTTAACACACATTCCAGACCCCCCCCCTTCCATTAAAGGCAGAACGGATTGGGGGGGGGGGTCCAGAATCCAATACAGACCGTAGATCTAAGCGCTGAAACTTGGGCTGTCCAAATGCATGCATGCATTATCAGCGATTCCGAACCCCCCCCCCCCTCCGTTAAAGATAGAATGGTCGGGGGGGTCCGGAAAGATTTGTCCACCATAGATCTGGGCGCGATCATCTGGACCGTTGATATATGAGCGGTGCATAAATGTGGGCGTGGAAAGTATATGCGATCTGAAAAACTTAGGATAAGAGCATATCATGGTTTTTTCCCAAACTTTTACATTTTTACATCACCAAGGGGTTAGACAAACAACATTTTAAGCATCCAAGACATGGTCCAACATTGATCATTGAGCTAGTTTTATTGAAGTAAAGAAAACTAGCCTATGTTCAAGTAAAGAAAACTAGCCTATGTTCTAACCTAACTTCCTAGGACAATTAGCCCAGATTAAACTGTTGGGCTAAGAACTTACTCTACCCTGGGGCTACCTGAACAAGATTAGATAGTCTAACCAGATTTATTCACTAACTAACCTAGGTCACTTGGCTAAGATTAAACAGTTTATCCAAGCTTATTCACTATTCCTATCAACATCAATTTAAAAGAACTTGGCCATGCTTGAAAGGTATGGACCAAGTCACTGTTATTGCATGGGGCTCTTATTGAAATTCTTTTATGCCCTCTTTTCTTTTTCTTTTTCTTTCTTTTCTTTTTTCTTTTTCTTTCTTTTCTTTTTTCTTTTTCTTTCTATTTTTCTTTTTCTTTCTTTCTTCAATTTATTTGCAGAATGAAAAATCATTTGACAAACAAAAAACACTAGAGAGATAACATTCCAGTCACCAGTTGATCCTATAAATTATAGGGTGATAACACATTCACATTCGTTGGAATGTACTAGAGTACCTTGGGAATCATTAGCATCAATGGTGATCTCCCTTGCACTTGTTAACGGTGTACCTCATTGACCGGTAATCAAGTGGTTTTTGTCATGTTTGACATCATGACATCTATTCACATGGTTAGATTCGTACTACATCAGGATCGGTAGGAAGACCCTGGGTTGAGTCATCACTCTTGTATGTACTTTGCCCAGGTTGCGACAGAGTTTCTTTAAACATTGACACATATACAGTAACATAGATCCACTTTTTATTGGTCGTGGCTATGTCTTGTCGTCTCGTAGATCCATTGTGTATTCTTCGTGGCTACGATCAGTTCAGGTCATAGGAGTATAGATCCACATTGTATCTTCGGTGGCTATACCTTTTTATCAATATAATTATGGATTTGTAGTGTATTCTATGGCGGCCATACCTGAAAAAGTCTTTATCACTCAAGCATAGGTATGCCTGCCTTGGGTTTGAAACATGTCATAATATTTGTTTGATGGTTGTGTGCAGCTTTTTCCAGTCTCTCTACGTCCATACCCTTGCTCGAAAAAGTCTACAAAGTACTTTAGTCATCATCATCTTCTGACTTCGCACTTTGGGGGGCACTCTGTTACACATCAAAATCACTCATTGCAATGATGGCTAGTGTCGTCATCATAAATATCGCAAGTGTCGCATATTGGTCGCAAGTGTCACAAACATCACACTGTTATCTTGCCTATGTCGTCTCTCTAACGACATCATAAGGACACTTAAGACTAGTTTTGAAGAGGAGAAATCAATTGAAAAGGAGTACAAGCCTTTTGCCACTAAAAAATCCACTCAAAAGTCAAATTTGGAAGGGAGCGCTCCCCTACATACTGTCAGGGAGAGCTGGTGCTCTGTACCCTCTTCTAGGGGAGCGTTCCAACGCTCTGTACCCATTTTGAGGGAGTGCTGGCCTTTTTTGGGTGAAATTTGGTCTGTTGAGGGAAATCAGGGAAGAATCCCCTTAATATCTGAAGGTGGTTGGATTCAAATCTGAGGTCAAGGCATGATCTTACGAGAGATCCACAACTAAAGGAGAGGATGTTGATTTAGGTTGGTTGTCATTGATGTCAAACCTTGAAGAAAGCCCCAAAACAAAAAGGTTTGGGTAATGGACCCAAGATTGTTTGATGTAAAGATGACTCATTATTGTCTTGTCATGGTTGATAAGAAGTAAAGATGAATGAACTCCAAAGTGGTCCCCTTATGGTGAAAGCCCTCACGGGAAGACGCTTTGTAGACTAAGAGAACCCACGATTAATTGTGGAATAATGAGATGAAGGACAATGAATTTGTCAGGTAAATTATACTAGATGGATATTGCTTGTCATTCCATTTCCGGTGGTATGTGGAACATCACATAACTCCTCACGGTTAGAGAGTTATGGCCATGAGAAGTTGGAGACCCCAGGTTTGGGTAATGGACCCAAGTTTGTTTGATGGATAACAATATGAGTAATGATATATTTTCTGATAATAATATTCTATATGGATAGTACATGTCATTCCATTTATGGTGGTTTGTGGAACGTCACATAACTCCTCACTTTGAGAGTTATGGCCTTACGAAGTTGGAGGACCCTCATATGTCATCTAGAAGCCCCAAAAGGTCAAAGTAGTTAAAGTGGTTTAAGAGATTTTAAAAGGTAAATAATAAAGTGAAGTAATGAGTGTATTATAATTCAAAGTGAATACAAAATAAATTATTTCAATAATAAATTTAATGGAGAAATTAGAAGTAGGTTAACCCTAAAATAAGGAAAGTGGGGCCAAGTGACCTAGAAGATGTTTTTAAGGAAGCTACTTGGAGAGTATAAATAAGAGGCAAGGCTCTCTCATTTTAATCACACTTGAGCATATTGAATATTTATAGGTTTGTGAGGTAACCAAGCATATCTACTCCAAAATTCTGAGGGAAGGTGAAGAAAAGAAGGCCGAAATGCAAGGAAGGATAAATTATTTTAATGGTGCTTTCTAAGGTATGCTATTTACAAGTCATCTCACCATTTTCGCTATAATTTTTTTTTCTATAATGATTCAGACCGTGAAATTGCTACGCCATTGAGAAAACATGTCCAAGTATCTGTGGTAAAACATTCAGCTTGTGGGTCATTGTATTTTTTGAGTTACACTTCGTGGAAAATAGGGTTTGTGGATAGTCATGAAATTAGTAAAAAACAGGTGTTTCGGGTAAAAACGTCATAACTTCTTAATAGCATATCCAAATTTAGTGAAACAAAATGTGTTGGTTAGGGTACAGTCTTTAGTATGTTGTGTAATAGTTTTAGATCAATTCAAAAAATATTTTGTGAGGGGCACGCTCTACAAGGTCACTCTCTAGAATAAACCATAATTCATCAAGGTATTCCATTTTTACTATAACTCCTTTTCTGAGAGGTTCCAAGTAGTGACACCTGGAGGAATTGCAAAAAACACATTGAAGAACATTGGGTATCAGTTTCAAATCTTTATACAATACAGGTACAAAGTTATGATTACTTCAAGTTAGGGTTGTTAACTAATCCAAAACTAGGCATGTGAGACTGAAGAAAAGTTTGATGAAAATGCTAGTCTCTTGTTGTTAAGGAAGGTTTGCAGGAATGTGATCATATACACCAGGTCTATTACAAAGCTACAAATCAGATTTGGATTATGAAATTGATGAGGGCTTTTGGTTGAGGTACATGTTGAGTACATGGTTGAGACAAGTAGTTGATGAGTTGGCACATACATG
>JASDQU010102088.1:257898-286130 GCA_032191745.1 Picea mariana | reverse complement strand
TTTGGTTGAGGTACATGTTGAGTACATGGTTGAGACAAGTAGTTGATGAGTTGGCACATACATGAGGTGTATAGTTGATGATGTTGGTACATATTGATGAGTCATAGTTGATGAGTAGTTGACACATGATTGGTACATAGTTGGTACATGGTTGGATGCACTTGTTTATGGTACATGTTGATTACAGGTTATTTGGTACAGGTTGGTGCATTGGTTGATGCACTTGTTTATGGTACAGGTTGATTACAGGTTGAGGTACAGGTTGATGCATGGTTCATATTTATTGGTATAGGTTTACATCGATATATCTCATAGTGACAGGTTAACAGTGGTTCCATCATTCTACTTCTACTTTAGGGCGGCAGGATGGGGCAAGGACAGGTGGTTGTAGCCACCTTCCGATTGTAGTCGGAGAACATAGGGGGTTGTAGCCTCCTTCTGGTTGTAGCCAGAGAATTGGGGAGTTGGAGATTCTCTTAGGTTGTAGCCTGAGAAACTAGGGGGTTGGAGCCTCCTTCTAGTTGCAGCTGGAAAACAAAGGAAGTTGGTGCTTCCATTGAATGTAATTCTTCAAGACATAAGAAAAAGCATTCCGTGGTTTTCTCCCGATTTGGGTTTCCACGTAAAACACTGGTGTACTGTGTATGTGTATGTTTGTTCATTTGTTCATTGCTTATTTACTCAACAATTATTGGATGATAATGCTTCATTGATATAACACTTGGATTATATGGTTAAAAATGATTAAATTGCTCTATTACCGATTCACCCCCCCTCCTAGTAATCCAACAGAGGAATCCTCAACTTATCCCAAAGATCTCTCAAGTGGTTAGGCCTCACCAAGCCTAGATAAGGAGGCCTCCTCATGGTGAAAGGAGATATGGAGATTTAAAATTATACCAAACTTATGATCTCATAAGTGAGATATCATCGAAGCATAATTAGTCTAGATTACTTGAGCAAAGGGGCTGGACAAAGAGAGTTGGAAGAAGCTGCTGCACCTTCATCAAATTTGGTCTATAAGTATTATTCATTTGTTCTCATTAATATATATATATATATATATATATATATATATATATGCTTGGCATGTTTCTTTCAAGTTTGTGTTTGTTCCACATGAACTTGTCTCTAGTAGATAGATCTGTATTTGAGCTAATCTCAGTAGAATAGGAAGCTTGTTGTATCTTTGTTTGTTCTACAAGACCTATAGAGGAGCTTAGGATTGAAGCTCAACTTGGACTTTGAGAGGACAAACGTCGTTAACAAGGTACACTTTTCTTCTTCCTCTTCATGCATTAGCTTAATTAGATCTAAAAGGATGTCAGTGACCAATGATAGCACCTTTTATGTCTTGGTCTTAGGGGTCTAGAGACCAAAAGGGAATCTGCTTGTCCACAGGGGGATTCACCTATAACAATAACCTCACCTAAAAAAACTAATCATGTTTTTTTTAACAAAAAAGGTTAATGATTGTATTAAAAGAGGTTGTGACTGAACAAGACAACTTATAAATAAAAAATAAAGAGGTTGATCATGACTTATGAGTCTTTCCTCCTCCCACTGAAGTATTTGGAGGAGAAAAACCAACACTTTTTCCAATAATTGCATGTTCTTCCAAATTCTTGGGTATAAGGATAATTCTTACAAATTGATTGCATAACATAATGCAAAAACAATACATAATTATCGATCATGATGGATAATTACACCCCCCCTCCCCTTAACAAGGGTGAATCCAAGGAGAGTTGATGGCCCAATACAAGCTTTGATTCTATATCTTTTTATCTTTGACCTCGATTTGATTTCCTTCCCCTTGCGAGAGGAGTGGAAGAGTGATGGATTTTCTTCAAAACTCGAGTGTAAGATGGAGAATAGAATGACATGGATGGATGGGCATGTTGCATTGAAGGATTCTTCTGAGCATGTGCTACCTTATCTTCCATAGGAGTTTCTTGGTTTGTTTCTTGAATAGACTCCTTTTCTATTGCATTTGGATCAACAGCCTTTGGATCTACTTGAGTCGGGTGATTGTGCTCCACCTTTAAGTTCTTCTTCCTATGCTTTCTCTACTCCCTCGCTTTCCATTTCTAAATCTTCTAATTCAAGGACTTTGTATCTATTGTTGGATGGAATAGATGGGCCAACTTTAGTTTCTTTTTTTGATGTTACCCATTGGACTAGACTACATATTTCTACGCCTCTTATTTACCAATGTAGATATATTTTACTCCATTACACTAGAAGGTTTCAAATGTTGCTTTGAAGGGTTTACACCCTTGATCCTTTCAATGGCTCTTAGCAAACCTTCCATACTCATGACATGTGTTGCACTTGAACGGAGTTGTTCAAAGTCCATGGCTTGCTAGTGACTCCAACCATCCATGTTAATTTTCAACACCTCCAGAAGGCCCTTCTCCAGGTCTACTTCTACACATATTCTATCACATGAATACATATTTCATGTTTTCATTTCTCTATCAATAAATCAACCCAACTTGTCTCTAATGGCTTTGAAGGAACATTTGTCCCAGAAAATTAGAGGGGGGTGATGCAGGCTAACCTCCATGAGTGTTGCAGTAATATCCATTTCTAAGTCAAATTCAAAGGACCGGTGAGAGAGAAACATTCCCTCAAATTCCATGAAATATGGTCCAAAGAAAAATACCAAATCTCAATCCTCCCTACTATTAAATATGAACATAAAATATCCATGAATTTGTACCTTGCCTTGGACCTTGGGAGCCCATTATTCTGCTATCCATGACTCTGTAGCTCTTGGACCACCAAAACATTGATAAACTTTCCCATTGATGCATGCTCATATAGAATGAGGCATATTTTTCTTATCTCTAAATATGAGATGTACAACAAATCCACTTGCTTTACAAATGTACTCTACACCAATCACCTTCCTTTGGCCAGATTAAGGGTTCAAACCACTCCACCTTTTATTAAGAGGAGTCTCCCATTATTTCTCCACTAAGAATAAATTTTATCGGAGCAATGACATCCACGGTTCTAGCTTGACAGACCTTGACATTTAATATTGTAGGGATGATTAATGGATGATGAATTAAGAAATGGTGGCAACTAGGATAGACCCTAGATACAGGTTGAACATGGCTTGACTCTTAACCTGAGCATACTTCTCTTCCTTATTTTCATCGTAATATGGGTACTTAATCATGGTTTTATTACATTGCATTAAGTGTAGCACCTAATCATGGCTTTATGTTATATTGCATTAAGTATAACATCTAATAGAGTGGAGGCCTTCACAATCAGCCATATGGTCCAATTCATGACGTCCTTGCCTATTGTGTAATTTTCAGCCATATGGTCTAATTCATGACGTCCTTGCCTATTGTGTAATTTTCAGCCATATGGTCTAATTCATGACGTCCTTGCCTATTGTGTAATTTTCCAACTTTTTAATGCTTGACCTTTTCATTTTTAGTATTATTATTAGTCCCTGCTGTAGGCGTAGAGGGACTATAGTGATCGATAAATCGTTGACCTGGTATTAGATTGTGCATTGACCAGAAATATTTCCATATTGTCTATTGTTGGAACAAGGGAAGTGAAGACATCGATTTTAATATAATAAAAAGTATCATGTTTTTCAAGATCTGATTTTACAAAGGATTGGAGGTCTTATTGCAGCCTTCATTATTCCCAATGTTAAATATCTTGACTTGTCCAAAGTATTTGGTAGTATATGGTCTTTTTGAATTATATATTTTATTACGCATTGGTCGATGGTGGATTAATGCTAGCATTAGTTCGAATGTCTCCCTTAGCATTTTCTGCTGGGTGGAATACATTCTCTACCATATTACTATGTCTAATTTTTGCTTTATTATTACGTGCTTCGAGAGAACAAGCTTGCCACGCTGCATATTTTCTTAAATTCTTGCACATGCCTATGCCCTTCGACGGTCCTGACAGTCTTAACTATTTACCTAACAACTCTGGCAGTGTTAAATTATTATTGTATAGATGGGTTCCAATACAGTTTCGTTCATGGTCGACAACCAACAGGCTTTTAGGTGCTTGCATCAACACGTTTGCCCATATCTCATAGAAAATATGCTGGCAGTTGGAAGTTGGCAGGAATACCTTGTGAACATGGCACTTCCATATGAAAAAAGGCATATGGAGGGTTGCGGATTCTATTTGCAATGGCTGTATGTTATATTCAGGGTTAATATCTAGGCGTGGTTGCCCTTGCCAAATGTCATTGTCCATTCCTGGGTTATTGGTTCAAATTGCAATCGAAAAATTGACATCCTTTTGTTGAAAATAGATACAACACATTCCATTATGAACCTTTGCTTGCACATATCGGTAGTTCAGGGTTGACTATCCATGCCACCCAAACGACATTGAATTTGCATACACGTGGAATGTTTTTTTGTGAAAATGAAAGTCCTCCCAGTTGCGATATGGGTAGACAGGGCTTGAACAAAAAAAACATGCGTAGATTCATGACAGTTGCGACGAGGCCATAAACGACTCAGACAAAAAACGTAGAGTAAGTTATCACAATTTGAAAAAAATTATTCGTCAAATTCGCTCGACTTCTGATAAGTTCATAGAGACCTTGAACAAAAAACGTAAAGTAGTTTCTCAGAAACTGGGTGAAAGTGAAATTCATCCCAGTTGCCACAAGCTCATCCTGCCCTTGGGAAATAAAGGTAAACTAAGTTACCACAACTTGAAAAAGGTCATTCGCGAGAGAAAAAAATACATTGCTACACTTCCTTTTAGAGAGAAACTCACATATGACAATGTAAAGAAATTTGTTCGTGTGGAACAAAGCATAAACATGTGCGATTGCATATCCCAGAATGGTGATGCAACTGTACGACTTCGTGATCTACAAGCAACACCATGCAGTAGTAGCAATGAAAACCAGGAAACAATTTCTATGAATACTTCCCTGCGAAAGAAAAATGCAAGACAGAACTACATGAAACAAATTAAAGGCACTCCTTCCATTGCATGTGCAATTTGTGAACCATTGAATTTTTCAAAAAATAGTAAGTCTTTCATGCCTGATTTGCAAGCAGAATACCTTCACTTGACAGCCCAGGATAAAGCATTTTCCAGTGTGAAGGTTTGTCTTCCATGCAAAAGATCGCTTGAAAATGGAAAACTGCCACAGTTTTCAACCCCTAACCGAATAAGATGTAATACAACACTAGTAGATGTAAGTGCACTTATGGAACTCGAGGAGAGACTTGTGTCTCTGCGAATTTCATTTGCCCAAATCAGACCTTGGGGATATAAACGACCCCAGATGGGCTTAACATGATCAATTATTAATGTCCTGTTCAGCTAGATGTTGTGCAAAAAGCGTTGCCACAATCTATTAACAATACAATTACAATCATTGTGGCTCTGAAAAGACGCTTGCGATACAAAAATTCCTATCAGACAGGCAAAGTGCGTGTGCATGCTGTTATGAAAGCATTAAATGAATTATGTTCCAGAGCCCTGTACAAAGTAGAGAACATTTGTATAAATGCCAACTGAAACAGTGTTCTCGCAGAAGAACATGGAAACTCTGTAGATACTCTTGAAAATCCTAGTGATTTTGATGAAAGTGATGAATTGGACAATGAAATAGCTGCTGAAACATTGGTGCATGGATTCACTGATTCACAGTGCATTCGTGACTTGCAAGACAAAATTGTCGAAATTGCACCTACCGAGGGGCAGCGTCCACTTGGAATATTCAAGGACAAATTCGTTGAGGAAATGAACTTTCCAACACTCTTCTATAGAGATCCATGTGGCATTGATATTAAAGAATGATTCAGTTATCATAAAATAGTTTGATGGGAGCTGCTACAATCAAGCGGTTGCTTCTCCTATCACATAACAAATTTGTTTTTCAAGACAATGCACATAATAATCGAGCAAGTTCTGTCCTGCATGTGGGTCCGAATAAGAAAAGGCCAGTTACAAGGAAGAAAGTTGTTCGTGAAGGATGTGAAGTACAAAGTTAACCTAGAAAAAATTCTGAAATCTGATATTGGATACATAGATTTCAAAAACATCCACACCTCTCCTGACTATTTGCAACAAAACAAAAWTTTTTTTTTTGCAATGATCCGACAATTAGGCCCACCAACATTTTTCTTCACATTTACAAGTGCARAGCACTGCTGGGATCCATTGGTGGCTATGGCATCTGACCTGCATAAGAACAGGAAATGTAAAAAAGAAATCGATACATTGGAAAATAGTGACATGGACTACCTCATAAGAAAAGACCCGGTGACATGTACTCGATACTATAGACATATAATAAATGCTTTGAGACAATTGATATGCCATGATGAAACATTTTTTGGAAAAACATCGGACTACTTTTTTGTCATTGGATTCCAGAATAGGGGAAATGAACATGACCACACACTGTTGTGGATAGAGGATGCACCAGTGTATGGAGCCGATAACAATTCAGAGATCGGACAATTTGTGGATAAATACATAACATGCAGCACAAATCATTTGGATCCAGAACTTGTGAAAGTCCATATACATTACCATACAAGAAGTTGTAGAAAATGAAAAAACTCACATTGCAGATACAAATTTCCCGTGCCGCCAATGAGAGCTACAAGAATCATAGAGCCAGTTAGTGTAGAGGAAAATGTTGTTGTTGAGAAATCTAAATCCTTGTTCGCATTTCTAGAAGAAGGGGRATTTGACGAAATGATGAGCTTTGATGCCTTCTTGACACAGGTAAATCTTTCAGAAGATGAGTACATCCAAGCCATACAATGTACGCTTAGGCAACCAACAATTTTCCTTAAACGAAAACTCTCCCATATTTGGAACAATAGTCTCTCCAAGGATATGCCAGTTATGTGGAAAGAAAATACAGATGCGTAGTATGTGTTGAATGCATATGCTGCAACATCATATTGTACCTTGTATATGACGAAGATCGACAAATCTATGACAAGTGCATTTAGAAAAATACGCAAAGAACATGAAAGAAGTCATATTGATGCCATACAAATGATACACACACTTGGAAATACATTGCTTAATCTTCAACAAATTTCTGCTCAACAAGTAGTTCACATTGCACTTTCCTTGCCCCTCACTTGTAGTTCAAGAAAATGTGTCTTCATAAACACATCTCCACTTGACAAACGCACATTTGTCCTTAATCCACCGGTTTTGCTGCAACAGGAGCCCGACAATTCAGAGGACGTGGTATGTCGCTCTATTATTGATTATTACATCCAGTGTCCATCTCCTATTAGGCATATCTGCTTAGCAAAATTTGTATCGCATTACAAAAAAAATGGTGCACCCATATCAAAAAGAAAAAAACCCTCTATCATATGATTTGTCAAATACAACAAACATTGTGACTATGAAAACTATTGTAGATAAAAACTGTTGCTGTACGTTCTGTTTGATGAAAATGAAGAGACATTAATGCATAACTTCTGTACATGGGAGGCTGTGTATGTTGTGTATGAGACTATGGTGCACATCAATGAAGCTAGATTTACCTACAATGTTAGTCCAACATGGGGCGATCTAGAGATTGCACTTAATGACCTAAAAAACCATGGCGATCATGATGACACACTTAGAGACCCAAAAACAACCAGAACTGCTTCCGAGTCCTATGACTTACAAGGATATTTGCCTCGTCCTCTAGCGGTTGGAAGTGAAAAACGTATCAATCTTGGTTTTCAAGTTACAAAACATCCTTTCCTAATTGAAAATAATGAATACCATAGAATAAGACATATGTTGAATCATGAACAACAAACAATTGCAAAGGATATTGCTCTTAAAAAACGCTTGAACATGAACAGTCTTGTGCACGTGTTCCTTACAGGCGGAGCAGGAACAAGCAAGACATTCACAGCAAAAACATTGTTCCAAATGCTTATATGAATCTATGATTCAAACAATTCCTCTGATCCTATGAAACCAAAGGGCCTAATAGTTGCATATACAGAAAAAGCTGAATACAATGATGGTGGACCAACAGTCCACTCTGCATTTTTAATGCCTTTTAACAAGTCACAGTTTCTTCCACTTAGCAAGGAAATGTTGGATACATTATCTAAGCTTTATGAGGAACTCCAACTTGTCTTTACAGATGAAGCATATTTGATTGGGAGTCGGTTCTTGTATTCCATAGACAACCGACTAAGAAGCATAAAACATTTGTAGACGAAATACTTTGGAAACATTGACATGATATTCTGTGGGGATCTTTACCAGGCACAACCCATCCAAGATTCTTTGATATTTGAACAACCCACAGTCAACATGGAAACAGTCACCCATGACTTCTGGAGAGACAATATTAAATGCTTTGAGTTGCATACTACAATGCGCCAAATAGATGAAACATTCATTGCAATTCTGAATAGAATGTGCACCAACAACCAAACACATGATGACTTGACCCATATCAATTTGAGATGCTTACGACCTGCACCAACAGACCCAACATTCCCTTACCTGTTCCACATAAATAAGGATGTTGCAAACCATAACAACCACATGCTCTCCCTAATTCCTGACGATGATATCATCATCAATTCCATAGACATGGAAGAAGACAACGATGGAAATGTGCCACGGCATGAACATTCAATCACTTTATCTTTGCAGCTTGTCCTCAAATTAGAAATGTTGGTTGAAATATATGCCTGCAACTATGATTCACAAGATGGCTTGGTGAATGGTGCATATGGAATACTGAAAGGCTATACCAAGACAGAAAAAGTGGATGTCCTTTGGATTAAGTTCCATGAACCACATATAGGCAAGCGACAAGCAAGCAAGTTGTCTTATCTATATAATTCAAATACTGGAAGCGATTGGACACCTATTTTGCGAATATCGAAGCCTGTATCAACATCAGCAAAGACAGGTCAAATGAATATTCGAAAATAGTTTCCGATTAAACTTGCATGTGCATGTACAGTCCATAGATCACAAGGACTAACACTTGATAAAGTTGCTTTTCAGCCTGCTGGAATTCGGATACATGGACTTGTCTACACAACACTGTCCCGTGTTAGAAGCATAGAGTCCTTGTATTTACTAAGTTCTCTCACAAAAGATAACTTCAAAGTGAAACATAAAGTTGATATTGAAATGGAATGACTGAGGACCACCACAAAATGGCAACTGCATTATGATTACCAATCCATACAAACAAATTCATCTGTATCAATTCTCCCACTTAACACACACACCTTAAATGCACACATGGATGATATATTGAATGACTATGATATAATGCAATCCAATATTCTGTGCTTGCAAGAAACACACATGGCATTATGCACACAGAACAAACAATTCCCAAATCACAATTGCATATCAAGTTACATTACACATGGGTCCATGATACTGGTGAAAAAACATCTACCAATTTTGGACCATATACATATCGAAGAAAACAATGTTGAGTTGGTGCTTGCAATTTTTTTTTTCTCATGAAACAGAAGTTGCAATACTGAATCTGTATGCTGCTCCCCATGCAACATTCTTCAACATAGTACATGTTATTTCCAATGCATTGACCCCATTTCTATATGAACAGACCCATTGTACTTGTAGGAGACTTCAATATCGATATGCTAGAAAATACTGCCAGAACAAAAGAATTGGAAAACTACATGTGCAAATACAGTCTCCACTTTCTTATGAACAACACAGTCCATCTGCAAAATGCACTGATTGACCATGTCTAGTCCAATGTGCCCATTCCTTAATACAGTATGTTTGTCTTAGACACATATTGGTCTGATCACGATACAATTGGTATTGCAATTGAATTATGACATATACATCAAAGTTATTGCAAACTCATATTTGTATGTGTCAAAGCATATCTGTATCTCTGATTTGTACACACATCACTCTAGACGGTGTTCTACTCGAATTATAAAATTTACATTGTGCAGGTAAAAAAAAAAAGTACATCCTCCCAAAAACTATTTTTGATTCTATTCAACGTATTCTATTTTTTTTTTGTATATGTACATAGTAGTTGCCTTTTTATTAACATCTGAACTTATGTTCATATCCGTTTTTCTTTGTACTTTTGTTCATAGAAACAGACAGGAAAAACAGAGGATGAAAAGAACTCCTACCCACACACGTATACCAAACCATGCAAAGGTGCACCCTTTTCCTACCCGTGTTCCACAGTAAACAATTTTTTGTTTACTTTCTCTGTGTTTGTCAAACTTATTTGCAACTATGTTTTTTTTGTTTTGCGCGTAGAGGCAACTACCCTGCACATCTGCCATCCAACAGATGCAATGTTGGACCGACCACCCCGCAAGTCCACTTGTGAATTTCTATATCGCCCAACCATAATGGCTATTCACAAGACAAGAAACATTAGAGGCATATTGTGCAGCTCGTAAGTGCGTGATCCAAATAATGGCGTCTAAAATCTCAACCACCCTGCAAGTCCGCTTGTCAAATTCTATATCGCGGAACTGTATGTTCTATTTGTAGAACACGTAACAATAGAAGGATTTTTTTGACCCCTCCCGCCCGAGAACCCGCAAGTATGGAATACGATATGGGTACATGGTGTATAAAATATGATGTCGATACTTAATAAAGGTACATATCTAATTTTGCCTCATTTCTACACACACCAGTCTGGTAACCACATAGTTGGTGTTGCACTTGAATTATGAAATATGCACTGGTAGTCGGACGGAGCCAAGTCCACGATCCAAATAAGTGGCTAAGTATGGAATAAGGGATCTGTGCATATTTGATATGTATTGCTCGTTTCTGGGATCCCGCCAGCCCTGGAGTAAAATGTTGAGCCGACCAGAACGCAAACCCGCATAAAATTATTATCATAAGCTATTTGTAAGTAACCTAGCAATAGAGCCCCATTTTTGACCCCGCCAGCCCGAGAACCCGCGATCCAGAAACTGTCAATGGTTTATAAAATATAAGCCAACCCGCAAGTCCCCTTGTCTATTTGTATATCATGAAACTGTGTGTGCTATTTGTAGAACACCAAACAATAGAGGCATTATTTTGAGCCCGCCCGTCCGAGAACCCGCCATCCTGAAAGTGGCAAAGTATGGAATGAAATCTGTACATTGCTTCGCTGAGCAATTCCGACTCATGCAACCTCAACATTGTAAACTCATCAGTTTCATTATGCACTTTCACATTTGGCCATTCCTTCCTTGCTTTCTCTTCCTCATGCTCATCACCTTCGCATATCTGCATAATAAAAAATAGTGTTTATATATATATATATATATGTCTTCTTTCTAAATATTTAATGCTAACAAGTCATCGTGCATGCACCGTCTAAGCTGTCATTGATGCACGCAAGGCTCAAGAAGTTCTGCCATCAATGCAATTTATGCGAAGACTTTTCTTATCCCTTCCCAGTCTTAATTTCAAATGCCATGGAATGTCATTCGCACGCCGCCAACTTGCTTCCTTCCGGAAACCTCCAATCTCTTCCAAGTCTTAATTTGAAATACCATGGAATGTCATTCGCACGCCGCCACCTTGGTTCGTTCACGAAACCTTCACTCCTTAAATGTTCTTCGCCGTAACTGCCACCTTTGCACTTCTAAGTATGCAATAATTAATCTTTAATTCTAACAGGCCATCATACATTACGCATAGATATTGTCATTAATGAGGATATTTTCCATTCGCACGCATGAAAGCAATGTTTTCGAGGGATTATATTGTCCCCTCCAGTTCTTCATTTCAAGCAGCATCTGGAGGAAATTAACGTTTCGACAAAGTACTGGCACCAACTCTACAACAGTTTTGTAGAAATACAGTGAACATCTTCCTCACGACCTTCCCATGTAGAAGAAGGGAAAAATAATTGCAGGGGAGGCGGAGCAGCCCGAAACTTACAGTGAAAACATGGATCTTGACGCTAATATGGAAAGCATATTCTGCAACCTTGATCAGTCTGCAGACGAAATTCATCCTACCTGCTCAATGGACATGGTTGATACCCTAATTTTCAACGAAGATGAATCCTACGTATTCCAGAATGCTGTTTTTGAATCCGAAACAAAAAAATTAATCATTGAAAAAAAAGATGTAAATAATAACCAAAGAATACATCATTCAAAACTTGACCTTACCAATATGCAGGTGTCCAAAATCTCTCAACTTCACATGGCAAACAAAGATGCTCTTCATGGTTCTGTTGGACTCATTGAAGCCGAAAATGCCAGACTAAAAAACCGCATTAAGGAATTAGAGGAAGCTTTGTTTCCTATGCCATTGCTTCACAGTTCTTTGCGAATAGCAATGCCTGCTACTACGTGCAGTCCCGTAACAAATCTAAAAGGGTCCTCTAGCTTCCTCACATCCTGTAGAGGATATGTTGAGAAAAATATCAACAAAAGAATGGAACTGATTACGAAGGCCTGGGAAACATCACAGAGTATGGATTCCCCGGGGAGCAGGTCACATAACTTGCTCCTACTTTTGCAGAAGGATTTAAAAAATGAAGAAAGTTCATATGTGGACATGGTCATCCCTTTTTCCTTTCATGTCAACAACATGGCAGAGACCAGAAGAAGACAGCATGATTTCCCTTCCAATAAATGACTCACTCAACTAGAAGCATGATGGAAAGAGAAAGTCAAAAATCTGTATGTCATCGTCCAATCATGTGAGCAAGCAATATCAAAGAAAGAAACATTATTGTCAAAGCTCACCAAAATAGACTTAGTAGGAAACACAAACGACTTCCAGGACCCCAGCTTAATCCTCAACTCGCTGGTGTCAACCAAGCAAGCTTTCGATAAACAAGTTGATAATTTGAAAGCCTTGTCTTTAGAATTTTTTTACAGCATTATTGAATATCATGAACACGAGGTGCACAACTGGCTAGTTCGGTATTCGATACAGAATGCAGACATCAATGAAACTCTGTGAAAACTTTCAATTGATCTAAGAGAATTAGAAAATGAAGTTTTCAACATTCAAATCTGCAATGACATCAACGTCGCCCCTTTGAGAAACTATATTGAAGAGAACTTGAAGTGGGTCATTGCTCAAATCCAACAGGGAAATGCATAGTTCTTTCTTTGTCAATTCAGTTATTCCAACTTCTCTGAGTAGAAATCTATAGCCAAAAAATGATCTTACCATTTCTACTTTTAAGGTATTACATTCTACCGTGTCCAACTCCTTTCCATAGTCCTATTTCTTGTACATATTTTTGTTATGGTCCGCAGGAGCCCCAATCCCAGTCTATATGACAAACACATTTACATTTCCAGGGATATGTAACAAACTATTAATTTTTTCATATACTCCAAATAAAACTATTCTTTTGTTTGCTTATATATTTACGTGTTCCTAGAATTTTATCTTTAGCCATACTGAATGTGAAGACATTCTGTTTAATTTATCTCAATTCTCTTTTTCTCCTATGCATCTTTTCTCCGGCCTGGTTATTTTCAAAATAAAGTATGAAATAAATCACTGACTCAAATTTGAGATATCATCTTTCATATATATATATATATATATATATATATATATATANTCACTGACTCAAATTTGAGATATCATCTTTCATATATATATATATATATATATATATATATATATGTTTCTTTAAATTTCCAGGAATATCTAACAGGTTTCATTATTTTTAATATAAATGTCATGAAATTGTGTTCGCTACTTTTTTTGTACTCAAACGTCTAGACAATATGTCATTTGTTGGATATTTACCACCCGTGCTTCATACTTTTGCCACAAAAGCCCTTAAAATTTAAATAGTTCGCAAATCCGCTTCTCAATTTGTATATCGCCGAACTGTGGGTGGTATTTAAAAAATTGCATATTTGGTATGTGTAATTTATGCTCTCCAGGAACCTATAATTTGATACCTTTCAATTTCTTGTATCCACTAGCCCCTGTTTTAAAGAAAACTAATTCAAGAATGCTATTTATTTGGTCCTTTTGTCCACCACCCTTTGTAACAGACGTTGGCAGTAGGACATGGAACAACATAATCTCCATTTTCAGGTCCCCAGCCCAAGAACCCGCGATCCAAAAACTGGACAAGTTTCGATTCAGGGTTCCCTCCATGCTCTAATTCGGGAATGCTAGTTTTTTTCCTGCTTTTATGTGTTCGTAAAATTTCATAGATAGTATGTACACATAGTTATGTATTTGCTATGTATGGTTTATGGTCTCCACGAACCTATAATTTCATAAATTTCAGTTTCTTGTGTCGATGGGTGCCTGTTTTAAAGAAAACTAATTCGTGAATGCTATCTATTTGGTCCTTTTGTCAACTGCCATGTATGCCTATGTAAAGAAAACTGATTCGCGAATGCTAAATTTTTTGAACACAAGCCCCGTAAAATTCAAATAGTCCGCAACTCCAATTGTCAATTTGTATATCGCGGAACTGTCGGTGCTATTTGTAGGACACAGGCCCGCAATCCAAAAACTGGTCAACTTAAGAACCCGCTCTTTTAAAGAAACTAATTCAGGAACGTTTTTTTTTCATGCTTATGTTAACCAGCCTATGTAACAGACATCAATACTATGTTTTTTTCCTTTCTTTCTCCACCAGCATATGTAAAAAGCAAAACTAATTCGGAAATGCTAAACTTGTTTTAATTAATTATAAATGATTTTATTGATATTAAAATAAGTTATTGAGTTTATTATTTCAATTTGCTTATTCGACAAGAGCCTCTCCAAATTCAAATACTCCGCAAGTCCAAGTGTCAATATGTATATCGTGGAACTCTACCTGCTATTTGTAGCACAAGGAACAACAAAAACCCATGTTTTAGGTCCGCAACCCGATAGCCCGCCTAATTCCACAACGCAATTTTTTTAATGCTTATGTTCACCAGCCTATGTAACAGACGTCAGTACTATTTTTTTTTCTTTTTTTGTCCACCAGCATATGTAAAAAGGAAAACTGATTTCGGGAATGCTAAACTTGCTTTATTTAATTATAAATTATTTTATCGATACAAAAATAAGTTATTCGGTTTATTATTTCAATTTGCTTATTTGACACGAGCGACTTCAACTTCAAGTAATCTGCAAGTCCGACTGTCAATATGTATATCACAGAACTCTAGGTGCTATTTGTAGGCCACAGAACAACCAATGCCCAATTTGCAGCTCTCCAGTCTGACAACCCGCGATCCATAAATTTCAAATAGTCCGCAAAATAGCTTCTCAATTTGAATATCGCGAAACTCTCGATGCTATTTGTAGGCAACGGAACAACACAAGCACAATTTTCAGCCCGCAACCTCGACAACCCGGGATGAAGCTTTCGTGCATGCTCTATATATCTACTTCATTGAATCACATATTTTATTTTTGTAGGCCACGAAACAATAGAAGCTCGATTTTCATCCCGCCAGCCCGAGAACCCGCGATCCAAAAATTCAACTAGTCCGCAAAACTGCTTGTCAATTTGTATATCGTGGAAGTCTAGGTGCTATTTGTAGACCATGGAACAACAGGTCCCCAGCCCGACAACCTGCGATCCAAAAACTAGCTAAGTCAAGAACCTGCTCTTTTTAAAAAAACTAATTCGGGAACACCATTGTTTCCATACTTATGTTCACCACCCTATGAAACATACGTCAGTACTATTGTTTTTTCTTTTTATTTCCACCAGCATATGTAAAAAGGAAAACTTATTCGGGTAACAACAGAAGCCCGATTTTCAGCACAACAGCCCCAGAACCCGCGATCCAAAAATTCAAATAATTCGCAGGACCGCTTGTCAATTTGTATATCGCGGAAGTGTCCGTGCTATTTGTAGACCACGGAACAACATAAGCCTAATTTTTAGTCCAGCACCCCGACAACCCGAAAACCCATGTCAATTCTGCACCAAACACTTCTCCAGGAACCTAGGTAATAGACGTTACTACTAATTTTTTTGTGTTTTTTGTCCACGACCGTATGTAAAACATATGTTAAGAATACTATTTTGTATACGATGCCCTTAAAATTCTAATAGTCCGCAAATCCGATTGTCACTTTCTATATCGCATAACTATTTTTTCCGCTTTTTGTCCACGTACCCATGTACTTCAACTCCCTGCCCACGTGTCTCCTGACTTTAACTTCAGCTTGCTCGAGGCAGCGCGCCATTACTCTGAGTGCGCCCTGCTCTGCCTTCACATCCTTTCAACGGAACTCATTGGGCCTTTACTTTGCGTGTGCGACCATTTATGGAAACTCACCAGCTCCACATAATTGTTAAATAAAATGAACCCGGGACTTCGCTTACACGCCACTCCATAATTGCTGGGTTGCATTGGTTATGTACCAAACATTAATAATTTTTGATAAATTTCAAATAAAACTAATTCAGGAATACCACCTGTACTGCAACTTGATACCCACGCGTTTACTCCGCGTCCAGCTTGGTAGAGACTATGCTGCCGTGCAACACTTGTTTTAATTATTATTTTTTAAATTATCTTTCTTTATTTTGTTTCCTTCATTTGCACAATTATTGTTATCATTCTTATTAGTTTGTGCTTTGATGATAAATGAAGTGTTCATTTGACATATATTTTATTTTAAATTTTTCTGTGATAAGTATAATATCTTATCCAAAATAATTACATAGAAACCAATGTAGTGAATTGGGAAAATGCTTGAAAGTTCTTTTGAATTTTTATGTTTATTTTGTCTATTTAAATAATTAGAAAAAATATTAAGATGGTTGAATGGTGAGTCTTGAAAACAAGATTCATATTGAGTAATTTTGTTTAATGTTTATGTCTACTAGTGATGAAACTTAATCAATGGGACTCAATAAAAAAGATCTAAAAAACAACAAGGGAACACCTAAAGCGACTCTGGATAAAGAGGGAAGTAAGTACACCAAAATTTGGTTTAATCTAGTTTAATGTTTATGTCCACTAGTGATCAAACTCAATCAATGGGACTTGAGAAAAAACCTACAAAAACAACAAGGGAGCAGCTAAAGTGACTCCAAGACTTGGTTTGAGAAGGAATTAGAGAATGGAGAGAAGAGAAGAGATACAATGATATAAGATTGAGCTCCACCAAATCCGTATAAGAAAAAAATGGGAAGATTTGTCTCTCTTAAATTTTGAGGTTAATAAGAATTGTTAACTAAGATCAACTTTGGCTACCTAGCAAGGGGATCAATAGTGGAAGCATGACACAACTCACCTATGCCAAGCATCTTTAAGGTTCCCAACCATAGCCACCACCATGCCTGCTCGACTTGAGCTTGAAAAACCCTGTGATGATCAAATATCTACCTTTCATGTGGAGCTTTGAGAGATTCAATGTGAACAAGGTGCCTGATAACATTCTTTTGTGTCTCATTTATAGAAGAGATACATACCAAAATGGAGCTACAGTTAGGATTTTCATTTGAGGACATTATTCCTCCCTTGAGATTGACCCCTAAAGAAACAACCACATCTTCGCTCCTTGAAGAGACTAGCAGATAGAACCGACAATTTTTTATACGCAATTCAATGCCACTAATTTCAGATCTGAAAATTACTTCCAAGTGATTTCAAACAATAAACCCTAGTTCATTGATGACTTGATTAGATGCGCTTGGAACTGCAAGTCTAGGGGGGCTCTGTGGCTAGGGTTTGCTAGCTGCATCCCTGTAACTTGTGGTTTGGGCGAGTGTGAGCGCAGATGCAGGAGTGGGAAGGCGGGCAAAGATGAGGGTGAAGGCGAGGGCGATGGCAGGCGTCGACATGTACTCTACCAGGGTGAACAGGCCTAATGGTGTGGCGCGGTGGTGTTCTCATGGCAGCTTGGTGTGCCCCCGACGGCTTTGGTGCACCATTTTCATGAATGCCTTTCCATCCGGCGTGTGCCATGCCCCCTGACGGTTCTGGTGTGTTGCCTTCGTGGCTGCCTACTTCTTCAGCGTCCGAGGGTTTGAGCACCACTTATTGCACGGTTCGTGGCCTGGTGTGGGTGGCCGGTCTGGCTGCTCTATTGCTCGGGTTTATTCTTTGAATAAATCCTTCTGGGGTTTTTGCTGGTACCCGTTCTTAAGGTTTTGGTGGCAAGGTTTTAAGTCCCTATGATGAGATCTGGAGCTTGAAGCTGCAGTTGCTGGTTTTTTTTGCTTCATTGGTTTTGGGACAAAGCTTTGAGGTCCATATTTTGGGCGTGCAGTATGGATCTATGGATCTGCACTTTGAGGTCCTTCTTGGACGTGCAGTTCCGTTCTATTGCTTAAGTTGCAGGATCGTACCAGTTATTATCATTGTAAATATTTTTTGTGACTTTGTAGTCTTTCTGGGCCCTTTCGGGTTTCTTGTTTTTATTTATACTCTTTTACCCATGGATTGGGGGAGTGCATCTTGCAATTGTGAATGTAATTTTGGCTCCCTTTGGATGAATAAAATTACAAATTTTTTTTCCGGGGAAAAAAAACCAATAAACCCTAGTTATTATCACTGAACAATTTTACACTGAAATTATTGACAAAAATTACAACAATGAAAATAACAAGATTAGAGATAAATCATCCACAGACTTGAGACACAAATTTTTATGTTATGAAAATTGTCAAATTCATAAATTTCTGAGGGAAAAAACAACCCTCCTAGTTGTCACAAAATTTAACAAAACCGAGGACAAACCTGTCCTCTGAAAACACCAAAATTCAACGAATTTCCAGAACAACTAGTCACTTGCAAACCTGTTGATGTCACCTTGTCGTACAATTGATGTCACCTTGTTGGATGGACATATCACATGTGTGATTCTTACAATTATGTCACATGTGCATCCTATTCACACATGCGGCTTGTTCAGGTCGTACAACTCATGTGGCCTACTATGCGAACCTATACGATCCACACGTGTGGTCTGTACAATTTGTACCACATGTGCGGTCTGTTCTTCTATGCTACAACCTTTCTCTTCCACACATGCGACCTCCCTTGCCTCACACGTATGGTCTCCCTGCCAAGAACAGAAAAATAAATGTCCAGAAACCCTAGGCCAGATTGCCTAGGTGCAGAAATATCCTTGCTAAAATTGCCATCCTTCTAGCACAAGTGTTTACTCACTTATGCTAACTCATCCACAGACTTGAGACACAAATTTTTATGTTATGAAAATTTTCAAATTCATAAATTTCTGAGGGAAAAAACAACCCTCCTAGTTGTCACAAAATTTAACAAAACCGAGGACAAACCTGTCCTCTGAAAACACCAAAATTCAACGAATTTCCAGAACAACTAGTCACTTGAAAACCTGTTGATGTCACCTTGTCATACAATTGATGTCACCTTGTTGGATGGACATATCACACATGTGATTCATACAATTATGTCACATGTGCATCCTATTCACACATGCGGCCTATTCAGGTCGTACAACTCATGTGGCCTACTATGCGAACCTATACGATCCACACGTGTGGTCTGTACAGTTTGTACCACATGTGCAGTCTGTTCTTCTATGCTACAACCTTTCTCTTCCACACATGCGACCTCCCTTGCCTCACACGTATGGTCTCCCTGCCAAGAACAAAAAAATAAATGTCCAGAAACCCTAGGCCAGATTGCCTAGGTGCAGAAATATCCTTGCTAAAATTGCCATCCTTCTAGCACAAGTGTTTACTCACTTATGCTAACTAATCCACAGACTTGAGACACAAATTTTTATGTTATGAAAATTGTCAAATTCATAAATTTCTGAGGGAAAAAACAACCCTCCTAGTTGTCACAAAATTTAACAAAACCGAGGACAAACCTGTCCTCTGAAAACACCAAAATTCAACGAATTTCCAGAACAACTAGTCACTTGCAAACCTGTTGATGTCACCTTGTCGTACAATTGATGTCACCTTGTTGGATGGACATATCACATGTGTGATTCATACAATTATGTCACATGTGCATCCTATTCACACATGCGGTCTGTTCAGGTCGTACAACTCATGTGGCCTACTATGCTAACCTATACGATCCACACGTGTGGTCTGTATAGTTTGTACCACATGTGCGGTCTGTTCTTCTATGCTACAACCTTTCTCTTCCACACATGCGACCTCCCTTTCCTCACACGTATGGTCTCCCTACCAAGAAGAGAAAAATAAATGTCCAGAAACCCTAGGCCAGATTGCCTAGGTGCAGAAATATCCTTGCTAAAATTGCCATCCTTCTAGCACAAGTGTTTACTCACTTATGCTAACTCCATAATAACACAATGAGATGTCACAATCTTCTCCTCTCCTTTTATAGGAGTCTAATGTGAGATTAAAATCCTTTAGCTTACTCTAAGGAGCCCTCCACTAAACTCAATATTAAATTAGAATATTTAATACCTCTTTGTGGTTGTGAAACCCCAACACAAGCACACAAAGCCCATCAACAATCCCATGAGGCCCTAGCCTCATTCCAAGGATGTTTTCACTTAAACGAAAGAGTAATATGGTGCCCAAAAATATTCCCACATGCATGACACTATGGCCTCTTGTGGAAATACCTCCCAAAGCTACAAAACATCAACAATAACTAGTAGCAAAAGGGCACAAACTATAATGTTCATAATTGTGAAGGTTGTTTCAACCCTGGTGATCAAGTTGCTCTTGGTCCGAATAAGTGATTTGGTGTATTGTTAGTCAAAATGAACCCTAGTTTGCAGGTTAATGAGCTATGGCCTTCTACCATTGTGCTCATGGAATGGATTAAATATATCTAAGGTAGTGATCTTGAGATGATATTTCTTGAAAGCATTTTTTTTGCATCTCTATTCACAAGAAAAGGAAATAAACAAATGATTTTAAAATAAGGGCCTTGGTTTTGGGGGAAAGCAAACCTCTCCTTACCTTGATTCTCAATTTCAACCCAAGAATGGCATCAATGTCAACCATGCCAATTTGGGTAAGACCCCCAAACTTCCCCACACATTTTTGGCGGGATGAGGTTTTAACCGAGATTGTGAATATACTGGGAGAGTTTATTTATTATGATTGTAGCAAAGACAAAGAGGGACTATTCTCCTTCTCATGATTTTGTGTAAAGATTGATCTCAATAAGGGGATTTCTGACACAATTTTGTTTAAATGGGAAGGATCTGAGTGGAATCAAGGACTGCTTTATAAGAGCATTGCTTTCCAATGTCAAATTTGCAGAGAGTTGGGCCATCTAATGGATGTTTTCATACAATCAATTAAGACCTAAGTAAGACTCTAACAATAGGGAGGAATCTACATCTTAGAGTAGAGACCTAGGACCCCTGGTGCAACTTCAAAATTGTCAAAAGAAATTGAAGAAGATGACCAAGAAGGGGAGGGCATAAAACTTTCCCACCTTCTGTGACATTAGATTTGAATGCCACTAAGAAAGAGAAGCCCTAAAATCCACTAGAGGGTTCAACCACTAGGATATCCAAAGAAATATTGTTGAGTGATCCCCTCAATAACAAAGGCAATGGACCCCCCTTCCCCAAGGAAAGGTTTGCATGTTGCTTTGTTGGATCCCACCCTTAGGGAGAAGTTGCAAGGAGAAAAGTCGAAAGATGGGGGTGACCCCAAAAATCCAAAGAACTGATGCTACAAATAGGAAGGAATGTGAAGGAAGGATCAACTTTTGAAAATCCAGTTGTGAAAAGGAGTTCTACTAATGGCTAGTGGAATTAGTCAGATCAAAAGCACTTTGCTAAGGAAAAAATACTAAAATTCTAGAAAACACAAGTCTAAAATAAGAATGATTTGCGTATGCAAATTGTTTTGTGGGAGTGTTGTAAGAATTCGTTCGCTTCAATTAGGATAAAATGATGTTCAATTGGGAATACAAAAAACTTTGAATCCCTCCCCATCTCTGTAGACTTAATAAACAAAAAAAAACACATAAACTTTGGTATATCTCATGGAATTGTACCCCTCTCTATGGTATACAATAATTGTTTTGTTAAAAAAATATTTGATTTTGAGAAGAACTAAGAAATGTGCCACAATGAATCAAAACCCTCAATAGAGCCTATTCTCTACACTGTGGATGAGATCCAATGTTCAATGCTCCTTTTAAATTCTGTAGGATATGTGCATCTCTTTCAATATATGTAAATAATGTAATGATAAGATAAGTTGTCTCAATTGGTGTTGGATATAGGGGTATGTAACAAATTATTATGAAATTGAGGAAGCTTTCTATTGGAAAGGGAAAAACACCATTGGCCTTTGTAATGAATCCAAGACCTCAAAGTGTGGGGATTTACAAATAGGAAATAATATCTATCATTGGTATCATAGTAGATTTAATAAGAGAAAATGAATTGTTCTTATGATTCATGCTCCTCTTTGCACAATTTAAATATTTGATAGCTTACACATATCTTGGTCACGAGGTATATGATGGGCACTATCTATCTTTTGTGAGAATAGAACTTGAACAACCCAAGATGAGGACAAAGGCCATTAGAGAGTCGACCTCTAAGATAAATCAGAGTGATGATAAAATCATTCAATCTAGAGATCATCACAATGATAATGTTGAAGTGTAGGAGAAAGCAACACTTTTGGTGAAATTTGAGTATACCTTGAATATTTTCTACAAGCCTCATACATATTTGACCCATGGATACATATTTTAGATACCCTATGGTCAATAATATAAATATTGGATGGTGGAAGATTGTTAATATTGATGCCAAAACAATGTAGGAGAATCATAATCTCTGCATATCAAGACTGTTAATATTCATGTTTGGCATGTTGCAATATAGATAATCCAAATAACATAAAATGGAAAGAATAAGCAATGCCACACCTTGAGAATGATGAGAAGAGAGTGAATAACAATGCCTCTTCAAGGGGGAACCTTTTTGACACCTTTTGTTTACAAATAACTCTTGTTGATCCCTAGCCCGAGGGGTTATCTCAATTAGTTGTCATTGGTGTGCATTTGGCTAGTTCTGTGCTAGTAGGTGTTCAATTTGAATCCCCTTAGGTGAAGTGCATTGGTAAATGCCAACAATTTTATCAAGTAAGCCATCCACGGATGTGGGGAAGCATCCCTTGGGTTTCCCTATGAGGTTTTCCTTGAAAAAAAATTCTTTACGATCCTTAAATCTAGATCTTCTTTGTGTGTGCCTGTAAGGTACAATTAGAAATAGTGAGTTGACCACTAATAAAAACAATAATATAAAATTAGCAATGTAATGGCTCATGACCTAGGGGCTTAACATGCCCTGCCCCTTGAAACAAACATTGTCCTAAGTGCTTGATTAGTTGTGGTTGCTTCTATATAAAGAAATCATCCTCCCAAGTTGCATCTTCTATTGGTTGGTTCTTCCAGTACACTAGGAGTTTCATAATTGATATTGGCATGATCTTCCACTTAGTTGGTTCTACCACTTTTGTTGCTCCTACAAAGACAATGGTATTTCTCTTCCTTATATTATCCCCTCACTTCTAGGGGTAACTAGAGGATATTTTTTCTTCCTGATCCACATTACAAACAACAATTCCAATGATGACATTCTAGACTCTCCATGAATAATTTCCCACAAATGCATTCCATTACATGCTTAGCTCACTCAGATCATATGGCATGGTGAATTACACACTAAGGTGCATTTTTTTGACACTTCATGTCGAGTGATAATGTCAATGTTTTAGGCATAAAAAATGGTGATCATGGGTTAAATTGGATAATGATTCATGATGCTTTGAATTGATACTTTTTTCCTTGTCTTGCCTTGGTGGTCATCACCATATCCAAGTCAAGTGTTTTCACTCTTGGGCAAAGTTGTACTATTGAGGGGCCTTAATGGGGGTAACGTGCTCATGTCCTTTACCATGAAAAACATATTCCTTTTGTCCTTTCTGTGTTTTCCTTTATTTTTAGTTGGTTATTAAATGTATTTAAAAAATGTCCATGCTTCATAATCCCATGAGAAGAAGGGGCTTAAATGCACGAGGTTGATGCAACTTTATAAAAATTGATATAGAAAGCAAAATCCCTAATTTAGAATGCAAGGCAAAGAAACAAACAAGAAAAAAAAAGTCTAAAAACCAAGAAAGAAAGTGAAGCATGAGCTCTACCCCCTCGCTAAGAGGCCATCACCCCAAGTCCTATGCAATGAATGCATACCTAACAAAAGGACTTAACAAATGAAAGTCGAAATCCAAAATATGTTGAAGTAATAAAAAAAAGGAAAACAAGGGTTTGGAAAGAAAGAATGTCGAGGAAAGGGTAACTCATTGCATACACACGTCCTCTACAAAGGTGCTTATGTGGATGAATATCTTATGTGACCTTGCATGTCAATGCCATCCACCTATGAAGTAAACCCCAAACCATTCCACACACCATTTCACATACTCCTAACGGGTTCCTTGGTACATACTTCTTATCTTAGGTACTGACACACCTAATAGGGGGTAATAATGACTCTCCCGTACCTAAACTTGGAAAATTGTATAATTTTGTAAGGTAGTGTGAAGTTCAAATATGATACTTAATGAGATCTATCTAATGGCTTTTGTATTGACATGACTAACTTTATATGTTGTGTTTGAATTGTGTACCTTGTCTTCGGTCCTCATGGTGCATAGGACTACATGAGCCCCTCCTTGGATGACGGGTTGCACATAGCCACATGCTTGATTGACACTTGGATCCTTTGGAGGATATTAAGGGGCTACTTGCACACATTCATGGAGGTCGTCCCCGCCACTTAAGAGAGGTCGTTTTACATTTTGGGGAGGAAGTTGAGCCCTTTGATGATTTGGCTCCCTTGATGAGATGCCCTAGCACCTATGGGGCATGATGTGACCCTTTGATGATGGGATGTTTCAACTTTTGATTATGATTTGACATCTCTTGATGGGATGGTGCACCTTTTGAGGGGGCGTTGGACTTTTTGATGATGATATGGCACCTTGATGATGGGAAGTTCCACCTTTGGAGATGACTTTAAACTTGGAGGATGAAACGTTGCACCCTTTGGAGGGAATCTTTCACTTTGGATCCCCTTCACATGCCTTTCACCTATTTTGAGGGCAACCAACTTCAAAAGCAATTATATTTTGACAAAATACCCAGAATTCTACCAAATCGACCCCATAAGATGCATAATGGCCACAAGCTTTTTGAAAAGTGGTCATAATAGAAATTCAGGCAAAAATTGACATAATCATGGTGCTTATAAAATATGATGCGAGAAGATTATCGTGATTTTTTGAGAACTCATGTGACACTTTTGGAGGAGGTCTTTGAGGCTTTTGAGGAGGTCATTCCACATTTTAGGAGGTCGTTCCACATGTTGAGTAGGAGGTCTTGACACTTGAGTTGGGGAGCATCTTTGGGGTCTTTTGACTCATTCACTCATGTATCATGGATATTATTGTATAGGTGGCATAACCAAATCATAGTTTATGTATTTTTGACCATATCTCTAGGGTTTGTAAAGAGATAATGGTATTTTGTGTTCTTTTAGTCTAAAAGCTAGGAGAATATTATTATTGTAATGAGAAGGGTGCTAGATCGCTCATATAAATAGAGAAGCACTTCTTATTTGTAAATCATTGCTACTTGTGGAGATATATCACTATTTTTCTACTTCTACTTGCTCTCTTATGAAGAATGCTATGGATGGCTAGAGCAATTTTTTGGAGGAGATATGCTTATGGAAACTCTAATACTACTTGGATATTCCTTGCGAGGGTTTTGATGGATGAAATATTTATTGAGTAAGTGGTCTCTTTTCATCTTGTGGTTATGTTTATGAATGCATTTAAGTGTAATGTTGTTTATTTAGTGTTTTCTTCAACAAACCCTTCTTATCAAGACTCTTGGAAGGTTTCTAGTGAATAACACTCCCTTGAATTGTCCCTTAACATTTTAGGATGATCTCCTAGGGTTAGTTGTGAAAAACCTCTAGGTATCACCCTAAAAATCCACTCATTTCTCTCCAAGGGAATCCTTAATTGAACCCATATGAAAAAAAGATAGTAGGCACTAGTCTTTTCTCTCAATAGTCAATCATTATTTTCTGAATTGTACTCTATTTTTACTGTTTTAGGGTTAGTTTAGGGTTTTATTACAACCATTTTTCATTTTCAGCCATAAAAGACTAAGACATTTTGGCATTTTGTTGACCTAATAAACATTGTTAAAACCCTAGTTTATATTTATGAAGTGTAATTACACCATTCTAGGGTAAAACGTCCAGGGTTTTAGAGTTGTTATATGCTCCTTAATTTTCTAATTTTGTTGTTTAATGAAACCCTAATTTAGCTCATTGTTTAACCCTCTTTATTCATTGAATTATTGTTTGTCAAAGGGATAATTTAGTTGCTAATGTAATAAAACATTTCACTGTTGTAATTTCATATCTTCTTCCAAGTTTTACAACAAACCTAGGTTTTTTCTTCATTTCTTGTATTTGAGGACCCTCTTGAACCTTGACTTGACTTGGATAACCTCTTAATGTGACCTATATCCTCATTACTTTAAATCTAGAAATTTATTTGTCTTACCACCTCATTAATACCTTGTCTATCTTATTTCAATGGTGGTAGTTTGAGTAGTCACCCATGGGGGGGGAGGGCAGTCTTGATTGTGTCTTGCTTAGGGATTCTTGGAAGCTACTGGAGAAGCCTCCCTGGTGTTGGATACTATTCCTTCACAAAAGAGAGGGGATTTTTTTCCTAGGTAACAGTGGTAACATCTTCTATATTCTACTAGTCTTAGTGCCTTGTGAAGGCTTTGCACTTGGTGCTAGATTGTGTGGTAACACCCATGATAATGGTTCATTTTCAAGAAATTATCTTGAAATGGTACCAAAATCGATATTTGTATATTCTCTTTTGATTCTTGTTTCTAACCCCTTTTGAATCACAACAAACTAGGCTTCGAATACAAAGCTATGATAATTTTATGTTGATGCACCTTATACATCTTTGATTTGGGGTCTACTATGTTCACTGACCTTTCACACATCACAAGTTTGTAAATTGTAATGTTATGTTTTTAATTATTTTATAGGTTTTAATATGATATGTCATTTTCATGCTCTCACTGATTCCATGCATTTGGACCTTTGAAGAGAAAGCAAGGATGGAATTACTAGAACATATTGTTTTTACCTTATTTCCATAGAGTAAACTTGTACGACATGTCACTCTACACCTGCAACACTCAATGATGTGAAATTTGGAACTGTAATACCCTGATTTTTCCTTTTTCCAATGGAAACATCCTTATGTCAATTGGATCTATCATTCTCCAAAAGTGTGCTTTTTGGTAGAAGCTATGCTTTAAGCAAGGTTTCGAGACCGAGAAAAAAACCCCAACTTCTATAGTATATGCTACATAGTTGTCATAGTTTTGAATAATGTAATGTTACTTGATATCATCAACAAAATCCCCCCAAGTGGATTCTATCCCATATGTTTCATAATCATCTTTGATACTTTGCACACATTAAGTATCCCACCAATGGTTGACACATGAAAGTGACTTTAGAAGTGTGAAGGTAATTTTCTCATTGTTGGAAAAGTTGTGAACAAAGAAATAACCCTCTAGCTGATATAATCATCTCTCCAAAGCTTTTGCATCTATGTTACCTTCAAAAAGTGGGTTATCAAACTTAACTTCTACCTTGGGGTTTTGTTCCTACTAAATGATTGTTGGTCAAAGATGTCTCTATTGGTATTAGGAATCACTAAATGATATAGGTGGAATGATCCATCATCTCATTGCTTTATCACTTGAAGGCTTCCTAGAGAAACATCTTTATATAATCTCCTACTCTATCATCTTTCTTTTACTTTTCCATGTGAGTTTTCTTAGGCCGATGAAGACAATATTCACCGTTACCATGATTGGTTAGTTGGAGGCCCAACTTCCTGTACCTTGACTTGCCACGAGACATGCATGAAAAAAAACAAAGAGAAGATTGCTCTAATACCATTGATCAATATTAGAATGACTAGAGCAATATGAAAGCATACATGCCCGCACGAGTGTAGATGGATTGGCAAGTGCCGTGTAAATGGAAGGAAATTTGTAAAATGAAGTCTCATGTTCGATTCTCACCCGAATTTACTCGTGCGCCATTCTTGCGGGCTGGGTGGTTGCACCTGGGGTTATAGTGGTAGCCGACGGGGATCGACCCCGTGTCACGCGAGTACGAGAACCGGGAGTTGCCGATTGCCCCAGTAAAAA
>JASDQU010102088.1:237442-257847 GCA_032191745.1 Picea mariana | reverse complement strand
ATATATATATATATATATATATATATATATGAAAGCATACCAATATTGCATAAAGAACACAATATACAATATGAAATAAAAGTATTATAGTGGAAGCCAATTTCTATGAAGAATCAATAGTGAAAAACAATGCAATGTACATAGCAATAAATAGTGGCTAGAATGGTGGTAGTTTATGTCTGAGAACATATGTGATGTTCATGTTCATTCAAACAAATCTCTTCACCCAAAGGTGGAAAACTCTACTTATCACAAAATGAAGCAAAAAGCCTACAGTTTAAAAGACTTAAAGCGAAAACCCTAACCCTAAGTATTGAGGTGATGAAAGGAAGGTGGGCCTTGAAAAGATTATTTGAAACATCAACTTCTTAGGAACATAAAATTTGTATATAAACTCTGATTAAGGAACCCTTTGGACCATCATAAAGCTCCCGATGAAATATGTAGGATGCGAGATCTAGGCTGTCAAAATCCAAGGCTTTCAAGAGGGTACAAATCCCCAAAAAATTGTTGTTTAGGGCCCAAAAATTGGGTTGGAAGTTCAATATCCAAAAAATGGATAAAATTAGGATTGTTTTTTCAATGGCCTGGAATGGCTACATGGATAAAAAACAAGTTTGAGAAAAAATAAGAAAATCCCATTAATGAGATTATGCAAGTTTATAAATTTTGTACAATAAACAAGTTTGAGAAAAAATAAGAAAATCCCATTAATGAGATTATGCAAGTTTATAAATTTTGTACAATAAAAATATACATATACATGAGAGAGAGAGAGAGAGAGAGAGAGAGAGAGAGAGAGAGCACAATGTACATAACAATAAATAATGGCCAGAATGGTGGTAGTTTATGTTTGAGAACATACATGACGAATCTTGTGAGAAATGTATAGTTATTTCTGAGAGAGAGAGAGAGAGCAATGTACATAGCAATAAATAATGGCCAGAATGGTGGTAGTTTATGTTTGAGAACATACGTGGTGAATCTTGTGAGAACAAGTGTGTGTGAATATAGAGAGAGATGATCTTGTGAAAAAAATGTATAATTATTTCTCAAGTACATTCCATTAAGGAAGGAAATCAAGGCCAAAAGATGCTCCCTCGTACTAAATAAGAGGTTGCATCTATTAATGACTACAAAGGTGACAAAGTGTGTTATTTGGGGTATGAAAAAGGGTGAAAATCTCATGGTGTTAGTGAGGACGCACATTGTACTTTATGATTACAATACTAAATATCATTTGTAAGGGTGGTTTTTATGTTGGGATTGTTCTCTAAGGTATCGAAGAGCGAACCTCGATATAGTAGATAGGAGGCACATGCCACTTGAATTTTTTGGAAGTGCTTTTTGTTTTATTGAAGAAGATATGGATGATCTTAGTAATGGGAAATGTTGATTTTTTGCATTTTAAAGAAAATTTGAGAGAATTGTAATGATTCTTGAATGCCTTGTGATGGAAGTGTTGATTGCATGTTCTTGTAAGAATATCCTTGGACAATTTATATATAACTTAATTCCTTGCAATAATTATGTGTGTTTGCAAGGAAACTCTATAGAATGAGTGTGATGCTTGAATGTATTTTAATGGAAGTGTTGATTTTGTATTCTTATCAGAAAGACCAAACACTATAAAATGATGTGATACATGAATACCTTGTGATGTTATTTACCAAGAATGAAGATAAATGGTGTATTTCATTGTGTGTAGATGTATTCTCTCTATGTGTTGATTATTTGGAAAAGAAAGAAAAATAAAATGAAAGAAGTATGTTTTTAGTATTTCTCGTGGTTTACTTTATTGGAATGAGTAAGGGATGTCTAGCAAAACTAATTGAAGAATACTTAAAGTTGAAGAATTATGGAAGTATCATGAAGAAAATTTATTCCTCCAACTTTCTACATGGTGTTTTGGATATTAGAGTTTTTGTAGTAAGGTAATCCTATGTTATAAATACTTGTAATTTGATTGGTATGAATGTAAAGACAATAGTTGATGAGGAAAATATATTTTGAGTGATGTAATACAAAAATTCATTTGGAAATAAAATTTTGAGTTCACAAATTTTGGTTTGAATCTTTATTATGCCATCCATTTACTTTTTATGGATGCATTATTAAGTATTGAGGAGATGATGCACACTTCACAATGTTTAACCAATGAGGAGATCATTAAATATGTAACAATAAAACATGAAAAATTACCAAACCACACTTACAATGTTGAAAAAAATACACCTATTTCTGGTCATATAAAAAATGACAAATATATGTCCCGCATGTATGTCCATCACAATTTCATAATCTACTCAACCTTCTTCATATCCAAAAAAGATTCAAAAAACGACAATCATACCTCCATGGGAAGATACGAACTTAGGAAAGTCCTTCAAATGTCCATAGAGCATTTAAAAAGGACCATCATATCATGGCATACAAGAGGTCATTATATACAATACATATCTAATAATAAAAATAAGCATGGTGAAATCATTTGCAAATTCCATTCAAATCTTCCATAATGGTCCATTTCCCACAAGCAAGTTGTAGACCATCATTTGACAGGCTGCCAACTACCTGGATTCTCTCTAAGAAGACATGATCATAAGAAATAGATGTAAACCCAACTTGAAGATCCCAAGTCTCCTCAAAGAGAGGTAGAAGGGTGAAATTCCTTAAAATATATTCATTTTTGAACCATTTTATCACAGGGAGTGAATCTCCAAATATTTGCAAGGTCGATGTCCATACTCTGCTACTAAATTCAGTACCAAATTTAGAGGCACAAGCTCTAAAAACATGTTTGTACATTGGCCAGGGCCATATTTAAAATTGAGGGAATGTGTATTAGAAATATAAAGTATCACCCCTACCCCTCCCAATGCAAGGTCACCCTATGATGCACCATCAAAATATGCCAAAGCTCCTCTTTGATAAATAATTTCTTCTATAACTCTCCATGGAAATTTAGCAGTTTTTTTTTTTATCGAGGAACTAAGAACATTCAACCATATTCAATGCAATAAAGAGGATAAATATCCCTATCCTCAAGGATCTTAGCATTTTATCCCAGCCATATGCCCAACCCACTACTAAAGGTAATGCATAAAAAAAATTTGTACACACATTCTCACACCATCTCCCAAGAGCTTCTTCAATAGTGTCACGTATCCAAACATCTCTCAATCATGTGAAAATTTCAAGCTCTTTCCAAACCTACTTAGAGAAGTCATAAGTCATCATGAGAATTGCATAGACTGCACCATCTTGGCCCATGTGTATTCCTATTTTGCAAAGGGACCCAAGTTAGAGCCTTATTATTAAGAATTAACAACATGTAAATTTGATATTTATAAGGGCATTTGAGTTTCCACACCTTCTTCCACCACCATTTATGAGGATCCAAATCCCTAAGAGAAGTTAATGCCTTGTAATCCTCTTTTGGCTTGGAAAATCCTAAGGGATTCAATGACCACACTTGAGTGTCCTCCTCATCCTTTAATTTGAAAAATCTATATCTTCACTTCCCAATGTATCTATCCCATAGGGCATAATCCACCTCCCTAAGTTGCAATTCCCCTCCTAACATCCATTCTCGTTTCCAAATAGTAGTGAGATGTGAATTTGGTACCTAGGTCAAATTATCAATGCCTCTAGATACTAATTGAAGAATAATGTGATCTCGAAGCCTATACACCTCACCACACTCTATCCAAGGGTCTATCCCCACTTGTATCTTAGTTGCACGACCATTCTTCCAGACCAACCAATCACCAACTAAAGGAAAGGCTACCATGATTGCTTTCCATATAATAGATGCATTATGAATACTATTAACATTATTTCTCAACCAATGATGTAAATAATTGTGATGTTTATATTTTTCCTTTACCACTGTGCACCACAAAATTTGCTTCTGGATTAGCATCCTTGCACTTTTCACTGCGAGAGATTTAGAAAATAAGAAAATGTTTTTGATTCCCCACCCCCCTAGAGCTTTAGGGATAACAAGTTTTTTCTATATTATGAGAGGTAACTCTTTCTTATATATATTCATGAACCAAATGAATCTAAAGAAAAACCTTCTAATCAATTCTAGCACACCTTTGGGAATCCAAGACAAGGACATCTGGCAGACATGAATGGCCTTTAAAACAACTTTAACCAAAACCAATCTATCTCCTCTAGACAACTAGTAGTTACACCATAGATTTAACCTTTTCTCAACTTTAGATATCAACAATTGCCAATATTTTTTCTAGTAGTCCTTGAGCTTTAGGAAGAATCCTAAGTACCTTAGGCCATTCTCTAGATATGTCTATTGGAAAGGAAGTAAGGAGGACATAAAATCCTTATCTTTGTCATCAATACCAAAGAATGAAATGGCATATTTATCAATATATACCTACATTCCCATAACTAAACTAAACAAATCTAAAATTTCTTTCATTTTTGTGTTGTCCCTTCTAGTACCTTCGCAGAAAATGAAGATATTATCAACAAATATGAGATGAGACAATGAACAAGTATTGGTAATTTTTTTCTTTGAAATTTCCAGCACTACGAGCCTCCTTTAAATCCTGGTTGAGACTTTTCGCTACAACAATAAACAACAAAGGAGATAGTAAAATCTTGTCTAAGTCCTCTTTCAAGTCCAAAAAAATGAGTTGTTGAACCATTGATAAACACTTCGAAAGATATTAAGGAAACACAATTCATTGTCCATGAAACAAATTATGCATATAAGGCCAAATGTATGAGAAAAAATCTTAGGTAGAGCCAAATAACCCTGTCAAATTGCTTAGACAGATCTACCTTTACCAGCAAAGCCTTGACCTTTTTTGTTTTTAAGGTATGTAAACCCTCTTGTGCCAGCCCCACTGCCTTGTGTATTTGTCTCCCATTAAGAAAACCAAACCATTCTTCAGAAGTTGTGTTTGATAGGATAGCCTTMAAAATTTTGGCTATAATCCTTGCAATGATTTTGTATATACAATTACACAGTGAGATAGGACAAAATTTGTCAAATGTGGATGGATTATCAGTTTTTGGAATAAGTGCATTAAAATTTTCATTGAAATCTGRCAAGATATTTCTATTAAATCTTGATTCCTCTATCATTATTCTYAACTCTTCTTCCAAAAAATCATTACACATAAAAATAACTTGACTAGCATCCCATCTGCCTTGGATTCTTTTTTCTTTCTAGAAACTATGTAAGAATGAAAGCAATTCTTATCTACTTATTTCCTCCATTAAATTTTGATTATCAATAGGGTTAACATACCTTGGAAGAAAGGAAGACATCATAAGAATGTATGGTATTGTATCCCTTCTCTCTGCTTGATATATATTTATAAAATAGTCCACCCCTTCTTGTGCAACGTCCTTACAACTCATAGCCACAATTCCATTGGTTTTCTTTAAAGTAGTCCAAACATTGATTTTCTTGATAACTTCCTCCTCCTTCAGTCATTCCAGGTTAAGTTTGAAAGGGCTTAGAGGCTTGTTCTCTGTTAGAGCCAATTCCAACAAGATTAGAGAATGATAAAATTCCCCCACATATGACACCCATTGTCTAAACCTAACATTTTCCTCCATAAAAATTTCAGAAATAAGGAACCTATTAATAATTTTATCTATTCTTGCCTCCCCATCACTCTTGTTTATTTGGGTTGGGATGAGTTTTATAGGATCAACATCCACCAACCCCACCTCTTCCAATTTCCTCAAGAAATATCCAAAAAGGAAATCCACTTGGGAAGTAGGCCCCTATACCTCTGATGCTCCCAAAATGAAGTTAAGATCACCCCCAATACTAGTTAAACCCCAATTTAACCATCTCCACATGAATATTTTATCCAATGATAAACTATGTCAGAGTATGACTTGTATGTATTTGAAAATATGATATATTTCCCCAAGTCCTAAGAAAACAATGAAGTTATGAGACCCAAGGGAAAAGACCCACTATTAGAGTATATAAAGGACCTTTTTCTCCATACTGAGATGAGTTCCCCCAATCTACCCCTGGAATCTAGAAACATAAAATCCAAATCCTCCAACATTCTTTCCAAATTAGAAACCAACTGCCCCCCCCCTTATCATGATTTCTTTAAGTAATATTACATCATGAATTTATGCATGAATTCCTCTTTAAATCAAGTTTTTTGGCATCACTAACTAAACCCATATAGTTTAGGAAAGTTCCATCATTTTAAACCCTCCATCGGGGTATTTAATCCTCTAAGAATCCCTTCCAATGAAATGTGTTTCCCAAACAAAATATCAAAACTATCTTGTTTTTGGGCGAAATAAAAATAAGATTTCCCACCTCATGAAGCCCCTTTTAAATCTTTCACATATAAAAGACCCAAGCCTGCTTCTTCATCCCCTAAACACACAACACCCCCTCTCTTCCTAGATTTCAAATTGTAATTCAAGTCATCCTCCTTGCCTTCCTCAGATAAACTAACAGATTCCTATTCATCATCACTTACATTTACTATGGTAACAAATGAGGAGGATGCCTTGTTTACTCAACCTAAAATCATAGGCATATGATTTAAGAGAGACAGATAAGGGTCCTTTGCTCTAGATAGGTTGAATAAAAAATCCCCATCACCCCCAACACTATTGACATCAAAGGTCCCTCCCAAATACCAAATTTTATATTATTTATAGAAGAGATCGAGTTTTGAGAGTCTCGAGGGTATTCCCTATTTCCTTAAAAACACCCTCTAACCAAAAAACCATTGGTAAGCTTAACATTCATACTCTCACTGGGACAATATCCATCCATTCATATTTTGAATCAAAGGTTGGGGTTCAACATTTAAACAAGAAAGGAGAATTCGCCCACTTCTAGTATATCTTCAAAACCTTATCAACATCAAGTTGGATTGAAACACAAAATACAAACACCCCCTCGTCAAAAACATATATTGTGGTGAATACCATAGGTAAGGATTTAAGAAAAAAATCATCCAATATTTTAAGTACTTCTCTCCAAATCGATGACCTTGACAACAACCTACCAGTGCCTACCACAACATGCTTTCCACCTCATTTAACTTTATCTCCATTGTGGGCATCGGGTACATAGAATCCTTATGTCTTTTAACATGTTTTTTTGTGCTTATATCTCCACCCAAACTACCTTCATTCACCTCTAAAATTCAATCACCACCTTCAAACAAGATCGATTGATGTATACCAAAGATTTCCAAAACCCAACAAGAGCTCCGTTGAGTGAGTCCAAATCCAACATTGAGCTAATGAACCCTCTTTCACATTGAGCTAAATACCAACAAGAATAAATCTTTCACATTAACATACAATTTCAAAACTATTTCTTACTTCTAGCAGTAGCATGTGTTTTTTACATAGAAACTCCCAAAAATTTCCAACTCCAGTATTCCTCCAAAACATAAATATAGTCTTCCCAAAAAGATTCAGAAAAAAATATAGTTTCAAGGATCATTGTTCCATAATCTTTGAGAAAGTGAAGAAGATTGTCCTTGAGTGGATTCAAAGGTTTCCCAAATGCCCTCTTGTAGCTCCAGTAGATCTTTGGAAAACCGATTTGGTTCTTTGGTTTTTCCCTGTAGACATGAGCAAAAGAAAGATGAGTGAAGGTTGATTGCATATTCTTGATGTCAAGAGATAATGGTTGAAGGGTGAAATTTCTCAAGGTTAAGTCTCATTTATTCCATTGGATGACTATAAGTGAGTCCAAAAATTTGAATTTGTGTAACTCCTCTTTCTTGAGCCATCATAAGAACCAGTTTGAAAGCCATAAGTTTGCATAAAGTGTTTGTTGCAAGGATAATTATAAGTTTTAAGGAGATGGTGTGGCTTGGGGAAAGATATTAAATCCCCGCTACCACACCTCTAGAAGGAGTACCTTGTGAGGCTCCATCAAAGAAATCCCACATGATTACTTTGTTAATGTGTTCCATTGGACCTTGTTTGTGAGGAAGATAAATTGAAAATTGGGGGAAAGCATAAAGGATGTTGAGAGTTGGAGTGGATCATTTAAGAGGAAGGGTCTCCACACCATAAATTCTTTTGGCATTTTTGGCAACCTAGATTCCCAAAGAATAAGTGAGAGGGAGGGATTTGTACCTCTTGGTGTCCTTATATTGACATCATCATATGAAAGCTTCTTCAATGGTGTACCCTTCCCTAGTATTATGAAGATGTGTTAATCCTTCTATCTCTTTCCAGAACTATTTCTAGTATGGAGAAGAAATGATGAGATGGAAATTGGATTATATATTAGATTCTCTAAGACAACATACACCGAGTCCTTTGAAGCTTCATTTCTACAGAATGTCCCAAGTTAGGGCCCTATTTCTTAGAAGGAGCCACATAAAGATTTTAGATTTAGCGGGACATTTAAACTTCCAAATTGGCTTCCACCACCAAATCAATGCGTTCTCTTTACCTTCTGAAGCAATATTTTCTTAACCAACATTTAGTTCATAACCCCCAGAGGTGTTAAGAGGCCAAATAAGCTTCTCTTCCTCTTCAATAAGTTTTATAAATCACTTTTTAAGTCTATCTATATAGGCATTCCAACTATATACATATACCTCATTGAGACCCAAATCCCTCTAGGTGAGCCATTGTTGTGGTCAATTGGTTGCAAATGGTCCCCTTGTTATATGAATTAGAGTGTAGTAGCCTCCGAACCTAAGATCCAATACGAGGAGAGATAGTAGTTTGTGGGAGTGTTTGTTTCCAATCCATGGGTTCAATCCCACTTGAACTTTGTCTCCCTTTCCAAAACACCATACCAACCAGTTTTCAATCAAGGGGAAGGCCAAAGTAGTTGTTTTCTAAATGATCAAGGAATTCAATGATTTTTTAATGAGGGTCCTTGCCCAATCCTCAATGGTGTTTGTGGATATTTATTTTTCCTTTATGACTTGCACCCATAGTCCAACACCTTGCATAAGCCTCCAAATGTTTTTTGCAGCAAGTGCCTTTGAGGAAATGAAGATATTCTTGAGACCCCATCCTCCATGACATTTTAGAATTGCAATTTTCCTTTAAGAGACCATAGTCATTCCTTTCTTCTCTCTTTCCCCAAAGCAAATGATAACATAACTATTTGATCCACTTGAGGACACCTTTCAAAATCTAGGCAAGAGATATTCAACATAGTGGGATAGCCTCTAGGATTTAATTAACTAGAACCAATCTTCCACCATGAGAGAGCCATCTGTTGCACTAGGTATTGATATTTTTTTCAACCTTGGTAATTAACCACTGAAATCCACCTTTAAGATAAAGATTATCCTTTAAATGGAAACCTAAGTATTTGAAACTAACATCAAATTCAATTACAAAATAGGAAAGAAGCTAGGATATATAATGTGTTTCTGCCTCCGAGAGACCCTAGATAGAGATCATTTTCTTGGTCAAATTAATCTTCATGTCGATGTCTCCATAGAAGAGATCCATGATCTCTTTGATCTTTTAAACTATTATTTTGGTACCATCACAAAAGATAAGTATATCATCAGTAAAGAGTAAATGAGAGACGTTACAACAATTTCCTATGAGAATACCTTTGAAGTTGCTACTTGCTGATGTTTCTTTGATGGATCTCTTGAGCCCTTTTTCAACCAAGAGAAAGAGAAGTTGGGATAAAGGACATCCTTGCCTTATTCGTATTTCTTGTTTAAATAAGGGGGAGGCTTCTCTTTTAGTAAGAACAATGAAAGAGACCAAACTAATGCAACACATGACCCACATAACAGATTGATGACTGAAGCCTAGATGGCTGAGGATTAGCCTTAAGAAAATCCAACTCACTCTATCAAAATATTTAGAGAGTTCTACTTTTATAGTAATTTCCCTTAGATTGTTGGTATTTATCAAGTGGGGGACTTTCTGGGAAACCCCCATTGCCTCATGGATTTATCTCCCTTCTAGGAAGCCAAATTACTAAGGGGAGATTTGGCAAGAAATAATCTCTTTCAATCTTCTTGAGATAATATTTGAGATTATTTTGTGGATGTAGTTGCACAGGGAAATAGGGTGAAAGTTTTCATAGCAAGAGGGGTTATCAAACTTAGGAATAAGTGCAATAAAAGTGATGTTTATGGCTTCCAAGGTTCTCTCAATGATTCTTGAGGCCTCCCACTACTCTACTAAGACATTCTACAATAAAATCATAACAACTGAGAAAGAATTCAATAGGGAGGCCATATGGCCCATGAATTTTGTCCTTATTGAAGCTTTGGAGGGTTCTAAGGATTTATTATTTCCCCACCACTACCATAAGTTCTTTATTATTCCGTGGTTCAACAAATATGGGGAATAAACTAGATAACTAGATAATTATTGCAATGGTTGCTCGGGAGTCATCTTTGAATAATGATTGAAAATACTTTACCCATTTCAAAAGAAATTTTAGGGAAGTTTGTTTCCCTTGTTTCATCCTCTTTTGCAATCTTCTAGATAGAGTTTATGGTTTTCCTACAATTAGAAATGTTATCAATCAATCTAACACTTGTGCAAAGCCTTCACAAGTTGCAAGACAAGTGTAACATATGGAAGTACTTACCACTGTCACCTAAGCAATTACTTCCCTTCTTTTAGTGAAGGATTAAGAACTAACACAAGGGAGGATTCCCTAGGAACCTCAAAGAATCCTATAGCAATAATAAATCAAGTCTACGATCCCCTATATTGGTTACTCAATTATACCACCAACAAGATCAAGGTTCAAGGTGAAGACAATGTGATTTAAACAAGGCAATTTCAAGGTTTGTGTGTGAGGATGTTTCTAAGACAACAAAATATATCTACCACAACAAATGAATCAAGTAAATTCCCCAAAATACTACTTATCAGAGAAAAAGCATTGGCTGTAATTAAATTTGTAATGGAGGATGATTCACTTCAACAAACAAAAAATTATGACATCAGTAATATAACTAGCAAAGATGTAGTGAACGAAACACTAAATGCAAGCTAAAACTAACACATCGATAACCAATGATTGTTGAAATATAAAATAGCATGAAACTACTTCAAAGGTGCAAGATGTCAAGCCCTAGTGGCTAAAAAAACTACAACAAGGATACAATATATAATGTTAAAGAAAATTCTAAAGTAAGAAAGCAAAAAAACCCTAGACGTTAAGCTATTAATGGATAAGAGATAAAGATGTAATGCAATTGAAGCTAAATCTACCATAAGATGTCAAGGAGAGAGGGAAATTAAGGTTTCAAGGCCACTTTGAAAAAGAAAAGACTAGTGATGTATATATTCCTTGGGCATATGGACTCTAAGGTGAAAATTCTATGGAGAGCAAAGGCAATAAAAGTCTCAAGAAACAAACCCCAGGGTAGTCAACTACAAACCCTAGGTATTGATTCTTTAGGGGGACAACTTAAGGTAGTCCACTACAAATCCTAAGTGGTTGTCCTATGTCTTCTAAGATCCTCTAGAAAGAGGTATTAAATGGATTTTGGTCAAAACCCTAGTGTAGTCCACTATAAACCCTAGAATTTTAACTTAAAAGAGCAAGACTAGGCTAGTCCACTACAAACCCTAGAAGAACCCTTGTGTCCTTAAACAATATGTAAATGGATGATAACATGGAAGATAGTCCACTAAAAATCTCCCTTAGGTTTTGTTATAGCAAGATTTGCCTCACCCTATGCAATCTTGCACATAGGGCCTTTTTCCATTTCCCTATGCAAACTTTTCATCCCTTTTTGCAAATCCGAGAGATAAAAATACATTTTTTCCACGTATACGCACCTTGCCTACTATAAAAGATGCGTATACGCGGGTTGCACCACTACAACTCACGTACATCGAGATTTGTGCCCAAAAATGAAAAATGGTGTCGGGTTTCCATGTCACGACAGGAGATCAATGATCCTTGGCCTTCCATATGCTGGAAACGTTCCGACTCAGCCCTTCAATTCCATTTTAAGGCTATAAATGGGCCAATTTCGAGCTATGGAAAAGAGGAGAAATAATTCAGCTTTGAGAGCAAAGTTACTTTGGACAAATTATTCACTTCACATTGAGTCTGCATCCCTTTGTCCTTTAAATCTAAACACAGTGTTCAACCCCCAAGCTCTTCCCTTATTGATTAAGAACTTCATTGTCTCTCTTCTATGAGCTTGCCTTTGGTGGAGAATTGAAGTGGTGGAGGCCTAGCTGGAAGGAACTTAGTTTCTCAATTCCGAACCATGCCGACACGGAAGTCTGTAACTTTTTCACTTCTGCTGATCATATATTAATAGAAATACTCTTTTCCCGTCCAATTGATATCTTGCAAATATTTGAATTATTATTCCATGGGCGTATTTGTTATGTATATTAATGGATTATTCTATTGAATGTGCTAGCATCATATATTATCACCATATGCTTGGTTGTTGAGGACTAGTTGCAAGTATATTGCTTTGGGTCAAGTGCTCAATGGTGGACTTCATCGAACGTCTGGACGAGGTAGGCCTTTTATCTTGTCTTGCTAGCATATTTGTTTATATAGTATACTTGAGAATAGAGTTGATTTCTGCAGTCATTTCCGTCTGTTGTGGTTTTCCCCTAGCTATAGAGAGATTTTCCTCGTAACAAAATTAGCGACCATACTGGGGATTGAATCTTCTTTCTTGGGGTTTGGAGTGTTTTTCTCCTTAGATTTCTCTCATTCCTATTGTGTTTCTTGTCGTATAATTGCTTGACAAACTCTATTCACTCTGGGTCTGAGTCTTTCAACCTTCTCCTTTGCCTAACTGTGTTTTTGAAACATATATGCAGGTTTTTGCTTGACAGTCACATATATACGCGTGATGTCCTTCTGCAAGCTGCGTACATACGCGCTGTTTCCTTGAACAGTCGCGTACATCAACCTCTTTTGCTTGTTTTCTAGGTTTGGTGGTTGCTGGGTAGGTTTTGATGATTGCTGAGTCTTCTTGGGTCTCTGTAGTGACTGTTAGGTGTATGTGGTCTAACATGAAACATATCTTGGGTTGAATTTTTGGGCGGAGTCTTTCTCATCATCTTTTCATTTTGATTGTCCTTGTACATTGGGTTGGGTGTTTTTGCACCTTGGTATCCTACTTGAGTTATCTCTTTCTATACACAATAGAGTCTTTATATATCAAGCTATTGTTCAGTCCATGCATTTTCATTTTTCTTATATTGAAAATACAAAAATATTAGGCATTTTGCATTGATTGGCATTTTGATCTTTTGAGTCTTTGTCATTTAGCTTAGTGCATGTAAAGAAAGATTGTATTTTTATTCAGAATTGCAGAGTTGAAATTGAAAATTGCATTGTTTTAAGAAGCATATCATTCATTGAAAATTGAAGTTAGGACTTTGCATTGTATTCATATTTACTTTACTTGCCGAGTCATAACATCATGAGTTTCACTACCATACCTTTTTGAGTAAGCACGACCATTAAAATTAATGCTATAATTTAAAACTGATTAGTAACGATTTTATTTTCTAGGCTGCACAAACTAGTTTAGGATTTAGTGCCTTGGAATAGGATTTTGTGAGTAAACTTCTCCAAGGATATTAAATCAACATATGTGTCCGACTAAGGGAGTGGAGAAATCCATTGTATAATCGCTAATATCAGGAGGCTCCGCTTACACCAGAGTTAATCATGAGGTCGCGCGAGGTTGGTTGAAGGCATATCCCCCCAATACCTTCTTAGCATCAGAGATATTTTTGGGGATCTATTCATATTTTGGGATCTTCTTAGTGCCCTTACCTCTGTGAGAGGCGGTGCTTTCAAAGTTTATGGATTTGCTACCCTACCCATACAGTGTACCTGACTTACGACTGCTCGCCTGTGCATCGGTTATACATTGGTTGCTTAGTTGCTTGACTTAGGTGCCACATAGGTTACTTGTAGAGGTTATTCTACAGGTACCCTAGGTCAGATAAGGGCCGTACAACACACAACCTTTATGGAGGATTACCTCTTTGGGGGGATCTGACCGACTAGTTGTTAAGCCCACGAGGGCCCTTATAACTGATTTTGTTACCTCCGATCTTTAGTAGGGAGTCTCAGGCCACTCTTGGGTGAGACATACCTTCTTTAGGGAGGGAGGCCCCTTTCAACCACTTTACCCTGTTTGTGTGCATATTGGTCGTTCGATCATTTTTGGTGTGCTCTTTGATTACTAGTTGGCCTTAGGATTTTATACTAAGTTTTCATTATCATGGATAGTGGATTTCCTTTGACTCCCTCATTTACCGCTACCCCCCCGTGATGTTCACTCATTTCATGGGGATGAATCCATCCGCTTTTCATAATGGTATGTAGAATTATAACACTCAGTCCATGCCTTGGGTCTCTAATCATTTTCCTGTTGATATGCCAAATGTGCCTTTACCCTTTCCATCCTCACCCTGGCCCACTTATATGAATCCTAGCATTGGATCTGGGGGAACCATGGCCTCGCTACCTACATCTTCGTTTGATATGAGTCATGTTCCTCAACCAAATCTCACTGTGGGAGGTTGGAACCCCCCCTCTTACGGATCCAGTCCTAGCTATGCTCTTTCTGGAGCCAGTACTCAAATTGGTGCTTATTCTACTTATTACACCCCATCCGTGTATCCTTCATTTGCCATGCTGGTTCCTTCGAACACTTTTTCGATGGCGGGTCCACATATATACCTGGGTCTTTCATACGGGGATAATCAATTTTATGGTTCGGGCTACCCTCTTCACAGAACCCCTTCACATGGGGGCAACATATATCCTCACTTGAATAATCCTTATCATACCTCTGTCTCTTCATAGACTTCAATGATGATGCCCATACAAACCTCTTTGGATCATTTAGGTGGAGGATACTACCTTTCCAGACAGGGACAGGGGGTAAAACAAGACCCTTCCTCGCCTACATTGTTTCAAAGCCAATCTTTCCCTGGACCTTGGTATCAAATGCCACAACCCACCACCACTAGTCTAGTCACTGTCAGTTATACTGGAGCTCCATCACCAAACTCTGCCAGTCATGTTAGAGATGGGTCGACGAAYGCTGCAAGTCATGTTGAAGACCCGCAACCAGCCACTGCTAGTCATGCTGGGGGCATCACTCTAGTCGCCATGAGTCATATCGATGTCACATATCCAACCTCTGTACATCATGTGGGAGATTAATCTCTCACCTCTGCCAGTCACGTTGAGAGAATGTCACCAAGCGTTGTGAATAACGCTGGAGGAATCGAGAAGCCTAGACGTCTCAGACGTAATCCTAAATACCTTTGCAGGACTTGCGAAGGAGATCACCTTACTCATTTGTGTCCAACTACTCCTGGGATACCAGAAGCGTGGTTCTCACCTGAGGGTCCTTTGGGTTCTGAGGCGTCTGTGGTTTCCCCACACCCTGTTTCTCCATTGATTGACATGATAGTCATGCTGCTGCAATCCTCTCTTGACCATACCTCTGTTGTCAAGGGTGGTGTGTCCCCTATCCCTGTTATCACACATCCTCTTCAACCTAGAATTGCAGAAGTGATCATACCAGTGCAATCTCTAGTCAATACAACTCTCCTTTTGGAGGGTGATGCGTCCTTCAACCATGTTGTCAGCATTCCTGATAGCACTCCTTCTAAACAAGAGAAAGTTTTAATCTTCCTGAGTACTCTCCCTTCAAGTAATGGAGAAGTTCCCTTTGATTGGGATGGTCTTGTGGGGTATCCAATGCCCCCGCCTATGTCCTTTATAGTAAGAGACATTATCCGATATATCACAGAGATGATAACCTCCGCTAGCACTTTATCCTCCTCGACTTGGAGAGATTTGGGTTTTCCCAAGCTTATGTCGGCTATTCATAAAATACTAACATTCCACAGAAGTCCAACACGAGAGCCTTGGCCTCCCCGATGACTTGTCGCCTAGGACTCCCAACCAAGTTTAATTTAAGCTCTTTTCCAACTCGTCTTCAAAAAGAGAAAATATTTCTGAGTGAACTTGTCTCTTTCACACTCATAAATTGGATTTGAAAGGACGTATATTTGGTACAAGTTTATCCCTTTTTCACACCAAGTAGAGTAGGATTGTGAAAAAGGACATTTTTTGGCATTAAGTTGTGATTGCATCTCATGCCCTTGCTTGCAGTATTGAGCCTATAACCGGTTCTTGCTTTGCATTATAAAACATTTGCCTCAACAGTTTTGCATCCTCAATCAAGCAAAGTCTCGTTTATATCCTTCGCAATTTGACACCCTATACCTAGGAGGGAACATTGCCTCGAGTGTCCATCTCCCACATGCATCTCCCTGCATTGAGCATAGGTATGTTCCACTGCTAGAACTAGTTTTTCTTACTTGCGACACTCATTCCCTCCTCTGTATCATAGCATTCATTTGACTTTGAAAAAACAAAAAAAAGACCAGCGGGAAGGGAGTATTATCTTATATTGGCAGCATTCGTGTCGCCTTTGAACATAACACAAAGTTATTGAGTCCAATTTTCATCATAATTTTGGGTTTAGCATGGCCTTAGGAAGCTGAGCTCATTATAGAGAGTTTTCTCCATCGACTGGTTACTCTTCCAGTCTCTATGGATAAATTGATTGATGCCTCCTGCATCTCATGGTTTCATCATTAAGTCTATGCTGCCAGAGTCTTTCATATGTCTCATTCTCTTGTTCAAAGGAAGTCTATCAACCTGTATCGATCATTTCTCAGAACTCTTGACTTTGCATGTTGGCCATACCCTTAGTTTGTCTTAGAATCACATGATGTTGTAGTCCTATCACACACCCTCATACTACTTTCATCATTGGTAGGTAGCCTTGAACCCAATATTCGACATTTCATCATTGGTCATTGACTGGGTGGTTTCCCTTGTGTGCGACGGCAAGAGATCTATTCACACATTGAGATTCGTGTAGTGTCTTGGATTCCATTAGCCTTATTGGTGGTTTCCTCGCCTTTGTCAACAATTTTCCTCATTGGATGCTATTCAGAGTGTCTTTTTCGTGTACCGCTTGCACTTGGCACACATGAAAGATGCACAGGGTCATTGGTTCGTGAACATGTTCTTCGTCTGATTTCATACAAATCATGAAGCTCCTGCTTTGTACCTCGTGCTGAATGATGAGAGATGCCTCAATGCTCTCCTTTCAATGGGTTTCCTTCCATCAACTTCAACTCATCTATTCGGGAAGAGACCTAGATTCCTATGAGTACCTTGAATCTTGCAGTCATTAGTGGCAGGTTCTCTCACCATCGATAGCTGGGAATACATCAATGTCTCATGATCGATGGATTCTTCAAGTGTTCAAACCTGACTCCTTTATTCACACTTGTAAGAATGTACTCGGTTCCTTGATACCTACTTTCATCGTTGGTAAGCTGTCTCACATTTGTTAACGGTATACCTCAATGACTGGTAATCAAATCATCTCATTGTGTTCGACCTCAACTCCTTTATTCACATGATGCAGACTTGCACCTTTGGCGGATTGTGCAGAAGAATTGAATACATCAGTATGTGGCCACAAATTTCTTGAGCTGTTGCTTCCTTTTCATTGGACCAGTACCTATGTGACTTTAGTGATAATGGGAGATTAAATTGTACTCCATGGTATACAGATATCTTCAGATTGATTTTGAGACTAGTTCTACTAGGCCTTGTTCGTGACTATGACAGCCTTTGGCATRTAACCACACTTGTATTTGCCTATTCATGGCCACATACAATTGTTTGGTATATTTTCACATGGATCTGTAGTGTAATTCGAGTTGGCAACCATGTACGCAGAGTCAGTACAAAATGTAATGAGCAACTAGTTCTTCCAGCTGGTTCCCCATCACTCCACTTCTGGGTGTTTATAATGTATTTCAGCCATCACAAATACTCCTGTGACCTCACACATTAGGGGGAATCTGTTATAGCAAGATTTTCCTCACCCTATAAAATCTTGCAAATAGGGCCTTTTTCCATTTCCATATGTAGACTTTTCATCCCTTTTTTCAAATCCCATAGATAAAAATACATTTTTTCAATGTATACACACCTTGCCTATTATACATCATGCGTATACTTAAGTTGCACCACTACAGCCCGCGTACATCAGGATTAGTGACCAAAAATGAAAAATGGCATCAGGTTTCCATGTCAAGACAGGAGATCAATGATCCTTGGCCTTCCATATGCTGGAAACGTTCCGACTCAGCCCTTTAGTTCCATTTGAAGGCTATAAATGGGCCAATTCTGAGATATGGAAAAGAGGAAAGATTTCAACTTTGAGAGAAAAGTTACTCTAGAGAAATTATTCACTTGACATTGAGTTTGCATCCCTTTGTCCTTTAAGTCTGAACACAATATTCAACCCCCAAGCTCTTCCCTTATTGATTGAGAACTTCATTGTCTCTCTTCTATGAGCTTGCCTTTGGTGGAGGCCCAACTAGAAGGAACTTGGTTTCTCGGTTCCGAACCATGCCGACATGGAAGTCTATAACTTTTTCATTCTGTTGATCATATATTAATAGAAATACTCTTTTCCCATCCAATTGTTATCTTGCTTTGGGTCAAGTGCTAAACGATGGACTTCATCGAACGTCTAGACAAGGTAGGCCTTTTATCTTGTCTTGCTAGTATATTTGTTTATATAGCATACTGTTGGACACACCTACCACACTTAGAGGGGGGGTGAATGAGTGTGGGGTTCTTTTTCCCAAAACTTCCCTCTTGCACAAAAACTCGTCAATTAGCATTCAACATTTATTCATTACCCATTGTTGTCATTTATAACCATTTATATGTGAGCACATATCAGCAACATATATCAACAATATATCATCAACAAGTCATCACCACAATGAACACAAAGAACACAAGATGTATGTACAATTTTCTTTTTATTACGGACTACAATCCTTGGGGTTTATCAGCAACAACTAAATAGAGTACAACTCTACAAGAGCACCAGCTCTATATGCAAGAATCAGCTTGCATTCTCAGCACCAACTGAGATGAGGCAACAATCCTCAACAGATATCAATCTGTACCATAAACAAGAGCATCAACCATGCACCAATCTGTGCCAAACAACCTGTAATCAACCTGTACCATAAACAAGTGCATCCAACCATGTACCAAGTATATACCAATCATGTGTCAACCACTCATCAACAATGACTCATCAATATGTACCAACATCATCAACTATACACCTCATGTATGTGCCAACTCATCAACTACTTGTCTCAACCATGTACTCAACATGTACCTCAACCAAAAGCCCTCATCAATTTCATCATCAAAATATGATTTGTAGCTCTGTAATAGACCTAGTGTTTCTGATCACATTTCTGCAAACCTTCATTAACTTTAACAGCAAGAAACTAGCATTTTCATCAAACTTTTCTTTAGTCTCACATGCCTAGTTTTGGATTAGTTAACAACCCTAACTTGAAGTAATCATAACTTTGAACCTGTAATGTATAAAGATTTGAAACTGATATACAATGTTCTTCAATATTTTTTATGCAATTCCTCCAAGTGGAACTACTTGGAACCTCTCAGAAAAGGAGTTATAGCAAAAATGGCATACCTTGTTGAATTCTGGCTTATTCTAGAGAGCGACCTTGTAGAGAGTGCCCCGCACAAAATATTTGATGAAATGATCTAAAACTATTACACAGAATACTAAAGCCTTTAAACTAACCAAAACATTTTGTCCCACTGAATTTGGATCTTTTATGAAGAAGTTATGACGTTTTTACCCGAAACACCTGATTTTGACTAGTTTCAGGACTGGCCACAAACCCTATTTTCCACACAGTGTAACTCCAAAAATAAAACGACCCACAAGCTGAATTTTGAACCACAGATACTTGTATATGTTGTCTCATTTTCATAGCAATTTCAAGATCTGAATCATTATAGAAAAAAAGTTATAGCGAAAATGGTGAGATGACATGAAAATAACATACCTTAGAAAGCACCATCAAAAGAATTTATCCTTCCTTGCATTTCGGCCTTCTTTTCTTCACTTTCCTCAGAATTTCGGCTAAGATATCATTTGTAAACCTCAGATACATATAGATATTCAATATGATCAAGTGTGATTCAAATGAGAGAACCTTGCCTCTTATTTATACTCTCCAAGTAGCTTCCTTAAAAACATCTTCTAGGTCACTTGGCCCCATTTTCCTTATTTTAGGGTTGGGTCCACTTCTAATTTCTCCATTAAAATTATTATTGAAATAATATTAACCCATTTCTAGGTCACTTAACCTAATTTCCTTATTTTTAGGGTTAACCACTTTCCATAAATATTCCTTCTTGATTTTGTCACCTTACTTTATCATTTCTTGATTTTGTCACTTCTCTTGATTATTTAAATAATCCACCTTGAATAAATAATATTAACCCATTTCTAGGT
>JASDQU010102088.1:179982-224610 GCA_032191745.1 Picea mariana | reverse complement strand
TTTGTACACCTTATCAATCATGATAAGACAATAATGAGTCATCTATACATTTTTCCAACAATGCATCATATACCAATGGAACCACATCGATCCATCTTCATCATGTATCAATGACAACTCATTGATCCATCTCCATCTATGCATTCTCATCAAGAACAATACATATTATATTACATCAATCATCAATCAATCAATCCTTTGACATCAATCAATCACTTGACATCAATCAATGACATCAATCAATCAAACCATTGGCATCAATGACAACATGATCCAACACATACTTGAGAATAAAGTTGATTTCTGCAGTCATTTTCGACTGTTGTGGTTTGCCCCTAGCCATAGAGAGATTTTCCTCGTAACAGATTTTCAAGACAAAGTTCATCCAGGAGAAACAAGATAACATGCAAATCACCACTTTGATAAAGCATTCACTTAATACATCAAGAATAAACCATCCAAGACTTGAAAATAACACTTACTAGTAAAATCGTTTGGCATGAAAGTAACCCTAGAAATGAAATCATCCACAAAATACTTGCAAAGCATCCACTAGATCATCTCCAAGAAAGTGCACATGAGTTCCCCACGATGAATAAGAGAGTAAACACGTCCTAGAAGTGATTCTCCACAAGATAAATTATGATTTACAAATCAGGAAACCATCCTCTATAAATATGAGAATTGCTTAACGCCTCGTCTCTCTAAAATCCTCTAAAATATAACAAATCCATGATACAAGATGGACAGGTCTCAAGACGACCCTCAAAATGGTCTCCAACATAAAGATAAAATACTAATACATCAAAACATCCTCTAAGAGTGCCACAAATGTGAGTGTAGGATGCCAAAAGAGGGTGACATCAACTCCTTAAGGGGTATAAAGTCTCCAAAAGTCACATCAATCCCCAAAAGGTGAAAAGCATCATGAAAGGTCACATCCCCTCATCAATAAGGTCAAATATCATCATCAACCAAATGTCATTTGATCACCCATGTGCTAGGTCACCCCAATGCAAAGTCATGTCATTCAAGCATGATGTCATCCTCTAAATCTCTAACATCCTAGGTCAAAATGCCAACGTCATGAATGAGAAGGGCTCCATCATACCTTCAAAGGGGCATAAAATCCTTGTAAAGTGCCATGAGACTCAGTCAAATCCTAACAAACTCAAGGGATGTAATTTCCAAGCTATGGGGCTTCCTGCCCTCTAGATGACACAACTGGCTATATCTGCAATGTCCAACCTCATTAGTGCAATGTTTGTGGTCCAGGAGGTGTCAGAAGATGTCTCAAGTGATCCATATTTACAAGGTAATGAAATAAAACAAAGAAATAAGATAGAAACAAAGAGATAAAAAAATACTCAATTTCTATTAAAGACTGAAATATGCAGAGACTGTAAAAGAAAATATAGAGTGAAATGAACTCGCCATAATGGTGGTAGCTTTTCTGTGAGAAGAGATGTGATGACTACGCGCATTCGCAAGAACATGATTACAATGAGGCTCCAAATGGATTTTTTAAAAATAAATCATAAATGAGAAAACCTTAAACATCCAAAACCCTAACCCCCGAAGATGAAACACCAAAAAGTTTGCGGGACCCGATGGGGGTAATTGATATATCAACTTCCCTAGGGCGTAACTTTTGCATATGATCTCCATTTGGGGCACTTGATACCTCGTTGGAAAGGTCTAGCCGAGGAGTACACATTCCGAATATCCCAATACATCCCAATAAAAAAGAATTAGGAGATTCCAGATCAAAAAATATCGTTTAGAGCCTCAAAACGACCTCAGAAGTTTGGGTCCCGAAAAAACTATAGAAAAATTGCCAAAATGGAAATTGTATGTTGAGCCAGTGGAATAGGTTGGAAACCACCAATGTCAACCTGGATCAGTCCCCCCCCCTTAGGAAGCAATGGTCTCCATTGTGTTGAGTGCACCCATCAAATGGGGAAACTTCTGTTGAACTTGATGCTTGGTGAGCCACTTGCCTTGGTGCAGTAGATGCTTTGCTTTGACGAGTCAATAGAGTTGACTCTTCTATTGGTGGGTGCCCTTAAACTATGTGTCCATGATCCGATCAATGGTTTCCTATTCCATGGATTTAAGTTTGATCTCTATAGGTGTCAGTGGCTTTGCCACCTTTGATGTGTCCAGTAGTGGTGGAAAATATGGCCGAAGGAGGTCCACATTGAATACTAGGTGTAATCCAAGGAAGGGGAGAATATTTAACTCAAAATAATTGTTTCCTATGGCCTTAGTGATTTTCTCAGGTCCATAGCGAAGTGGCTGCAACTTATGGTGGGGTATAATAAGGTCCACTTTCTGCAAATGCAACCAAACCTTGTTGCCAACCTGAAACTTGTGGGGAACCCAATGTTGATCATGGCGTTGCTTGTACTTAGCATTGGATTTATGCAAAATATCATGGAACTATAGGCGGATGTGTTTAATCTGTTTAATGAATTTGGTGGCCTTGTTGACCTCATATTGAGCATGGGAAGGTTCTGCTTGTGTGGATGCAAAGGGAAGTGCTACATCAATGGGGTCCAATGGTTGAAAACCCAGGCCCACCTAAAAAGGGTTGTGGCCGATTGAGCTATGGAGTGCTCTGTTGTAGCTGTTTTGGACATAAGGAAGGCTCTCATCCCATGTGCATGGATGTTTGGAGTTATACATGCACAAGAGATACATGATCATCTTATTGACAACCTCTGTTTTTCCATCAGTATGAGGGTGCAAGGAAAGGGATTTGGTGAGCTTAGTATCCAACAACGACCAGAGGCTTGACCAAAATATGCTCAAGAATATGTTGTCCCAATCTGATATGATGGTTTATGGTAGTCCGAAGTGCACCCATACACACTCAAAGAAGATCTTGGCAGTGACCTTGACTGTGATACTCTTCTGGTAGGTGGTCAAAATGGCCATTTTAAAGAATCGATCAACAACTACGAATACACAGTCACTTCCATGCTTGGTGGAGGGAAGACCTGACATGAAGTCCATCGAGATGGATTCTCAAGGCCCGTCAGGAGTACGTAGAGGGATGTATAGTCTTGTTTCTTGATGTCTGGCTTGGCAATGGAACAAGTAATGCATGATCTGATATGCTTACTAACATCTTGTCGAATCTTCGACCAATAGATATAATTCTGTAGTACTACCACTATATTCTCCACACCAAAGTGTCCTGCCACCCGACTATAGTGGGTTTCCCAAATCATATTTGCACGCTCGCTTGAATGAATGCAGAGATGACCCAGATGGCATAGCATCCCATCCTAAATATGGAAATTGACAACGATCGTGCATGTTGCCAACATCTATTAGGTTGTAGCGAAGTTAGGATCATTGTCATAGAGTTGGGACCACCTCGAAGTCTCATGCCCGCAAGATTTAAGCACCGTGGTTAGTGTTGCAATTGGAGATCGACTGAGGAAGTCAATGACATGATTGGTGCTCCCTTTCTTATACTTAATGTTGAGGTGAAACTACTGGTTTTTGATGGCGGTCATTTTACAATTTTTCTTGTGTATGCATGAACTGCAAAGGCCTATGATCGGTATGGATGAATGTATCCTTCTCTGGAATGTAATGCTTCCATTGGTGGCAGGATTGTATGACAAAATACATTTATTTGTCATAGTTAGGGTACTTATGGATGACATTTGTGAGTCTCTCACTATGATAGGCAAATGGATGATTGTGTTGAGTGAGAGTGACACCAAAAACATAATTGGAAGCATTGGTCTCAATCTCAAATGGTTGTTGCAGATAGGGTAAGACAAAAACTAGCGTTGAGCATAAGCGATGTTTCAGATTATCAAAATCTTTCTGTTGTGATCTTCCCCACTCAAATTTGGCTTTGCAACCACCCTTGGTCACTTGGATGAGAGCCCATACGATATGAGTGATCCAGATTTTATGAGCAGAACGAAATGGCTACAAATTATTAACATATGCTTAGCACAGAATAACAAAGATACAATAAAACTGGTTTTCTATTCAATAAGGAAATAAGCCGAAACTTTAAAATGCAATAGAAAACAAGCTTGCTAGAATGGTGGAAGCTTATCTCTAAGAAGAGATGTGACGACTGCGCTCATTCGCAAGAAGATGGTTACAATGAGGCTTTGAAGGCATTTTTACAATAACCAGGAATGTCAAAAACCCTAGACATCCAAAAACCTAACCCTAGGAGATGAAGCACCAAAATTCATGTGGGCCCCATTTGGCTAAGTCAATACATCAACTTCTCGGGGTTGTAACTTTTGCATACGATCTCCCTTTGACACGCTTAATACCTCTTTAGAAAGATTTATTCGAGTACTAAAACCTTGGTGTGAGCAACATTGAAGGAAATGCCATGTCGCTCCCCGTTTTCCCAAAAAACGTCGTTTAGGGCCTCAAAACGGCTCCAGAAGTTCATGATGCGAAAAACTGCTAAAAATAGTAAATTACCAAAATTGCTAGAATTTTTTTTTGAGCCAGTTGGAAAAGGTGGGTGGCCACCGATATCCACCTGGATCAATCCTCCCTCCTTAGAAGACAATGGTCTCCATTGCGTTGAGTTCCTCCATCGGATGAGGAAATTTCCACTGAATTTGGCCTCGGGTGAACCACTTACCCTTGGTGCAGGAACTGCCCTGCCTTGATGACTTGATAAAGATGGATCCTTTTCTTTCGAGTGCCATTGATTTGTGTGTCCACAATCTGATCACTGGATGCCTGTTGTATGCAGTCGGGGTTGATCTCTGTTGGTGTCAGTTGTTCTACTACTTCTGAGATGTCCAATAATGGTGGGAAATAAGGCCGAAGGAGATCCACGTTGAACATTGGGTGCAGGCCAAAGAAAGAAGGAATGTTGAGCTCAAAAGAATTATCCCCCACATCCTTGGTGATGGTGTACGACCCATAACGGAGTGGGCAAAGCTTCTGATGGGGTTCTGTGAGGCGTTCTTTCTGCAAGTGCAACCAAACTTTGTCACCCACTTGAAACTTATGTGGCACCCGATGTTGATCATGGCACTGCTTGTACTTGTCACTGGACTTCTGTAGGATATCTTGAACCTATTGGCGGATATGATGGATCCTCTCAATGAACTGGGTGGCTTTGTTAGCTTCAGTTGGAGTAGGAGATGAGTCGGTCAAGGTGACCGCAAGGGGAAGTGCAACATCTATGGGACCCAATGGTTGAAATCCCAACCCCACCTAAAAGGGGCTGTGGCCGGTTGAGCTATGTAGGGCTTGGTTGTAGCTATGGTAGACATAGGGAAGGCTCTCATCCCATGTGCGAGGGTGCTTGGAATTATACATGCGCAGGATATGCACAATAATTCTATTTATGACCTCGGTTTGGCCATCTATCTACGGGTGGAAGGCCGTGGATATGGTGAGCTTGGTGTCCAACAGTGACCAGGGCTCAACCAGAATGTGTTGAGAAATCGATTGTCCCAATCTAAGACAATGGTTTGTGGGATTCCAAAATGTACCCAGACTCATTCAAAGAAGAGCTTGGTAGTGGCCTCTGCTGTGATTCTCTTCTTGCAGGCAGCCAAAATCGCCATCTTCGAAAAGCGATCAACAACCACAAAAGCACAGTCATTTCCTCGCTTGGTGGATGAGAGGCTCGACATGTAGTCCATTGAGATGGATTCCCATGGCCTGTTAGGAGTAGGAAGAGGGGTGTATAGGCCTTGTTTCTTAGTGGTCGGTTTGACAATAGCGCAGGCAATGCAGGACCTGATATACTTGCTGACCTCCTGTCGAAGTTTTGGCCAGTAGAAATGTTTCTGTAGCATCGCCACTATCTTTTCGATGACGAAGTGTTCTGCCACCTGATTGTAGTGGGTTTCCTAGATCAACTTCGCTCGCTCGCTTGATGGAACACATATATGTCCTAGATGACGCAACAACCCATCCCGAAGATGGAAATTATTGATAGTCACGTTTGCACCCAACATTTGGTAGGTGGTGGCGAAGTTCGGGTTTGTCTCATAGATTTGGGGCGATCCAGAGGTCTCATGGATGCAAGAGTCTAGCACTGTGGTGAGTGCCGCTACTGGCGGTCTGCTGAGGCAATCAACGACGTGGTTGGTGCTTCCTATTTTATACTTGATGTTGAGGTGGAATTGCTGCAAGTATGTGGACCACTTTTGATGGCGGTCATTCTGCAATTTGCCTTGTGTCTGCATGAACTGCAATGGCTTATGATCAGTGTTGATGAATGTCTCTTTCCCAAGAATGTAATGTCTCCATTAGCGGCAGGCTTGCACAATGGAGTACATTTCTTTGTCGTAAGTAGGGTACTTACGAACAACATCTGATAGTGTCTCACAATGATAGGCCACGGGGTGGCCGTGCTGAGTGAGAACGATGCCCACAACATAGTCTGAAGAATTTGTCTCGATCTCAAAGGGCTGCTGCAAGTCTGGTAGTGAAAGTACTGGGGCTGAGCACAAGCATCACTTCAAATCATCGAACGCTTTTTGTTGGGACTGGCCACACACAAATTTATCCTTACCACCACCCCTAGTTATTTGGCTAAGGGCCCATGCAATATGGGAGAATCCCAACAAGAACCTGTAGTATAAATTGGCAAGTCCCAAGAAGATCCGAAGCTCAGTGAGTGTGGTTGGGGCTGGCCAATCATGGATGACTTGGATCTTGGATGGATCCACATGTATGCCATGCTAATCAACGCTGTAGCCAGGGTAATGGACCCTGTCCATGCCGAAGGAGCATTTTTCCAAGTTGGCATATAACTTGTGTTGCCGCAGGGTGTGTAGAACTTGCTGAATATGTTGCAAGTGTTCTTCCCAAGTCTTGTTGTAAATGATAATGTCATCCAGATACACCACTACAAAATTATTGTTGAATGGTTGCAGGATATCATCCATCATCCTCATGAAAGTGGCTAGAGAATTTGTCAAACCAAAGGGCATGACCAACCATTCAAAAAGGCCTTCCTTTGACTTGAAGGCAGTCTTCCATACATCTGTTTGTTCTATCGGGACCTGGTGGTAGCTAGACTTCAAATCAATCTTACTGAAGTTTGGGCCCCATGAGTTTATCAAGGAGGTCATCGATTCGGGGTGATCGGGTACTAGTTTCTGACTGTGATTTTATTCAGAGCCCAATAATCAATGCAGAGTCGCCAGGTTGCATATTTCTTCTATACCAACATGATTAGGCTCTCGCAAGGTGATGAGATGGGATAGATGTGCCCCTTGTGGAGCAGTTCTTGGATCTATCACTTGATCTCCTCATTCTCTAACAGAGAGAGGTGATAGACTGGCCTATTGGGAAGCAGTGCATCAGGGGTTAGATCGATGGGGTGTTTGACCTGACAGTGCAGAGGTACCCCGATAGGTGAGGAGAAGATATCTGAGTATTCTTCCATGACCTTATCTACTTGATTCTACTGTGTGGAGAGGTCCACCGCAGAGACCCTGGATCTGGCTATGATCTTTCACTCATTCTAACAACGAATCACCAATAAAACAAACTTCTCCATTTGAGAGATGACCTTCTTGCATTGCTTAGCATAGATAAAGGAAATACCACTAGGTGGGACTGCCTCGGGTATCCTGTACAATTTCATTTTCAAAGTAATAATAACACTATGAGGCCTAGATTCATATATAGCATGGTGTTTCCATAAATAAGGTTGGCCCAAAAGAACATCAAAAACATCAAAAGGAGCAACATCACACAATACCTTGTCTTTGAAGGGATTGATTCCATACGACAATCAACATTGTTGGCTGACGCGAAGATCGCTTCCTTGGCAGATCCATCCAATGGTGTAGGGTTGTGGGTGCAATGTTTTTGGTAGGGCCAGCTGCTTGACGACCTCTACTGAGATGAGGTTCTTATGGCTACCACTATCAACGATGAAGTGTAGTGGGGTGCCTTTTACCCACATTTATGAATGGAAGAGGCACTTGCCTTCTTCTGGCTCGTCTGGTTCACCAGGCTGGAGTTTGGTGCTATCAACAGTGGCACTGGGTTCTGCGTCAATGATCCATCTTCCCCTTTCTGGTTCTAACTCAGAGTCAGAACCAACATTTGATTCAGAGGCTTTCACTTTGACCACCAATGACTACTTTGAACGACAATCAACGATGTTATGCCAAGGGCTCTTATGGAAGTCGCACCACTTCCATGTATCTTTCTTTGTCTTTCCCGTGTCCTTCTTTGCTTGCGGCTTGGAGTGGTTGTCCTGATACTATCCATCTTTGCTCTGTCCTTTGTTTTGTGGGTTGGGGCCTCCCTTTCCTGGCTTTTGCTATGAAGGGTTCCCAGGCCCAAATTGCTGTGTCTTTTGTTTGAGCTTTTGCTTGATTTTGACGACATATCGGTAGGCCGCGCCCAAGGACGAGATCTCCAGAAATTCCATTTCAGTCTAGATGTATCTATGCAGAGCATTGCAATACTTAAGCACCAGATGTCGCTATGAATATTTGATACCCAACTTGGTGCGCAAGGTATGGAAGATATTTGTGAAATCTGACACTGCTTGGTCTCTTTCTTGTCGCAGTGTGGTCCATTTGGTATACAAGTCGTCATAACTTCCGACAGGGTACTATTGTTCCTTAATAACATTCCTGAAGGATTCCAAGGTGGTCGTGACTGTAAATAATGAGGGTTCTTTTGTTTCCTTTTTCTCATAGAAATTTTCCCACCAATCTTTGACATGGGGAACGGCTTGGAGGAGCGCAAAAGTAATATTTTCGCTATTCGAAAAGTTATTGACAAAAAAATAACCTTCTAGTAGATTCAACCAATTGTCTACAACATATGTGTCTCTCTGACCTTCAAATATAGGAATATCAAAGTTGATTTGTACCTTGAAGGGGGAGACACCTCCGCTCGAAGAAGTTGCGTCGCCTGTTGGTAGCCGCTGAAGGATTTGCATGAAACTATCCATCATCCCATTCCTCTTTTTCGTGAGGGCTTCCTCAAGAAATTTTTTGAAAGGATATCCTGTCCTATCATCTTTCTTTTCTCCTGCCATGAGAGGTCACTTGGGCGTGCGAGAGATTTTGTCCTCGAGAGAAACAAGCTCGATACCCAATTCTTTGTACTCCGACGTCGTTGGGGACATGCATTAAGACGACAAGGAGAAAACCACTCTGATACCACTGATCTGGATTTTACGAGCAGAATGAAATGATTAGATATTATTAATAGATGCTTAACACAAAATAACAAAGATATAGTAAAACTAGTTTTCTATTCAATAAGGAAATAAGCTGAAACTATAAAATGCAGCAGAAAACAAGCTTGCTAGAATGGTGGCGGCTTATCTCTGAGAAGAGATGTGACGAATGAGCTCATTCACAAGACTATGGTTACAATGAATCTTTGAAGGCCTTTTTACAATAAACAGGAATGTCAAAAACCCTAGACATCAAAAAACATAACCCTAGGAGATGAAGCACCAAAAGTCATGTGGGCCCCGTTTGGGTAAGTCAGTACATCAACTTCCCCAGGTCGTAACTTTTGCATACGATCTCCGTTTGACGTGATCAATACCTCGTTAGAAATATCTATCCGAGTAATACAAATTTGGTGTGAGAAACATTGAAGAAAGTACAATGTTGCTCCCCGTTTCCCCAAAAAATGTCGTTTAGGGCCTCAAAAAGACCCCGAAAGTTCAGGACCCAAAAAACTGCTAAAAACAGTAAATTACCAAAATTGCTAGAAAATTTTTTTGAGCCAGTTGGAAAAGGTGGGTGGCCACTGATATCCACTTGGATCAATGAGAGAACCCCAATACAAATAGAAAATAGAATTTGGCGAGGCCTAAGAAGCTTCGAAGCTCAGTGAGTGTTGTTGGGGCTGGCGAGTCATAAATGACTTAGATCTTGCTTGGATCGACATGCACACCATGATCATCCACAATGTATCCAAGGTATTGGACCTTGTTCATGATAAATGAGCATTTCTCTAAGTTAGCATATAACTTGTGTTGTTAGAGAGTGTGGAGGACCTGCTAAATGTGCTACAAGTGTTCTGTCCAACTCCTGCTGAAGATGAGGATTTCATTCATATATACAACCACAAAGGAATCGGTGAAGGGACAAACTATGTCGTCCATCAACCTCGTGAAGATGATTGTGGCATTCATCAATCCAAAGTGCATGATTGATCACTCAAAAATATCATATTTAGACTTGAAAGTGCTCTTCCATACATCAGTTTGTTCTATGGGGACCTGGTGGTAGCCAGACTTCAGATCAATCTTAGTAAAATACTTGGCCCCCTTGAGTTGATTGAGAAGGTTGTTATCACCAAAACATTGCTCAGAAAAATACAGACAATGGATGAAAAACCAACACAACATACTACTAATAATTATGGAAGGATCACATTCAATTTGGCAACACACCCACAAAACTATACAAACTGGTTATGAAGTTCCACATGTATTTATCAAAAGTAGCGCACACACATCTGTGCAGGATAACAATTCATTCTCTCACTTTTCCTCACATTACAAGTCCCCTCACCTTCCCAGATTCACTGTTCACTCCTTGTTCTTAAAATTAAATTATAGTTAAATGAAAACTTTGTATTATAGCAGTTGAAGGATGTCACAGGGATGAGTTACACTTGATATGTTTTGTTATTACAATACAATTGATTGTTTGATGATTTGTTGAGAAATGATCATGATCTACCCCCCTTCATTTTACCACTTTTCTCTCAATACAATCCCTCATATATCCTAGAACCCTTATTCACCCCTTGCTCATTGACAAGTATTAAACGATTTTATGGATTGGATTGCATGAATCTGATGTGTTGCTGAGCCAAACTTTGTTTCATATTTAAGGAGATGTCATGTATGGTTTTTTGAAGAAACTAGTTGCTAATAATTAATGCATACAAGAATGAGCTTCTTCAACAGAGGTAGCCATGGCCGGGGTAACAGGGGAAGAGGAAATTGGAACAAGGGCCCTAAAAGGCCAAGGTTTTCTATACATTTTGATGCAGACTCACAAGAGTTGAGCCAACTATTCCAAGCTGGATTTTTTAATTGGATTGGAAAGGAGTGGTGCAACCTAGGCCAGAAAGGCCTCCTTTCCAATTCCCACATGTCCCTGGTATCCCAGTTCCCCCTCATGTCTCATTACAACATGAAGTCCCTAAAAATGACGGATGGCAAGAGATTGTCCACCCGACAGTCTCCCAACATCGTGGCTGGCCCAATTTGTCTCTACCTGCTCCTCCTCCACTGATTAACCACATTTTCCAAGATGCCCCTGCACACTCACTAGTACAGTCTTCCCACACAAGCAAAAGGTTAGAAACTGAAGCCCACTATGCTCACGATAAAGGAAAAGCTGCTGATGCCCCATCCTCTCCCCCAAATGACTCTGCCAAATCCATTTCATCCCACATGCATTTGAGAGATGATTTCTCTCATGTTATCAATGAGATCAGGCAAATTAAGAGAAATCAAAGGGAGACAACAACAACAAGGATAAAATTGCCTCCCAAAATGGCAAATATGGTTTTTGAGTGTTTTTATTTTTTGCTTGTTGAGAACAGTTAACTTCTGAAGTTTTGGGACAACACACTATTTTTTCGATATGGTTTCAAATATCATTGATATTAATTTTCAAATTATGAGAGTGATGATGGGATCCACAAGGAGGGATGTGTTTGATTGAATAACTAGTTGTGTTTATGCTTGTTAAAGAAACTAAAGGAAGTCACAAGTGGTCCCACTTATTAGTTATTATTTATTAAATATTATTATTTTATTAATTCCCCGCTAAACTAAAAGTTAGTTGAGTTTAGTTAACTTAACTAACAGAGGTAGTTTAACTACTTCAACTAATTCTGATTTCTTAAAGGCAAAAAGAGAAGGAGGAACAAAGGAAGAATAGAAGGAGAAAACATACTAAGGTCTGCTCTTGAGTTTTATTGAGATAATTCAGTTTTCATTCATTCTTTAATTCATTGAAAGCCTAATTCTCTTTTATGATAGCAGGGTCCTATTGTAAACAACAAGATTCAAGGCTGAATTACATCATTGAGACACTTGCTTTTCAAAGGTGTCGATCTATCTTTGATAGTCTGTGTAGACTTGTCTATTTGTGAATTAAATTTCATGACTGATAAGGGATATTGTGTAGAGTCGAGTGGGAAACAATCGATGGCAAGATGATCCAGCTTTTAAAGTTCAGTTTTTTTACTTTCTGTCAGAAGTCCTTTTGTATGGTTTTCATCGGGGACATCTAAGTTTGACTTTGGTCCAAACTTCCTCAGGGAATTTTGTAAAGAGAACGATTCTTCGATAAATTGGAATGAAATAAGTGATTGCTTTATGTCTCATTTGTGTTGATTATTGACTTGGTATTTTTACTTCTGTCACTACATTTATTTCTGCATCTGTTATAATCAGAAAATTACATAAACATTGATTTTTTCAACAGTCTTTTATTTATAAAAAAATCAGCCTAATCCCTTGTAACCAATACTTGTGGATTAGGAAACAATTTTTGATGGCTATAAACATAAGGTGATATTCCCGTCTATCTTGCCTTAGCCAAGCAAGATCTGAAAATGCTTGCGTTATATCATTTCATATATTTTCCTCAACATTTATTTGGCGACAATACCAGGGAGATCTTCCATATCTCTTTGGTTGATTTTTATGCTTTATTATCATTGAATATATTTACATTTATGATATTGATCCTTTGACTGTTTCATTTCTTAATGACTGTACCGGTTGCAAGGCAGCCCAATATTGAGCCCGATCTTCAAGATTAGACCAACATTGCTTTAAACCTGTTTAACACCATTTTAGACATTGCTAATACTCAGATTGAGCTTAATCATTCATGGGTAGCATTTGAACAAGACATAAGTGCCCAAGAATGTTGGGAAGCTAGACGTAGACAACTTAGGAATCAACCATAACTTTCTTTTTTAGCTTTGATCTTCTTTTCATGTCCTTAGACCCTTGTGTTTCTAGGAGAATAAGAGTCTTATCATTTGAAATTAATCCTATTGATGAAATAGGCAGAAGGAATGTTGTGTTATCAACCCAACAAAGTGCTCTAAGGAGAACCTTGTCTGGTTCATCTAGTTCGTCTTTCTCTCCCTTACCTATTATTTACAAGATGGAATCTAGTGGTGGCTCTGGTGGAACTGGAGGTGATTCTTCATTTCAATACTCATCTTCATCAGTGATTGGAAGCTTATATATTCACCAAGTCCCTGTCCAATATACCACAAAGCCCACCAAAGTCATTTAAAAGTATGGGATTTTTCAATTTGAAGAAGATGCTACAACCACACCGTGGCATGTTTCCTCTCTTCTTAACCTGGCACCTGCTACTCATCCACTTACTAAATTCAAAGAGCATCTTCCTAGGTTTTCAGGGAATAACACTCTTACTACAAATGAACACTTGGTGGAATTTTCTAATGCCTGTCACAACATAGGAGCAAATGACAACGATACTTGTGTGCGCTTATTTGTCAATTCCATTGAATTGAAGCCTACAACCGATTTCTTCGATCTCCCTCCTAAGATTTTATCTACTTGGGAGGAGTTAGTCTATTGGTTCAAAGCCACCTATTGGAAATCCAAAAGCCTAGCTGAGAAGTTATGAGAATACATTAACATCACTTATAAGGATGGTGAGACCATCAAGTCCTTCAACTTGCATTTCACCAAGTTATAAAATTAAATCCTTGAACTCATTCGACCTCAGAACCAAGCCACTTTCATGCATTATTATAATGCAATACCTTCCCCCTACCATCATAGGATTGAGGAAAAGGCCATTGATAACCTCGGTTCCGATTTGCATACTTGTTTAGGATATGAAGAACAACTTGAAAGAACAAGTCTTCCTCATGGAGAATCAGTTAAACAGACATACATGTCCACCTTCTTACAACTTGTACAAAACATGAATAATTGTATGATAGCGCATGAGTGAAAGGGAAATGTCCCCCCTCTTACCCCTGGAGCTTCATCCTCTTTTGCACCCCCCTTTAGAAATCCAAATGAAAATAATTTTCAGCCTAAATCTATCATGCCTCGTAGTTGGTGTAACTTTTGCGAGGAACACCACGAGGAAACTACATGTGAGGTAAAGAAGAGTGCCAGAGATAAAATATTTGGTAAAAGACCTAAAACTACCATTGTTGTCCTAGAATTTGCAGAGCCAAAAGATTTCATGATCATCAATACTAGGAACAAATCCTATGCTTCCAAAAGTAAATATGATCCTCCCCACAATTGTTCTAGCCCGAGCTCATGCTCACCAGCTGCTTCCGTTCAGGTGCCTGTTGGCAACAATACATCATTTTTGATATTGTACACAATTGAAAGAATTTGTATTTTTCTGTAGCTTCCATAAACCCGTCTATAAACACTTTTCTGAGTTTATTATGACTGATTGGGTTAAAGCCTACTTCATTAATTTTTACTATTTCGATTTTCGATTGTTTTATTTTTAATTCATGACTGCAAGCATGAATTAAACATAAAACTTGGCTTGTTGTTTTAGTAATTTTCTGCCTTAGGTATATCGTTCAACAAACCATTCATATGAAATTGAAATATAAATCTTATAAAATGGTTGTTAGACCCATTTTTTTGGTTTTAATACGATTATCGTTTCAATGGTTTGATAGTTTTTCGATTTGTGAAGAGCCTTTGATATTTTTTTTGAGAGTCTTGTCATGAATTCGATGGTCGTACCAACAGTCATACAAATGAATACACATCTGCTGTACTCACGTCCTCACCTCACCTTGCTGGCTTAACATATTAATGAGCCATTCATTACATGCATAGGGTTTCAATACTTTGTATGTTTGGCTCTCATCACAAGGGATGGTAAGAATTACAATCAAACCCCTGGTTTTCACTCCCACTATTCGAGTTATGATAACACAAAAGCTATGTTATTTTTATGTCTCCACTCTCCATTCGGAATTGTTTCTGCTGCTCACACGATTCAAATGCAAAACTATCCATAATAACCCCTGTTGCATTCTAGTTACATTTGTCGTTCGCTTGGAGCTGAATGGATGCCAGGATTTACTTTCTCACGACGATGCGATTGAGGATCTAAAAATCCATGGCTGAGATGTTTTCCTTAAGAAATTTGAGGGTTATAATCTTCAAGTGGCTAAATCTTTCGCGCAAACCTTCAATGGTTGCAGAGCTAAAATTGGGGACACACAGTTAGAATTGACCAGGGAGTTTGTGAGCAAAGCAATTGGGCTTCCATCAAAGGGTGAAAAATGGTTCAAAAATGCTCGAATTGAAGGAGTCCCATGGAGTTTGTTTATGACATGCCGAAAGATCAACTGCTGTGAGAAAGGTATTTCTATCTCCCTGGTAAAATATAGATGGCATAGTTTATTGTTAATTCTCAAGCAATTCGTGACATGCGAAGGTCGATACAAATTGGTCTTCCTCTACCATATTCGTTTACTCATGCATTTCATTGGTTTCAATTTAGATATGCCATTTTACTTGTTGAGAATCCTCTATAAGACGTCCAAACGATACAAAAGACAGGGTATTGATTCAAGCCTGTTCCATCACAAATTGGTTAAGATATTGTTGATGTATCACCTGTTGACCATAGGTGACTTTTGGGAGAATTTTTTGATGAGGAATGGTTTTTCCTAGACTGTTCCTACAACAAAACCTAACATAGACAAGCCACTGATTGAAGACTAGTTCGATATTTCGATCAATGGACCAGAGTTTATCAACAGAAACCCTCTAGACGTAGGGATGCCGAGTAAGTATTCACCTGCAGAATTTCCTGAGCAAGTGACTATTGAATTGAAGGTAATTGACCCCCTTGTGCCTAAGATTTATGCTAGCTTGAATGTTATTATTAAGTCGGATATCGAGAAACCTTGCAAAGGAACAAAACAATAATGCACAGACTTATGGTTCAAGAACAAGAAGGCAGGTCACCTAATTTCGAGGAAACTAAGGAACCGAAACGATACTCATCTGAGCTCGATCGGTCCAATCAAGATCAATGAGGCTTCAGATCCAGAGATAGAGGATTTTCTAGTTCGGGAAGATCCATAAATGCAGGGTTCCAAGAGGGAAGTTATCGGTCCTACTGAACATTATGATTTCGTGACAAATTTTCCACCATGCCTTAAAGGTAAAGAAGGGTTATCCGGTATTATGCATGATCAGAAGAAAACAACAGGTAAGACTGATACATCCCTATTTGACTATGCACTTCATCGACTTGCCATCTCTCCTGTACAATGTGATGTCTGTTTCCATTTGGTCGAGCAGTATTACATCGACATTCCTCTCCTACAGTCCAGAATTAAAACTCTTACTGCCCAGAATGATTTGTCGAGGCAAGAAAACCATGATATCAAGGCGCATGTCGAGAGGAAAGCTAAACGTATTAAGAGATCAGGAAACATAGTCATCAAGAATGCAACCAGTGTCAAGGGGATAATAAATTTTGAACTACCCAACCCCTCTTTAGTTAACTTTTAATGGTAAACAATTTGATTTTCTTTTTCATTTTATCTCTGTTATCTAATTCAAAATAAATCGATTTGAAGTTTGATTTTATTTACTAAAATTAAGACTGGCTACAAAATCTTCTATTCTGTAGCCAAGTCTCTTTTTTTATAAAAATTAGTAATTAGTTATGATTAATTGTTTTTCTAATTTATTAAAATGTTTTTTTTTTTTTAGGAAATTGGAGATGCTGCTGCTGATTACTGGGAGGAAATATCTTTCAATTATATGCAAGTGATTCGTAGTTTCTTTTTTTTCATGTTTTATAGAAACTTTGATCTATTTTTGAATAAACCAACTTTGTTATAAGTGGTTCCCAATCCACTGTTTTTGTAATACTGCTTGATTTTAGGAGATCCATCTTTATCCCGTGAGATATGAGTATGTGATCCCAGGTTACTTTAAATACTGTTCACTTTGTTAGTAAAGGAGATCATCTTTTCTTGGAACAAATTATGGACACGTAATTCTCAGAACTGAATGGACAAGTGATTCACATTGTGGCTTTATTCCTGGGTGACACTGTTCCATTTATGTTTTTCTTTTTATTATGGAATATTGATATGTTATGCAGCTTTAGTCTCATTAGCATGCGATGTTTCATTTTATTAAGTACTTTAAATTTTTTTCTATAACTTGTTGTTTCATATATTATCTATGTGATCATCATTTCGACTTATATGTCATAATTTATGCTTGATGTTTAGTTTATATATCCAATGAATGTTTCACATTGAAATTTCTTTTATTGTAATCATTCATAATCACAAGATCACTAGATCTACATTTCTGTTACTCTGTCTTATATCCAAACTGTCAATAAACACCTTGAGTTTATTCAAGAGATGTTAGTACAAGTCTGCCACATATTTCTCTCACAGACAAGATAACTGGAGGTTTGGATCACCCAAAGACATATACACAATATGAAACTAATCTCAGGTTAGCTTTATTCACATTCAATTTTTGTTATCAGTTTGTTTATTAGCAAAACATGACAGCTTAAATTGGCCGTGACCATTATTCTATCCTTGTTTCAGATTATGTTTTTTATTTTTTATTTTTAAGTTCTTATATTTTAGATTATAATATAGAAAATATAAAAATATGTGCTTTCTTCATCTACTTTCGAAAACAATCACCAAACATTGATTTCGCAAGGCATTCACCAAAAAATTACAATTTGTAAATACCCTGTTTATAATCACATATTTATATTTCTGGAAACACTTGTAAATAATTAGATTAAAGTATATTGTATCATAGTTTTAGCTTTAGAGTAGTTTATTTCTTTTCTTTGTTTTAGGACCCTAGTTGGCTAATAGAGCCATTAAACCTGTCATAATAGATTACACCAAATGGATTGGGTTAATTAGACAACCCTATTCTGGATCTATTCTCTTAGTTGATAGTGTGTCACTTAAGCCCACCAACAAATGGTGCTAGAAGGAGGGCCTGAATTCAATTGATGGCATGTGGAGGTTGCAAGACTCCTCCCCCACACACTCTCTTCCCTGCCATAATGCGTAGTCGCTTAGACAACAACGTTATATTTGAAGCAACATATACCTCAAACGATAACCCTGATTTTCCCGTTAAACCAGTGACACCAGTTCATCAAGGGGCCGACGCCCAAGAAATTGTTCGTCAGTCACTTATAAGAATGCACAGTGCCTTAGCCCGTATTAGAAAACCAGGTAGGCCACTTAATCAACCCCTTGATTTCTCGGATATCTGAGAACAAATGCAAGGCATTGGTCTACTCCCAAACCCATTAGGTGAAAATACTACCAATCCTACTGAAATGCCTATCCTTGGAGCCGGAGGATCTGGTATTCCACCTTCCCCACCCGAGTAATCTCCATCCTCTTCAAGGGGAGAGTCTTCAGATGAAGGCATTTCCTCATTAGGACCATCACAACGTTCGACAGCACCACCGCCCATGTAAAATAAAAAAAATCATGCTAGACCTTGGCTCGATCAAGATGCTGTGGCTATACCTAGACCTCAACACCCATTACCAAAACACCTAGAGAAATGGTTACCCCAATTTGATCCAGATTCCAAACAATCCGCTGAAGATCACATAAAAAAATTTGTGTTGGCCATTAGACTCCAGAGTGTTGAACACAAGGATGTAGTATGCAGATTATTTCCTTATAATTTTGAGGGAAATGCCTTTACATGGTATTTCGTTGAACATCCCCAAACCATTGTTTCTTGGGACAAGTTTGAAACTTGTTTCTTGGAAAAATTCGGGAATGATAAATCTCCAAAAGTCTTGGTTATGGAACTTTCCAACTTAAAAATGAATCCTAAGGAAAAAGTGAAAGATTTTAACCAAATATTTCTTACGTTAAAAATAAAATCCCTGCAGATTTAATGCCCGCTGAAAGCCTAATTGTCACATATTACACTAAGGCTTTGCATAATAACATAGCAATTTGGGTCAAAAGGTCTAAAAAGAACACACTGTTAGAAGCCTTTGAGGAGGCAAGCCAAATTGAAAAGGATATATTAAGCTTAAAAGACAATCTCAATAGTGAAGTTGAAACAACTTCATCCTCTAAAAAGAAAATAGAAATCCTTACTAGGCCTCCTCAAGCTAAAAATCAACCAGAAAATTTAGACTTAGAAAGCTTACAGAAAGCTTTCCAAAAACTGTCCAACCAGGTTGTTGACTTGAAGAGATTAGCCGAGGAGGCATCCACAAGCAAAGGAAGTTTTAAACCTCCTTTCAGAAAACCTTTTCCTCCCAACCGGCCAAACCCGACCACTGAAGGTCTAAATTTTGAAAGCTTGTAGTACACTTTGCAAACCATCTTAGAAGCACATGATAATTCTGCTTCTGCCCCTCCTAAAAGTTATGAAGACGTAGTGGAGGAAGAAGTGCCGGAAGAGGAGGAATCATCTCCCAATATCTTCTGTCACTTCTCGGACATTATCTTCCAAGCAAATTTTGAAACTGTTCACCCCTACAACACAGGAAGCAAAACACAAAACAAAGCTTCTTGTGAAGTGAGTAATAATGTGTTTCCAAAATAGTCAAAGCGAGCTGAAATTAAACAAAGTTTAGAAGCTCTTGTTTTAGAATACAATTTAATTGAAGAAATGAAAAAACTGAGGGCTAATATTTCTGTTTTTGAGTTGCTGAAATTCCACCTTTTTTTGCAGAAAATGCTTCAAAGTATCGCTGAAAACAATAAAAACAACAATCCTAGCAGCAAGAAAACTGCATAGATTGGTTTAAAAACAGCCAAAAAGATCCCAACTAAAACGACATCTGAACTTCCAGATAAAAGGGATTTAGCTGGAAAAACTATAGCAAATGTAGATAAAACTGTTTTAGGGACAACAACTAAAAATCAACAAAATTCTGCTATAAACACCTGGAAAAATGTCCCACCTTTTTTTGTTAACCTTTGAAATTTTCAATAGGAATGTACATAATTGTATGGTCGATTCCGGTGCATCGTCAAACGTGATGCCTCTATCTGTTTGTCAAAAAATTAATGCAGAAGTTAAACCTTCTGATCTCAAAATCATTCAGCTTGATCCAACAAACGTTAAAGTAATTGGTGAGCTTAAGAATGTTCTGGTTAGATTATCTTCCAATCCTAAGGTTCACCAGATAATTTGCATTATCGTTGTGGATATCCCTGAAGTTTATGGTTTGTTTTTGAGCAGAGACTGGTCCGAACAACTGCATGGTTACTTTGCCACGGATTGGTCTCATTTGTGGCTACCTGAAAATGGACATCCCAACAAAATCAAGATAAACATAGAACGTTATCTGAAGCACATCGTGACGAATCTAAATGATGTAAATGAACCTTTCACTGCATCTTCTAATTCATTTGAAATGCAAGGAATGAATACCTTCTTTGGTAATTTCATGACCGAAATTTCTCCTATTACTGATCCTGGGCAGCAATAAAAAGTTATGACCTGTACTCGGGCATCAATTTTTCCAAGTATGCCAAACACTGCCGATGAAACCCAAATTTGGTCATTGTACTTTGATGGATCAAAATCCAAAGAAGGAGCAGGTACATGTTGTGTACTCATTGATACTGCAGGTAATAAGACTTTTATTTCTTGCAGGTTAGAGTTTGAATGCACTAATAACACTGCCGAGTATGAAGCACTTCTACAAGGGCTCAAGAAAGCTTTGGATATGAATGTGCAGAACTTGATGGTATTTGGTGATTCAGAAATCGTGGTTAGGAAGGTAAGAAACTCCATACATTGCTTGTCACCACATATGAAAAGCTACCAAATTGAGGTATGGAGTTTAATGCAAAAATTTTCAGCATTTAACATAAATTCCATTCCTAGACTAAGTAATCTAGAGGCTGATTTATTGGCTAATGTCGCTTCTAAGTTATTGCCCGTAGAAGGTCTTTATCCTAATGCATTTTCGATTGAATTGTTGTTCAGGCCGTCGATCCCGGATAACATCACCAATTGGAGAGTGTTCGATGATGACCAACAGATCATCAACTTCTTGCATATGGAAGATACCTTCCAAGGTGCGGTCATTGATGAAGGCATTCACGATGAGAACCTCCGAAACTTCACGGTAATATCATATCCTAGATCTTCTGAATCGACATCTGATCTGGTAAACTCTATTCCCAGATCTGTTGTAAGGCTAGAGAAGTTTTATGAATTGCGTGATAAATTTAGAGGGGTAGTTAATTGTAAAACGAACAATTCTTCTTTGATTTATGAATCGGTTAATTTAGGAACAAAGGACAATCCTCAAAATATTAATCTAGGAACGGGATGCTCCGAACAAGAACGATCTGCTTTCATAAAATTGTTTAAAGAATTTAAAGGCATTTTTTCTTGGACCTATGATGACTTGAAAACATTCTACCCTAACATCATACAACATGTCATCCCCATGAAACCCCAGACTCAACCTTTTCAACAGAAATTGAGGAAGATGCACCCTAAATTAGAACCCACCGTTAAAAAAAAACTGAATAAATTACTAACTGCAAAGATAATTTTCCCAGTAAGGCACACTCAGTGGGTGTCTAATCTAGTTCCTGTAAAGAAGAAAAGTGGTGAAATTCGACTCTATGTCGATTTTCGAAATCTAAACCAAGCATCTGATAAAGATAACTACCCTGTTCCTCCAATGGAACAAATTTTACAATAGGTGTCTAGTTTCGAGAGACTATCTTTGTTAGATGGAGTTTCGGGATACAACCAGGTCCTCATGTCTCCCTCAGATCAACTTAAAACCACCTTTCGCGCCCCATGGGGCACTTATGCCTACAAGAAAATGCCTTTTGGACTGATTAACGCCGGTGCCACTTTTCAGATAGCAATGAATATTTCTTTCCGTGGCCTCATAAACCAATTGGTCATGGTTTATCTTGATGATGTTACCATCTTCTCTAAAAACAAGGAAGATCACTTGTCTCACCTCAGGGTTGTCCTGCAATGATGCCGCAAGTTCGGTATATCTCTCAACTCTAACAAATCAGTATTTGCAGTAGAGCAAGGTAAACTACTTGGGTTTATAGTGTGTAAGGACATAATGATTATTGACCCTGAAAGAACCCAAGCTATTGCTAAATTCTCCCCTCCCTCTTCCAAAAAATCCATGCAGTCCTTTTTAGGCAAGATTAATTTCGTCAGAAGATTTGTCCCAAGTTTCTCGGAAATGGTAAGACCATTGTAGAATTTAATTAAAAAGGATGTTCTATACCGTTGGGGACCACAAGAAAGTCAAGATTTTGATTCCATTAGAAAAACAATAGTAGAAGCCCCTTCCTTGATGAGTCCCTATCTTTCGCAGGATTTCACTCTTTATACCTTTGCTTTTGACCGATCTTATGCTGTTGTGCTAACACAGAAAAACACTGAAAGTAATGAGATACCCATTGCCTTCATGAGCTCAGTTTTCAAAGGAGTAGAGATTAAATACCCAATGGTATATCAACATGCATATGTTGTTTTTAAAGTAGTAAAACACTTCCGATCTTACCTACTGAAATCTAGAACCAAGGTTATTGTTCCTTACCCAGCTGTAAGAAACTTGTTAGTACAAAAAGAACTGGGTGAGAAAAGGGAAAATTGGATGATGTCATTACAAGAATATGACCTCTAAATAACCCCTCCATAGATTTTTAGAGGTCAGGGCCTGTGTAAAATAATGGTTGATTCAGTTAAAGAACAAGAAAGTCAAATCAACACCTTAAATATAAATCAACATAACGGAAAACAGATCAGCGGTGCACAAGTTGCTGCCAACTCTTGGTACGAGAACATTAAATTTTATTTGATACATGGATCTGATCCTCATTATCTTGATCCTAAAACCAGAAGAACACTCAGGTTAAAATCTACATCTTTCTAGTTAATTAATGATGTATTATTTCGAAAGAACTTTGATGGTGTTCTTATGCGTTGTTTAGAAAAGGAAGAAGTGGAGAAAGTGCTATCTAAACTTCATGCAGGTGAAGCTAGTGGTCACTTCGGTGGAGACACCATTGCTCACAAAGTGTTAAGAGCTGGGTACTATTGGCCCACTTTGTTTAAAGATGCCCATGCATTATTTCATAAATGCATAATCTGCTAGAAGGTTGCAGGACGGGTGAAAAAGGCAACATTCTTTTTGCAGTCTGTCACTGTAGATTCCCCTTTCCAGCAATGGGGTCTTGACATCATAGGACCGATTTATCCATCTTCTTCACAGCAACACAAGTATATCATTACAACAACGGATTATTTTACCAGATGGTCTGAAGATGTACCTTTGAAAGTGGTAAACACAATCAGGTAGTATCTTTCCTTAACTCTCATATTGTCACTCGATTCGACATTCTCAAATGTTTGGTCTTTGATAACGCCTCCTAATTTTCACCCCTCAATATGAACATTTTTTCTTTGGAAAAGGGATTAAACTGAAATATTCTGCCAGCTACTACCCTTAAGGAAATGGTTTAGTAGAATCAACAAACAAAAATTTAATCAAGATCATTAACAAGACAGTTTTAGAGAATCATAAGAACTGACACAATGCACTGTATAATGCACTTTGGGCTGATAGGATGACACCAAAAGCCTCTGCTGGTAATTCCCCTTTTTTTCTCGTGAAGCAATTCTCCCTCCACATGTTCTACTGCCTTCTCTGCAATTATCGCAGAAATTTAAAGAAGAGGAGTGCCCTCCCCTAGAAGGTTGATATAATGCCTTGTTAAAATTGGAGGAAGTAAGGGCACAAGCAAAACAAAAACTGGATCAGCATCAACAAATTGTAAAAAGTTGGTTTGATTCAAATTCTTCTTCAGATATGAATTTCGATGTCGGAGATTTGGTTCTCAAGTGGGACAAAGCTCACGAGGGAAAGGGGGAACACACCAAGTTCCAGAATCTGTGGTTGGGAGCATTTGTAATTTCTGAAAAATTAGGTCGCAACTCTTTCTGCCTGCAAAATTTGGAGGGACAACCAGACACTTTCCCAGTGAATGGCCAGGCTCTCAAAAGGTATTTCACATGACGATTCTAGATCCATCTCTTTGTACATATTTTTTTGTTTTTGTTTTAATTTTCTTTTCTATTTTTTTGATTTTGGTTCTTTTCATTTTGCTTGTTTTGATTTGTTACTGAATAATTATATCTATGTCACCATTTCAATTTTGGAAGGGAAATAATAATTTTTATCCAAGAGCAACAACTCATGACTTTTCAAAGCACCAGTGCTGAAAATGCTAAAACTCAGATCAACAGAAGAAAATTCCTGCTCATAACAGTGTTGTTGGTTTCTTTTCAAAATCTCTAGAGGATACGATTATCATTAATAAGACTCTTAACGCTGTCCCTATTTTTTAAGAAAACAACTCAATTATACCTTCCTATCCTTGATATGTTTTCTTAACATAAATCTAAGTGTTCAGATCATGGTAAATATCGTTAAATGATAAGATGAATTATATAAAATCAAATTTTGTTTTCAAATCTGAGATTTTCAACATCACCCCGCTCTCTTTAATATCATAAAGTTTTTTGTAAATTTGTAAACAAATTATAGAGAGTTGAAAGCACTGAAAGGTGTGGGAAGTGTTTGTAAACCCATTGAGACACTGAACAGGTCTGCTGGAAGCGGGTAAATGCATGCATGATGTCGATGCAACTTCGCTGGGGTACTGAATAGGCCTGTTGGCAGCGAAGCAATGTCGGGTTTAAGAAAATTATCAGGTATGTCCTTTTGGAATTGATCAAAAGTAAAGATGTTCTTTATCATGGATGGATGACTTTTGGATAGGATAGAGGTGTTAGAGTGGGTTAAATGGCATCCCTGCCGAGGCTATGGACGCCTGATGGAAACAGTGGCCCTGTCAATAGTATCAGAGGCAGTTGCCTAAAACATCATTTCGCTCATAATCTAGATTTGATACCAGATTACATTTTTGATAGAAACACATCTGATGCTAGACTATGTTATTTCCCGAGTTTTGATTCGAATGCTTGATTTGTTGTCAATTGTTTCTCAAATATTCATTTTTCTGATTCATCCTAACATGAAATTTTGGTGATGCAGAGATAACTGCTTCGCCCAGTATGTCGCCATTGTTGGCAACAATACATCATTTTTGATATTGCACATGATTGGAAGAATTTGCATTTTTCTGTAGCTACCATCAACCCGTCTATAAACACTTTTCTGAGTTTATTATGACTGATTGGGTTAAAGCCCACTTCATTAATTTTTACTATTTCGATGTTCGATTGTTTTGTTTTTAATTCATGACTGCAAGCATGAATTAAACATAAAACTTGGCTTATTGTTTTAGTAATTTTCTGCCTTAGGTATATCGTTCAACAAACCATTCATATGAAATTGAAATATAAATCTTATAAAATGGTTGTTAGACCCATTTTTTTTTGTGTTAATTCAATTATTGTTTCAATGGTTTGATAGTTTTCGATTTGTGAAGAGCCTTTGATATTTTTTTTGATAGTCTTGTCACAAATTCGGTGGTCGTACCAACAATCATACAAATGAATACACACCTTCTATACTTGCATCCTCACCTCACCTTACTGACTTAACATTTTAATGATCCATTCAATACATGCATAGGGTTTCAGTACTCTGCATGTTTGGCTCTCATCACAAGGGATGGTAAGAATTACAATCAAACCCCTGGTTTCCACTCCCACTATTCGAGTTATGATAACACAAAAGCTATGTTATTTTTATGTCTCCACTCTCCATTCAGAATTGTTTCTGCTTCTCACACGATTTGAACATAAAACTATCCAGAGTAACCCCTATTGCATTCTGGTTACATTTTTCATGGCGCCTATTGTTTGCTTGGAGCCAAATGGATTCCATGCTTTACTTTCTCATGACGATGCGATTGAGGATCTAAAAAGCCATGGATGGGATGTTTTCCTTAATAAATTTGAGGGTTATAATATTCAAGTGGCTAAAGATTTCGCGCAAACCTTCGATGGTTGCAGAGCTAAAATTGGGGACACACAATTAGAATTGACCGAGGAGTTTGTGAGAAAAGAAATAGGTCTTCCATCAAAGGGTGAAAGATGGTTCAAAAGCACTCGAATTGAAGGATTCTCGTGGAGTCTGTTTATGACATCCCGAAAGATCAACTGCTGTGAGAAAGGTATTTCTATCTCCCTGGTAAAACCTAGATGGCATAGTTTGTTGTTAATTCTCAAGCAATTCGTGACACGCGAAGGTCGATACGGATTGGTCTTCCTCTACCATATCCGTTTACTCATGCATTTCAATGGTTTCAATTTAGATATTCCATTTTACTTGTTGAGAAGTCTCTATAAGATGTCCAAACGATATAAAAGACAGGGTGTTGATTCAAGCCTGTTCCATCACAGAGTGGTTAAGATATTGTGGATGTATCACCTGTCAACTGTAGGTGACTGTTGGGAGAATTTTTTGATGAGGAATGGTTTTTCCCAGACTGTTCCTACAACAAACCCTAACGTAGAAAAGCCACTGATTGAATACCAGTTTGGTATTTCGATCAATGGACCAAATTTTATCAACATAAACCCTCTAGACGTAGGGATGCCGAGTAAGTCTTCACTTGCAGGATTTCCTGAGAAAGAGACTGGTTAATTGAAGGTAATTGACCCCTTTGTTCCCGAGATTGATTCTATCCTGAACGTTATTATTAAGTCAGATATCGAGAAACCTTGCAAAGGAACAAAACAACAATGCCCAGACTTAGGGTTCAAGAACAAGAAGGCAGGTCGCCTAATTTCGAGGAAACTAAGGAATCGAAATGATACTCATCTGAGCTCCATCGGTCCGATTGAGATCGATGAGGGTTCAGATCCTGAGATAGAGGATTTTCTAGTTTGGGAATATCTAGAACTGCAACATTCCAAGAGAGAAGTTATCGGTCCTACTGAACCTTATGATTTCGTGAAAATTTTGCCACCATTTCTTAAAGATGAAGGGTTCTCCGATATTATGCATGATCAAAAGCAAACAACATGTAAGACTGATACATCCTTGTTTGACTATGCACTTCATCGACCTGCCATCTCTCTTGTACAATGTGATGTCTATTTCCATTAGGTCGAGCGGTATTACACTGACATTCCTCTCCTACAGTCCAGAATTAAAAATCTTACTACCTAGAATGATTTGTTGAGGCAAGAAAACCGTGATCTCAAGGCACACGTCGAGAGGAAATATAAACGTATTAAGAGATTAGGAAACATAGTAATCAAGAATGCAACCAATGTCAAGGCGATAATAAATTCTGAAATACTCGACCCCTCTTTAGTTAACTTTTAATGGTAAACAATTTGATTTTCTTTTTCGTTTTATCTCTGTTATCTAATTCAAAATAAATCGATTTGAAGTTTGATTTTATTTACTAAAATTAAGACTGGCTACAAAATCTTCGATTCTATAGCCAAGTCTCTTTTTTTATAAAAATTAGTAATTAGTTATGATTAATTGTTTTTCTAATTTATTAAAATGTTTTTGTTTTTTTTTAGGAAATTTGAGATGCTGCTGCTAATTACTGGGAGGAAATATCTTTCAATTATATGCAAGTGATTAGTAGTTTCTTTTTTTTCATGTTTTATAGAAACTTTGATATATTTTTGAATAAACCAACTTTGTTATAAGTGGTTCCCAATCCACTGTTTTTGTAATACTGCTTGATTTTAGGAGATCCATCTCTATCCTGTGAGATATGAGTATGTGATCCCAGGTTACTTTAAATACTGTTTACTTTGTTTTCTTGGAACATATTATGGACATGTAATTCTCAGAACTGAATGGACAAGTGATTCACATTGCGGCTTTAGACCTGGGTGACACTGTTCCATTTATGTTTTGCTTTTTATTATGGAAGATTGACATGTTATGAAACTTTAGTCTCATTAGCATGCGGTGTTTCATTTTATCCAGTACTTTAAATTTTTGTCTATAACGTACTGTTTCATATATTATCTATGTGATCATCATTTCAACTTCAATGTCATAATTTATGCTTGATGTTTAGTTGATGTATTCAATGAATGTTTCACATTGAAATTTATTTTATTGTAATCATTCATAATCACAAGATCATTGGATCTACATTTCTGTTACTTTGTCTTGTATCCAAACTGTCAATAAAAATCTTGAGTTTATTCAAGAGATGTTAGTACAAGTCTGTCGTAGATTTATCTCACAGACAAGATAGTTGGAGGTTTGGATCGCACAGAGACATAGACACAGTATGAAACTAATCTCAGGTTAGCTTTATTCGCATTCAATTTTTGTTATCAGTTTGTTTATTAGCAAAACATGATAATTTAAATTGGTTGTGACCATTATTCTATCCTTGTTTCAGATTATGTTTTATTAGCTTTTTTTTTTAAGTTCTTAGATTTTAGATTATAAAATAGAAAATACAAAAATATGTGGTTTCTTTATCTACTTTCGAAAACAATCACCAAACATTGATTTCGCAAGGCATTCACCAAAAACTTGCAATTTGTAATTACTCTGTTTACAATCACATATTTATATTTCTGGAAACACTTGTAAATATTTAGATTAAAGTATATTGCATCATAGTTTTAGCTTTAGAGTAGTTTATTTCTTTTCTTTGTTTTAGGACCCTAGTTGGCTAACGGAGCCATTAAACTCGTTTGAATAGATTATACCAAACGACTTGGGTTAATTAGACAACCCCGATCTGGATCTATTCTCCTAGTTGACAGTGTGTCACTTATGCCCGTCAACAGTGCCTAAGGCTCCTGACAGTCAAGGAGCTATCCCCCCTCTCCCCTCTTCCAAATACAATATTTTAAATCAGTTGGACAACATCAAAGCAGATGCAACCCTTCTAGACATGGTTTCCGTCCCTAAACAACATAAGCATCTAAAACAATTCATGGAAGGAAAATCTTCCATTGTAGCCAACCTCTCTGAAGGGCTAGATTAAGAGGATTTGTTTGTAAATAAAGTAGGTGTACATAAGTTTAGATACCCTTTAAAAAACCCCCCTTTTTATATTTATGTAAAGATTATGGATAAGATTGCCCATTGTTGCCTAATTGATGACAGGTCGGGCTCAAGTGTAATGTCAAAGATTATTATGGAAGAGCTAGGCTTGTCTTGTACAATTGAAAACGCTAGAAGCATGATCTCTTATAATAGTCTACAAGAAATGACCATAGGTGAAATCAAGGACATGACCTTGATTTTGTGTGCACACCCTGAAATAAGGACAACCCTTAATATCCAGGTAATCGATATGCCAATAAGTAACTATTCGATCATTCTAGGAAGATATTGGCAAGCTTTGACGAGTGGATGCCTCTCACTCGACGTGACACACTTATCCATTCCTTGGAATGGTAAAAACATCATAGTCCTTAGAGAGGGAAGGATTTCACCTTACATAGAAAGTGTTCCACAACCTAATGTGAATTATATCGAGGATGACCTAGGAGTGTATTCCATCTTTACAGATGGGATGTGGCATATGCACTTTGATGGTTCATGCTCCAATGAAGGAAACAGAGTTGGTATTATCTTGTACTCTCCTGTGGGTAAGATTCATAACTTTTCCTACAGGCTAGAGTTTTCTTGCACAAACAATGTCACCGAATTTGAAGCATTACTGTTAGGCATTGAAAATGCCTATAATCTGGGTTGTGGTCAACTTACAGTTTTTGGGGATTCCGAACTTGTTGTAAACCTCGTACGAAAGATATACTCTCCTAGAAACAATTTAATGAAACGCTACACCCAAACTGTTTGGGAACTTATATCGAACTTACTATCTTTCAACATCACTCATGTTAAAAGGGAATTGAACTCAATGGCTGACCGGTTAGTTGTTTTTTCAGCCTCTCCTACTCAACAACTTCTGCCACAAAGACCTGATTGTACTTTTCAGTCTCTGTATCATCCACACATGCCTCACAATATAGAATCATGGCAGGTCTTCCCTTGTTATGGGAGCATTTGTGTTTTCATTCAAAATGAACCTTACAAGCCTAAGGAAATCATATCGATGGAAGATAACAAAATTCCTAAAGGCTTGACTCTAGAAAGTTCATTTTCATCGAGTGATGTAGGCCACAAAGAGAAACATAAAGAAGAGGAGTTGAAAAGGATAGTGGGTGAAAACATTTTCTTGAACATTGGAACACCCAAATCTCCTAAGAATGTTAAAATAGGTGCTCAATGTTCTGATGAAGAAAAAATGAAGTTCGCTAGACTGCTTGGTGAATTTCAAGATGTTTTTGCTTGGTCTTATGAGGATCTTCATGGTTTTTATCCTACTCTTATACATCATGCCATTCCTATAAAGGAGGGCATAAAACCATTTAGGAAAAAACAAAGACCCATTAACCCTGCACTGGAAGCAACTATTCGAAAGGAGTTGGAAAAACTCTTGAAGGCTAGGATCATTTTTTTGGACAAGTATTTTGAATGAGTTTCCAATTTGGTTCCCGTTCGGAAAACAACTGGTCAAATAAGATTATGTGTACATTTTCACACATTGAATCAGGATAGTATAAAAGATCACTTTCCTCTCCCTAATATGGAAATGATTTTGTAGCAAGTTGGAGGGTCACAGATGATGTCCTTACTTGACAATTTTTTTGGTTACAATCAAATCAAGGTAAAAAGGGAACATGAATATAAAACCAACTTTATTACTCATTGGGGCACTTTTGCTTATGAACGTATGCCTTTTGGCTTATCTAATGCAGGTGCCACTTTTCAAAGAGCTATGCAAATAGCTTTTGATGATTTGATCGGCAATATTATTTAGATCTATCTTGATGACTTAACTGTGTATTCTAAAAACCGATCAAATCATTTTGGTCATCTTAAAAAGGTTCTCATGCGATGCGAGAAATTTGGCATTTCTCTAAATCCTTCTAAGTCTATTTTCAAAGTTACCAAGGGAAAGCTCCTTGGACACATTTTCTCCGATTCAGGAATAAGCATTGATCCTGAAAGAATTGCTGGTATCCTTAATATGCGTGCTCCCACTTCCAAGAAGGAGGTTCAAGATTTTATGGGTGTTATTAACTTCGTCCATAGGTTTGTTCCTGATTTTGCTGTGATGGTCAAGCCAATTCATAATCTGCTTAAGCAAGATCGTTCTTTTTCTTGGACAGATGATGTCAGAAATGATTTTGTAGGGATCAAGAAAGCAATCAGTTCCACACCGGTTATGGCAGAGCCGAATTTTGAGAAAGAATTCACGATATAAACTAATGCCATAGAGGAAGCAGTTTCTGCTATCCTCATGCAATGTGATGACCAAGGAAATGAAAAACCAGTGGCTTACATGAGTCAAAGCTTGTTTGATGATGATTTTAAATATTCTTTTATTGAAAAGCATGCTTCCTCTCTTATTAAAGCTATTGAAAAGTTTCGCCACTTCATCTTAGGTAAGCACACATTGGTAAAAGTCCCTTTACCCGCGGTCAATTTTTTGCTCTCACACACTTATATTTCAGGGAAGCTCGCACATTGGCTTGCCAAGATCCAGGAGCATGATTTAACTATTGTGACTTCTAACACTGTCAAGGGACATGAATGAGCCCTTCACTTAGATCAACATGCTGAAACTAATGAAGAAATTGATGAACATGATAGCTCTCTATCAACACTGTTCTACATTGAAAATCAAATCCTTCCTATTTCTGAACATCCTTGGTACAAAAATTTGGTTTACTATTTGCAAAATCAAAGATGTCCAGATAACTTAGACACTCACCAAAGAAGAAGGCTACGTCTCAAATCTGCTAGATACGTCATTATAGGAGACTTCTTGTTTAGAAGATCTGTCGATGGTATGTTTCTTTGCTGTGTAAACGATGAGGAAGCACATAAATTGTTGCAAGAAACTCATGGTTCTTCAAATTCTGTTATTCATGTAGGAGGTCATTTTTTCTACTAAAACCACTGCTTTCAAGATTATCAAAAAAATATATTATTGGCCTTCAATTTTTCGTGATTCGTATGTTTTTTCCAGATCTTGTGACAAGTATCAGAAATTTGTTGGAAAGGAACACCTTTCAACCATGCCTTTACAACTTGTCCTCCTAGACTTTCCTTTTTGAAAGTGGGGTTTGGACTTTATTGGTCCTATTAATCCTCCGTCTTCCGCAGGACAAGTCTTTATCTTAACAACCACATACTATTTTACTAAATGGACTAAGTTGTCTCGCTTAAACATTCATAGGATGAGCAGGTTAATGCTACAGGTCGAAGAATTGAATTCTTCTGATGTCTCCCAAATAATTAATGCTCTTTTGTCTTTAGAGGAGAAAAGGATGTTTGCCTTGGATAATATAAAGAGAAGACAACAGATTGTTAAAAAATATTTCAACAAGAGTGTCAAAGCTGTCAAATTTAAAGTCAATGAGAAGGTACTGTTATTGGATTCAGCTCATGCTGATAGAGGAAGGCATTCAAAGTTTCAAAAATTATGGCTAGGTCCTTTCAAGATTGCTTTTTTCCCGGGTACAAACTCTTACATTCTAAAAGATTTACAAGAGCGATTGTTTTCCTACAACACTAACGGTTCTCCCTTAAAACACTACGTGGAACCAACTTGAAGAGTTTAACGTTGTTTGGATTGTTTTGTATATTAGTAGTTCAATTATGTTTTCAAAACTGCTTTTTCAATTCTTATTTTAAAACAATTTTTCAATTCTACTTTCATTTTAGTAGTTTTCCTTTTGCTGTTTTCATTTCTGTCATTTCATTTCTGTTGTTTTCAATTTTGCAGTTTCATTTTTGTTATTACATTTCTTGCTTTTGTTCCTTTGATTTAATTTTTGGCCAAGAATAAAATGTTGGATCAGTTCTACCACAACAACACTCCTGCAAAGTATTGTTAGCCAATAACAATCAAGCTTACATGACTGCTATGATATTCCCCCTGAAAGCATCATTGAATTTGTTATCTACTTTCATTGTTGTCTTATGAGATAGTTGGTTACTTCTCGCTTCTGCTTTCCATTTCTTCATCCATTTTGAGATTCAAAAGAGCAAGTCCATAAAACTTTTCTCCTTGAAGTCAAGAGAAAATTTTGGTTAAATGATTATGCTTATAGGGATAAACCCCCTCATACTCAACACTTTCCATGAGTTATTCCCAAATTCCTGGTTGCTTCCCCCTATGGCATAATCATTCTGATTGATATATTCTTGATCTGATGTTACTTGGTCTACGAAACCATACATTCTGAGTTCTTAATCTGTTGGAAATAGATTTCCCTGTGGAGTCGCCAGTTTGTTGATGATTAAAATCGCAATGTGGAATTTCGCCCGCAAAGTATTGCTAAAGCCCTATTATTTAAGCTATGCTAATAATATAATACTAGTCAGTAAGACCCCCTTATGGACTGGAGGCTCGAAGATAGTCATATCACACATTTTTTGTTGCTGTTTTGATGATGCTTACAGGGTCCTATATGGTTGAGAATGCATTCTTGGTTTCATTTTGACATAGTGATAGGTGGATGATGCATTTTATGGGATGGTTTGCTATTTAAAGCTTTATTTTTATGTTATGATTGACATATATTTACAATTTCTATGTTTAATCATGTCACCATGATTTATTTCCTGGCTACACATACACAAGAAATATGTTAGTAATGGCATAACCAAAACAAAGGGAAGAAACTTAGGGGAACAATCCTAAAAGAAAGGGCCTATGTTTAAGCTATGTTAAAGGTTATGTGCAAATGGTAATGTAAAACATGTTAGTGTTAGTCCTAACTATTATATGGTTGGTTAGTGGCTATACGATTTTCATTTGAGTTATTTTGGGGCGCATATGACATGGCAATGCATATGGTATGACATAAGGACTTGGAAAGGGTTGACGTGAATGTTTTGGGTGGCGTATTGGGCAAGGAATATTGTCACAGGTTTCAATGGTTTGGAAATTGATTACATGGTTTAAATGATATGGGGAGTGTTGGATGTATTGTACTTCGGAATTGAATAGAAGAGGAGATGGAAGCGACGTGAAGTAAATGAATGTCACTCAATACTCCCCCCATCAGGCTGTCACCCTAGTATGGTTCTTGTTGCATTTTTATCTGGTGGTGGTTAAGCTCCAAAATTTAGGCTTGGGAAGAAAATGCTCGGCCAACTCACCCTTTTATCTCTCAGTTACAGGTATGGTTCTTTTTCACCCCATCCATGAATTACGCTCTGTGTATGAACAATAAATGGCTCAATAATGCCTGGGTTTGTGTTTTCTTGAGAATTGCAACTCTGTAAATGTGTGGTTTTTCTCTCTCGAATGATCGTGTAATTGTTCGATTTGCAAGTACAAGAATTGGTTTTTGGTTGAGTTGTGCATTCACTGGTTTCTTTGTTGGTTAAAATCGTGGAGGGTCTCTGTGGATTTTTGAATGAATATGGGTATTATCGCTCTGTGTTTTAATGATGGAGGGTTTCTCTCTGTGTATTCTTTTTGGTTGCTTCCTCACAGTTATCAGGGTAACCCCGTCCAATCGTGTTCAAATTGCCATTTGGTTGCTGTGTATTTTTCCAGAGTCATGGTCACGTGATTATTCACATGGTCTTGGCATCAAAGTATCTCATAGTTTTGTCTTAGGGTGGCCATAATGTCGATATATATGCTATATGGTTGTTGAGAGATATAAGTTATGCCTCAGGTTATGCATTCTCACTGGCATTGTTGTCAAACGATTCGACTCTTAAGAAATAGACAGAGGTTATACCTATGTGTGTTCTGGGTAACTGTCACTGTCCAGTGGACATTCACTTTTCTTCTAGAAATGCAAGATGCACTATGTGCATCGTTTTTCTACCCTACCCGTCATTATTTCCTCCGTGGTTAACTGTTGTGCCATTTCCCAGACCGAGAGTTATAAGGAACCCTGTGTTTTCTACTATTCTTGTATCGAAGGTTCTTTGCCTATGGTTGATATGATTCCAAGGACCTCCAGTTATCTATGCTATTTATGACTAAGCACACTCTTRATTACCTCTTTGTATTTGTTGTGACATAGCCCGATTTAAAAAAATCCCCCACTGTTCTTACTCCTGCCGGGCATCTTTTTGGTGTTCAAAGATTGGTTATCAAGTGGAGTGGTTATGGAATGTTTTGTCGAGTCCCTATCTCATCTTCCTATGATGAAATTRGTCGAAAATTTGTGATCGGGAATGAGTAATAATATGCAGTCAAAGGGCTGCCTCTTTTTTGTTATACTTTGAATCAATGTGTTCTACAACAGGGTGTTGATTGAAAATTGGAGACTCCTGCGTGTTTCACTAGGCCCGATCAGGGTTATAGCAAATTATGGAATTGGTAACTGTGTGTTATTTCGTTATGTTCACTGTGGATCAATTATGGAATCATCATGCATATTTTAAATAATTGCATTGACAGTGATGAAGCTCGGGTTTATGTTGACTGTGGTTCCATTACTAGAACTTATTGGTTGATATGTTGAAGAATGTATGAAATTGGGCATGTTTTAGAAGTCTGTTCAATTTGGAAAGGGACCTATGCATATGTTTTAATTGGCCGATTGTGAATTGATGGACAATATATGATATTTTTATAGTGATGTATTATGGATAGAGGTGGAGCAATGTTGCTCTGTGATTTATTTCGATTCTTAAACGAAAAGGAAATAAATTAGAGGCCAAGCATTTTCTTAACATGACTGTTGAAAGCTGTTTCGATTATGAGTATGATTGCAAACTGTTCTAATTGAGAAGTTTTGAAGAATTTGAATCCTGAACAATGAACCATTTTGATACACAATAATTATTCAATTGGTGTTGGTATTTTTTGTATTGAGTACAAAATTATGTTTATTGATTACTTGATTTGTTTTATGAACAATATTCATTATTTCCCTGCCATTCTCTCACTTTTCTACACATTACAAGTCCCCTCAGCTTCCCAGATTCACTATTCACTCCTTGTTCTTAAAATTAAATTATAGTTAAATGAAAACTCTGTGTTATAGCAGTTGAAGGATGGCACATGGATGAGTTACAATTGACATGTTTTGTTATTACAATACAGTTGATTGTTTGATGATTTGTTGAGTAGTAATCATGATCTACCCCACTTCATTTTACCACTTTTCGCTTAATACAATCTATCATATATCCCAGAACCCTTATTCACACCCTGCTCATTGACAAGTATTAAATGATTTTATGTATTGGATTGCATGAATCTGATGTGTTGCTGAGCCAAACTTTGTTTCATATTTAAGGAGATGTCATGTATGGTTTGTTGAAGAAAATAGTTGCTAATAATTAATGAATACAGGAATGAGCTTCTTCAGGAGAGGTATCCATGGCCGGGGTAACAAGGGAAGAGGAGATTGGAACACGGGCCTTATAGGGCCAAGGTTTTCTATACATTTTGATGCAGACTCACAAGAGTTGAGCCAGCTATTCCAAGCTAGATTTTTTAACTGGATTGGACAAGGAGTGGTCCAACCTAGGCTAGAAAGGCCTCCTTTCCAAGCCCCGCACGTCCCTGGTATCCAAGTTCCCCCTCATGTCTCATTACAACCTGAAGTCCTTGAAAATGATGGATGGCAAGAGATTGTCCACCTGACAGTCTCCCAACATCGTGGCTGGCCCAATTTGTCTCTACCTGCTCCTCCTCCACCGATTAACCACATTGTCTAAGCTACCCCTACACACTCACCAGTACAATCTTCCCACAAAAGAAAAAGGTTAAAAACAGAAGCCCACCATGCTCGTGATAAAGGAAAAGATGTTGCTACCCCCTCCTCTCCCTCAAATGACTCTACCAAATCTGTTTCATCTCGCATGCATTTGAGAGATGATTGCTCTCACGTTATCTGTGAGATCATGCCTAAAGTCTCTACACAGCCTAAGGAAAATTTCAGAGAAATCAAAGGGAGACAACAACAAGGGAAAAATTGCCTCCCAGAGTGGAAAATATGGTTTTTGAGTGTTTTTATTTATTGATTGTTGAGAACAGTTGACTTCTGAAGTTTTGGGACAACACACTATTTTTTGGATATAGTTTCAAATATCATTGATATTAATTTTCAAATTATGAGAGTGATGATGGGAGCCACAAGGAGGGATGTGTTTGATTTATTAACTAGTTGTGTTTATGCTTGTTAAAGAAACTAAAGGGAGTAACAAGGGGTCCCACCTAGTAGTTATTATTTATTAAAGACCCTTATTATTATTTTATTAATTTTCCCCTAAACTAAAAGTTAGCTGAGTTTAGTTAACTTAACTAACATAGGTATTTTAATAACTTCAATTAATTCTGACTGCTTAAAGGCAAAAAGAAAAGGAGGAACAAGAAGAGAATAGAGGGAGAAAGCATACTAAGGTCTTTTCTTGAGTTTTATTGAGATAATTCAGTTTTCATTCATTCTTTAATTCATTGGAAGCTTAATTCTCTTTTATGATAATAGGGTCCTATTATAGACAACAAGAATCAAGGCTGTGTGGACTTGTCTGTTTGTGAATTAAATTTCATGACTGATAAAGGATATTGTGAAGAGTCGAGTGGGCAACAATTTGTGGCAAGCTGATCCAACTTTTAAAGTTTAGTTTTTTTACTTTCTGTTAGAAGAACTTTTGTATGGTTTTCATCGGGGATATCTAAGTTTGACTTTGGTCCAAACTTCCTCAGAGAATTTTGTAAAGAGAACGATTCTTCAATAAATTGGAATGAAATAAGCGTTTTCTTTATGTCTCATATGTGTTGATTATTGACTTGGTATTTTTACTTCTATCTCTACATTTATTTCTGTATCTGTTATATTCAGAAAATTACATAAACATTGAATTTTTCAGCAATTTTCATTTATAAAAAAATCATCCCAAGCCCTTGTAACCAATAAACATAGGGTGATATTCCATTCTATCTTGCCTTAGCCAAGCAAGATCTGAAAATGCTTGAGTAAGATCATTTCATATCTTTTCCTCAACATTTATTTGGCGACCATACTGGGGAGATCTTCAATATCTCTCTGGTTGATATTTATGCTTGATTATCATTGAATATATTTACATTTGTGATATTGATCCTTTGACTGCTTCATTTCTTAATGACTATATCGGTTGCAAGGCAACCCAATATTGAGGCTGGTCTTCAAGATCAGATCGACATTGCTTTAAACATGTTTAACACCATTTTAGACACTACTAATAGTTGGGCCGAGCTTAATCGTTCATGGGCAACAATTGAACAAGACATAAGTGCCCAAGAACATTGGGAAGATGGATGTAGACAACTTAGGAATACACCATAACTTTCTTTTGTAGCTTTGATCTTCTTTTCATGTCCTTAGACCCTCGTGTTTCTAGGAGAAGAAGAGGCTTATCACTTGAAATTAATCCTATCGTTGAAATAGGAAGAAGGAATGTTGTGTTATCAACCCAACAAAGTGATTTAAGGAGAACCTTGTCTAATTCATCCAGTTCATCTTTCTGTCCCGTACCTATTATCCACAAGATGGAATCTAGTGGTGGCTCTGGTGGCACTGGAGGTGCTTCTTCATCTCAATATTCAACTTCGTTAGTGATTGGTAGCTTATATAGTCACCAAGTCCCTGTCCAATATACCACAAACCCCACCAAAGTCATTAAAAAGTATGAGATTTTTCAATTTGAAGAAGATTCTACAACCACACCCTGGCATGTTTCCTCTCCTCTTAACCTGGCACCTACTACTTGTCCACTTCCTAAATTCAAATAACACCTTCCTAGTTTTCCAGGGAATAACATTGTCACTACAAATGAAAACTTGGTGGAATTTTCTAATGTATGTGACAACATTTTCGAAAATTCTTTTGTAGGGATTAAGAAAGAACTCAGTTCCGCGCCAATTTTGGCGAAGCTGGATTTTGAGAAAGAATTCATGATATATACTAATGCCATAGAGGAAGCAGTTTCTTCTATCCTCATGCAATGTGATGACCAAGGAAATGAAAAACCAATGGCTTACATGAGTCAAATCTTGTCTGATGATGACTTTAAATATTTTTTTATTGAAAAACATGCTTTCTCTCTTGTTAAAGCTGTTAAAAAGTTTCGCCACTTCATCTTAGCTAAGCACACATTGTTAAAAGTCCCTTTATCCATGGTCAAGTTTTTTCTCTCACAAACTTATCTTTCAGAGAAGCTTGCACATTGGCCTGCCAAGATCCAGGATCATGATTTAACTATTGTTGGTGCGTAAATATGTTCAATGTATATCTCACACTCATTTAAATGTCAATCCAGGATTCGTAATCGAAAGAGTCGTTACACTATATGTGTCGAGAACAAGTAACCTACCTAAGTCTGTTGCATATAGGAAATAATTAATAACATAAAAATCCCGTTTCTAAGATTTCTAAATACTTCAAAGTATTCTCTGAACCTAGAAGAGAAAAATGATAATGAAACTTAAACAAACAATCAATCAAAGAGATGTTTTCCTAGATAAACAAGTCTGTTCATTTCAGGCGCTTGAATTGAAAAGATGAACTTTAAGAAGCTTGTCTCCTGTAGCAATTAAAACAATCAATTCCAACCATTCTCAAAACAAAAGCCAACTTCAACCTCATGTAATTCAATCAAACCAACACAAGGGAAGTTAAGTATAACTGAAAGACTTTATTATAGAACATGAAGATGAAATATAAAGTCTCCTGGTCCCTTGCGATACTAGGTCTACTACAGTCATAAACTCAATCCCACACTTCAAATTATGAAATAGCTACCTTCAACATCTGAGAATGAAATGTCTATTCGATCTAACACTTGCTTGTTCACACCAATCCAAAATTATTAACTCAATGCTCAATCCTGAAAATGAAGTAAAGACCAATCACACACACACTACTGTAAACTATCCACACAAACAAACATAACATATACAAGGAGGTTTACCTTAGTTGGGGCAGTGGGCCCTTGCCGAACCAACAAGGAACCTCTTAAGGAAGTAACAGACTAAAACTTTTCACTCATATCCAAGAATTGACATAAAATATCTTCTGTATTAATTCAACTGGTAAATTGGATCAACAATATTTTACTTCATACATGACAATGATAAGTATTGTCTGGTTCTTACAGTATACTTTTTTACATTCTCTATTATCCCCTTTGCTATCATCTATAAAAAATTCCTTATATAAGGTAAGCTGATACTATCAATATCTATGGATAAACATTAAACAGTCTGAGAGATTTCACATTTAAGATTTACATCGAATTTTTAGGAATCGACTCCATCCTCATGACATGAAGTGCATGAGCGATGGAGTCTCTTGCAACTGGAAAACTGAATCGGGCACTTCTATCCAATTGTCTTCTCGAAATCTTCACCATTATTCTGGTCCAAATGGCGCATTCTGGAAACAGAGGTTTTGGTACCGGATTGCACACAGTCATGAGTCTAGTACCGGAATAGAGCAGAGCAGGTAGTACCGGAATAACACATGTCTTGGTACCGAATTAAAACTATCTTGGGTACCAGAATGTGAATAAATTAAACACAATAAATTGGAGACAAGAACAACAACATGGCGGAAAAGGCATAATAGGCAACACATTCTTATTCACTCCAATGTTACATATTTATAGTACAATGGGTGATGCCACCTCATAGAGAGATTTGCTCTAGATCCTAAAATCATGAATTATGACTAGGCTAGGCAATCTTAACTAACTCATTAGTCATCACTTGAGGATATATTACTAATATCCTAAATGAATAATACAAATATAGGTGACAATTTAGACTTAGTGATTGGTAAAGGTAAGCCATAGGCTAACAATCCCCCCCTCAATCACAAGTTTGATCAATAATACTAGCAATAAAGCATAAACTGGTATCAATTCCATGTCTTCATACTGAAACTCCTGAGCTGAGTCGCAAATGAAGAACTGCTTGAAAAACCGCCAAATATGGATGCTAAGAAATCTGGAAAACCTCACTGTGTAATCATATGAGTCAGAATGCCAAAAAATTTGTTCACTGATGTGAACTCCAATATGATGAGAGCAAACAAAGAGAAGTGAATCAACTGCAAGTCTGCCACATCCCTGAAAATGCCTGACAACTCAATCAATGCCAAGCTGCAATACATAAGAATCCATCTTTCATCTGCTAGGTCCAATGACCATCTAGGTGAACCAAATGTTCACATCATTGCTCTCAAAAAACAACAACCCTGTGTATGATTCAATATAGAACCATCATTCTACCAAAGTCTGCCATATACAGACGACAGTTGCCCATCTGACAGATTCGATACCCATCTGGCATATTTGTTGTCGAAACTTTCAGGATGACAACCATCTGCAATTCCATCATAAATTCTATCATTAATTTCCCCCCTTTGTCAACTGAAAGGAGAGACCACAAGTGGTTTCACTAACCATCTTCCCTGGATTTTTGAACTCCCCCCCTTAAGATGCATGAGGGTTTCACTTTTACTCCATTTTTATTTTTATTTTTATTTGTGTATAACTCAAAGTGGGCATATGGAATTAACCACATGTTATCTCATCCCGTGAGGGCCATGCTCAAAAGCTACGCCATAAGAAGACCACTTTGTAGTTATATACATATTTCACTATTTTCTTCAAAACACGTCTTGACTCGAGATTGTATTCTTCGGTAAGACTTATATAATTGCTTCGTAGTTAATGACCATTGCCAAGGATCAATCCACTCATAGTGAATCTTCAGTCTTGCAGGTTTGTTCCTCTTGAAACATTTATCTGATGCATGATTTGACTTGCCACAATTCTGACAAGGATGGAGATCAAAACACTGATCCTCCATGTGACCAACTCGATTACAATGTTGACACTTATCATTCTGATTTGTGACATTTAATATTGATTTTTCTTGAAGAAATCCAGCACTCACAAACAAAATTGGTTTGGAGTAATTTGGAATATGAAAACTGTTGTGATTTTCATATCCTAAGCCATGATGATTCCGATTGAAGTGTAATTCTTCCCAAGGTCTAACAAATTTCTTTGAAAGATGATTTTGACTGTATTCTTTTATTTCTTCACATTTGTTGTTGTCGCTGCTATTATTATGTGCTTCTTTTTGGAATTCATCTTTGAAAGATTCCATATCTTCTGTTTCTTTTATATCATCTAATTGGATAAGGTCTTGTGTGTCACAAAATGCATCAACCTTTTGTATAAACTCGTTTGTATCACATTCTGCATCAACCATTTGGATAAGCTCCTCTGTGGCACATATTGCATCAATCTTCGCTATTAGACCCTCTGTGTCACAACTTGCATCAAACTTCTCTGTTAAATCCTCTGTGTCACAACTTGCATCAACTTTTAGAGTTTCTTCAGATGTTGCATCATTCATGTCATCAATTTGATTCTGCTTTTCACTTAACTTTATCTGAAGTGCATCAAGCAATTTATTCTTCATTTCAATTTCATCTCGAAGATCATTTACTAACTGCATTGTATCAACCATGTGATCAATTATGTTTTGGTTTTGAATTAACTTCATCTCAAGTGTTTTAATCAATTTATCTTTCATATCAATTTGATCTTGTAATTCATGATTGTACTCTTGCAACTCTTTGATTTCTTGAGAGGCGTTCTGTAAACACTTTCCTCCTTTACCCATTATTCTTTCACTCGTGCTTGATTGAACTCGTTCGCTTGAACTCTTCTTTAAAATTTCACGCTCGCTTGAAATTGCTTCACTCGAACTGGCTCGCTTGAAATTTTCAACAAGTTGAGGATGTCGGTTACCACCGAAAATGAATCCAAACGTGTGATGTTTAAAATGATTTGAGTTAAACTACTCAACCTTGTTAATTGCGACTCAAAATCATAAGGACTCTTTGGTGTCGGGCTCAACCGAGAATGCACCTGAAAATTACACTGCAATTCAACTTGATTTTGATTTCACACTTACAATGAATGTTGATTTAATTGATCTTCAAATTGATGATGCTTTGAGTCCTTGATTATGAACTTGATGTGTCCAATGTTGATGTGATTTCCAATTTGATATCTTCGTTGCTTCTTAATTTAGAGCTTTGATTGTTCTTGAATGTATGTGCTTCACTCGCAATGCTCACATGGGCTTGAATTACATTAAATGTCCTTGTAGTTTAGTGTGTGTATGATTGTTTTATACAATTTGTGTTTTAAGTGCCAAAACTAGACACAAAACAACAATATTAAGAAGAATCCATCGCACGCAACACAAAGTGTATATAAGATCCCCTTATTCAATTTCAGGTGGATCTAAGACACTTCAACACCAAAAAAAATTGAACTTTTATTATTCTTGATACAATGATCTTCTAGTTGCCCCCTTTAAATGTACATACTTTGTCTTTTCCTTATACTTCCCAATGCCAATAAAAGTTTGATTTAATTTTTGGCATATAATATTTTAAAAAATACACGCTGATGCACACAATCATTGATGGCGCTCTAATATTAGCACCATCCTCCCTATTGGTTCACACTTAAGCATCTCAAAGCCTCGACACTTAATTCCTTCATTAGAACACTATATAAAAGCTCAAATTATAACTCCTTAACGCTATGACACATAAGGCGCTTAACACCAACGCTCAATATGTTAATGCACATCCATCGTTCGATGAATGTGTATTCGTCCTTGATCATAAGTCTGCACAAGAACCCCAATCTCTTATGCGCAGGCTTACAATATTGATCTTCTTCCAAAATAGAAAGAACTCACGGCTTCTGGCTTGGCTTCTTTTGCGCAGACTTGTATCGGACGCCCTCATTCCAATCTGGATTTCCTCATCAATCTTTATGCTATTAACAGTCTCTCAACTGCCTCTACGTAATACAATCCACGTAAAACTCTTCTCTTGAAAACTCCACATACAGATCTTCTCTTACAAAACACTTTCAAAGAACAATGATGATCCCACTCATTGTAATAAACAAATAAAAAACCATACCAGTCGCACGCCCATAGTTGCTCCTCTTGGCAGATAATAAATGAGTCACTTTCGATAGTCTTGCTTGGTATTTACCATAGCCAGTCTTCTTTGTAGTCCAGGAAAAACATCAAACGCACATTTCTCCTGGTAGATGCACCAATCTTCACCAATGTAAGTAAAGCTTGATGTGCGCTTCTGTGCTGGCCATCCTTGATCAAATAAATGAGATGGTGAATGGCTTCAGATTCAACCAGGCAAAGAGTTCCTTTTGAACTACACTTGCCAGCATGAACTTTTCAAACTTTGTACCTTGAAAAACCAAGCTTCGCAAGAAACTTCTTAATAACAGACTGCCTTTCTGTTAAATACGGTGTTTGCATGGACAAATGCATAAATGCAATGGCTGCATATTGCTTTGCACACACGAATGGCTCAAACGAATGAGATCACCATCACCTTTAACTGTGATCGATGAAGACAGTGGACATCCATGATCGAACGATTACATGAAATTACTGACAATTCACTTCGATAAAACCTCAATTTACTCTGAAGGAGAGAACTGTTATCAAAACTAGATTCGATCAATTGCATTCCCT
>JASDQU010102088.1:164386-179296 GCA_032191745.1 Picea mariana | reverse complement strand
TTAAAGAAGGTTATAGGTGACAAGATTCCAGTTCAAACTATATTGCCAGAACTTGATGAGAAAGGAAAAATCATATTCAATCCTGAATCCATCACTAACACAAGAATTCGCCAGGTGAGGAATAGATCCATTTCAGAGTATCTCATTAAGTGGAGGAAACTACCTGTTGAAGATTCCACTTGGGAAGATGAGTCTTTTATACAGAAGCATCCAGAATTACTCAAGCGTTGCGGACAACACTTGTCTCAAGGGGAGGGGCATGTTAATCCCTAAATAGTGACACATTACCCCTTAATTGGGGTATATTACATTATTAATGTTATTTTATTTATGTCGGCTTGGGTCCATTAGTTGTAATTGTACCTCCTAGTCTCCTATATATACCAAGGAGGCATTTTGATTTGGAATCATCTTGGATTGGGAAATTTATGTGGTGTATAAGGATGTTTCCCCCTCGAAGAGGCTTATTATCTGAAATTCTCTCTTTTTTGAGGCATTGAGTACTTATTCTGAGGTTTTTCTATGCTATCTTGATATTTGGTTCTTAACAGCATTGTCCAAGGTGTGGGATTATTTCCCATATGCATGTCATCATGACCATATCTGTAAAATGAGGGATCATATGTCCATCGTCTAAGGTCCAGGAGGTGTGAAAAGATGTATTTGAAGGGGGTCAATCATCAAGTGACACAATGCTCTGCATCATACATGTTGTAGTCTGTATAAAGTGCACAACGTCCTAGGGTGAAAGCACAAAAACGTTCTCCAAAGACCATGTCAGGTGCACTCAATTTAATCAAAGTCATGGAATCAAGTAAAACTAAAAATCACAAGTTGCAGTAGTCCTAAGAACCATATAAAGTAATCCATCAAGTAATGCAAAAGACAAATGAACAACTCTCATTGGGTATCCCATTCAAACTTCAAACAAGCCTAAGAATTTATGCAATTTTGCAAGTTTAGGTATGGGAGCTCCATCAAAGGAACCTATTAGGTGTGCCAATACCCAAGTAGAGAGATATTTCCCAAAGGAACCAATCAGATATATGTAATGAATGTGAAGTGGTAATGGGGTTTACTTATGGGCATGGGGTCATTAACATGCAAGACAATGTATGGACTCACTTCCATGAGTCCCTTTGTAGAAGGTATGCTTGATGATTGAGTTACCTTTTCCTCGACACTTTTTGCATTATAAACCCCTTCTTTTGCCTTTTTCTTTTACTATTTTATATGATTTGTGAGTACCCTTAAAAAGGTTCCAAGTATAACACTTCTTTTGTTGTTATTTGGGATATATTCAAGTCCTTTTTTGATATATGAATGTGTTTATTTGCATTAGGACTAGGAGTGATCACCATTAATGAGGGGATAGAGCTCAATTGTGGACTTATGGATTTTAACTATCCTTATTATCCCATTTCTTATTTTCCTACTAGTTGCAATCTACCTTTGGGTCTTTATCCCCTTCTTCTTATAAGAGAATGAGGTACATGCCTTTTTGGTGTACATGTAACCACATTACCCAAAACGTGGGAGAATGAAAGGGTCCAGGATGGAAAAGTGGTAAGTATGTGATCCGGATTATTTTGAGAACGAAACGAAAGCAGAAATATAATAAGTAAATACACAGATATATTTCCAGAAACACAGAGATACAATAATGCACAATTTTTATTAATGACGGAAATGTACATAAACTGTAAAATATAGAATGAATGAACTCGCTAGAATGGTGGCATCTTATCTTTGAGAAGAGATGTGATTTCTACGCTCATTCGCAAGACGATGATGTTTACAATGAGGCTCTAAATGCATTTTTAACATAAATAAAATCAAAAACCCTAACCACGGAAGATGAAATACCAAAAGGTTTGTAGGCCTTGATGGGGGTAGTTGATATGTCAACTTCCCAAGGGCATAGATTTTTCATATGATCTTTGTTTGGGGTGCACAATGGCTCGTTGGAAAGGTTTATTCAAGAACTACACATTTTGTTGTCGCACTTTGGATAAATCCTACAGTGTGACTATTACACGCCCAAAAATTGTTGTTTAGGGCCTCAAAATGACCCCAGAAGTTTAGGGCATAAAAAACTATAGAAAAAATGCCAAGGTGGAAACCCCTGTTTTGAGCTGGTGGAATAGGTGGGTGGCTACTGATTTTTGCCTCGATCATTCTTCCCCCCCTTAGGAAGCAATGGTCTCCATTGCGTCAAGTTACTGGGGAATCTTTTGTTGAATATGAACCTTGGTGAGTTGTGTTGGCAGCAACACATGATTTTTGATGTTGTACATGATTGAAAGAATTTGCATTTTTCTGTAGCTGCCATCAACCCGTCTATAAACACTTTTCTGAGTTTATTATGACTGATTGGGTTAAATCCTACTTCATTAATTTTACTATTTTGATTTTCGATTGTTTTATCTTTAATTCATGACTGCAAGCATGACTTAAACATAAAACTTGGCTTGTTGTTTTAATAATTTTATGCCATAGGTATATCATTCATCAAACCATCCATATGAAATACAAATACAAATCTTATAAAATGGTTGTTAGACCCATTTTTTTTATTTCTTTTTTAGTGTGTTAATACGATTATTGTTTTAATGGTTTGATAGTTTTCGATTTGTGAAGAGCCTTTGATATTTTTGATAGTCCTGTCACGAATTCAATGGTCGTACCAATAGTCATACAAATGACTACACACCTGGTGTACTCGCATCCTCACCTCACCTTGTTGGCTTAACATATTAATGAGCCTTTCATTACATGCATAGGGTTTCGGTAATCTGTACATTTGGCTCTCATCACAAGGGATGGTAAGGATTAAAATCAAACCCCTGGTTTTTACTCCCACTATTCGAGTTATGATAACACACAGTCTATGTTATTTTTATGTCTCCACTCTCCATTCGGAATTGTTTCTGCTACTCACACGATTCAAACCTAAAACTATCCAGAGTAATTCTTGTTTCATTTTGGTTACATTTGTCATGGCGCATGTCGTTCTCTTGGAGATGAATGGATGCTAGGGTTTACTTTCTCACGATATTGCAATTGAGGACCTAAAAAGATAGGTTTGGGATGTTTTCCTTAAGAAATTTGAGGGTTATAATATTCAAGTGGCTAAATCTTTCATGCAAAACTTCAATGGTTGCAGAGCTAAAATTGGGGACACACAGTTAGAATTGACCGAGGAGTTTGTGAGAAAAGCATTAGGGCTTCCATCAAAGGGTGAAAATGGTTCAAAAACGCCTGAATTGAAGGAGTCTCATGGAGTCTGTTTGGGACATCCCTAAAGATCAACTGTTGTGAGAAAGGTATTTCTATCTCCCTAGTAAAACCTAGATGGCACAGTTTGTTGTTAATTCTCAAACAATTTGTGACATGTGAGGGTCGATACGGATTGGTCTTCCTCTACCATATCCGTTTACTCATGCATTTCATTGGTTTCGATTTGGATATGCCATTTTATTTGTTGAGAAGTATCTATAAAATGTCCAAAAGATATAAACAGCAAGGTGTTGATTCAAGCCTGTTCCATCACGGATTGGTTAAGATATTGTTGATGCATCACCTATCGACCATAGGTGACTGTTGGGAGAATTTTTTTATAAGGAATGGTTTTTCCCAGACTGTTCCTACAACAAACCTTAACTTAGACAAGCCACAGATTGAAAACCAGTTCAGTATTTCAATCAATGGACCAGACTTTGCCAACAAAGACCCTCTACACGTAGAGATGTCGAGTAAGTCTTCACCTACAAGATTTCCTAAGAAAGATACTATTGAATTGAAGGTAATTAACCCTCTTGTGCCCGAGATTGATGCTAGCCTAAACATTATTGTTAAGTCTGATGTTGAGAAACCTCGCAAAGGACCAAAACAACATTGCATAGACTTAGGGTTAAAGAACAAGAAGGCAGGTCGCCTAATTTCAAGGAAACTAAGGAACTTAAATGATACTCATCTGAGCTCAATCGGTACGATTAAGATCGATGAGGGTTCAGATCATGAGATAGAAGACTTTCTAGTTTGAGAAGATCCAAAATTGCAGGGCTCCAGGAAGGAAATTATCATTCCTACTGAACCATATGATTTTGTGTCAAATTTGCCACCATGCCTTAAAGGAAAAGAATGGTTCTCTAGTATTAGTCATAATCTGAAGCAAACAGCAGGTAAGACTAATGCGCCCATGGCTGACAGTGTCCTTCATCGACCTACCACCTCCCCTGTTCACTGTGATGGTTGTTTTGAATGGATTGAACGGTATTATATCGACATCCCTCTCCTACAGGCCAGAATTAAAACCCTCACTGCTCAGAATGGCCTGTTGAAGCAAGAAATACTTGATCTCAAAGTGCATGCAGACAGGGAGACCAAACGTATCAAAAGATATGGAAACATAGTCGTTAAAAATGTGACTAATGTCAAAGCAATAATAAATTTTGAATTGAATGATCCTTCTTTACTCAATTTTTAAATGGTAAAACAATTTTATTTTCCTCTTATTTTATTCTTGTTATCTATTTCGAAAATAAGTCAATTTAAAATTTGATTGTATTAGTAAAATTAAGACTGGCTACAGAATCTTCGATTCTGTAGCCAAGTCTCTTTTAAATAAAAAAAATTAGTTATTAGTAATTATTTTTCTAATTTATCAAATTGGTTTTGTTATTTCAGGGAATGAGAGATTTTGTTGCTAATTACTAGGAGGAAAGATTTTCAATTACATGCTTAAGTGATTAGTAGTTTTCTTTTTCTAGATGTTTTATAAAAAACTTGTTTTAATAAACCAACTCTGTTATAAGTGGTTTTTCAACCCAATATTTTTGTATTAGTGCTTGAATTTTGGAGATCCAACTCTATCCTGTGAGATATGAGTATGTGGATCTCATGCTATTTTAAATACTATTCACTTTGTTAGTGAAGGACATCTTGGCTTGGAACAAATTATGGAAAAATGATCTTCAGAAGTGAATGGACATGTTGTTTTCATTTCGGCTTTAGACCAATGTGAAGTTGTTTCATTTATGTTTTGTCTCTTATATTTTGGAATATTAATATGTTGCATAGCTTTAGCCTCAATGACATATAATGTTCCATTTTATTCAGTGCTTCAAATTTTGTCTATAATTTGTTGTTTCAGATATTATATATGTGATCACCATTTCAACTTTAATATCATGATTTATCCTTGATGTTTAGTTGATGTATCAAATGAATGTTTCACGTTGACATTTCTTTTACTGTAATCATTCATAATCACAAGATCATTGGATCTACATTTTTATTACTTTGTCTTATATCTTAACTGTCAATAAACACCTTGAGTTTATTCAAGAGATGTTAGTTCATGTCTGTCATATATTTCTCTCACAGAGAAGATAGTTGGAGGTTTGGATCGCACAAAGACATAGACATTGTATGAGATTAATTTCATGTTATTTTATTCGCATTTAATTTCTCTTATTAGTCTATTTTATTAGTGAGACAAGACAGTTTAAATTGGTTGTGACCATTATTCTATCCTTGTTTCAGATTATGTTTCATTAGCATTTTTTTTTAAGTCTTAGATCTTAGATTATAAAACATAAAATATAAAAATATGTGCTTTATTTATCTACTTTCGAAAACAATTACCAAACATCGATTTCGCAAGGAATTCATCATAAACTTGTAATTTGTAAATAATTTGTTCATAATTGCATATTTATATTTAGGTTTTTGAAACATTTGTAAATAATTAGATCCACGTATATAGTATTATAGTTTTAGCATTAGATTAGTTTATTTCTTTGTTTTAGGACCCCAGTTGGCTAACAGAGCCATTAAACCCGTCAAAATAGATCACACCAAACTTCTTGGGTTATTTAGACAACCCCGGTCCGGATCTATTCTTCCAGTTGACGGTGTGTCACTTACGCCCATCAACAAACGACGCTAGAAGGAGGGCCTGAATTTAATTGATGGAACGTGGAGGTTGCAAGAATCACCCCCCACACAATCACTCCCTTGTCGTAACACGTAGTTGCTCAAACAACAACATTACATTTGAAACAGCAACTACCTCAAACAATAACCCTGAGTTTCCCGTTGAGCCAGTGAGACCAGTTCCTCAAGGGGCCGATGTCCAAGAAATTGTTCGTCAATCACTTATAAGAATGCATAGTGCCTTAGCCCGTATTAGACAACCAATTAGGCCACTCAATCAACCCCCTGATCTCTCGAATATTCGAGAACAACTGCAAGGCACTAGTCTGCTCCCAAACCCGTTACGTGAAAATACTACCAATCCTACTGAAACGTCTATCCTTAGAGCCAGATGATCTGGTATTCCACCTTCCCCACCTGATTCATATCCATCCTCTTCAGGAGGAGAGTCCTTAGATGAAGGAAGTTCCTCATCAGGACCATCATAGCCTTCGACACCACCAACGCCCATGGCAAACCAAAACAATCCTGCCAGACCTTGGCTCGATCAAGATGTCGTGATTGTACCCGGACCTCAACACCCATTACCAAAACATCCAGAGAAATGGTTACCCAAATTTGATCTGGATTCCAGACAATCCACTGAGGGAAATGTCTCCACATGGTATTTTGCTCAATATCCCCAAACATTGTTTCTTGGCACAAGTTTGAAACTTGTTTCTTGGAGAAATTTGAGGATGATAAATATCTAGAAGTCTTGGTTATGGAACTATCCAACCTAAAAATGAATCCCAAGGAAAAAGTTAAAGACTTCAACCAAATATTTCTTACTTTAAAGAATAAAATCCCTGCAGATTCAATGCCTACTGAAAGCCTAATTGTCGCATATTACACTAAGGCTTTCCATGATAATATAACAATTTGGGTCAAAAGGTCTAAAAAGAATGCATTGTTAGATTAATTGTTAGATTAAGGTCTAACAATTTGGGTCAAAAGGTCTAATTGTTAGAATCCTTTGAGTAGGCAAGCCAAATTGAAAAGGATATATTAAGCTTAAAATACAATCTCAATAGTGAAGTTGAAACAGTGTCTGGCTCTAAAAAGAAAATAGAGATCCTTGCTAGACCCCCTCAAACTAAAAGTCAACCAGAAACTTTAGACTCGGAAAGCTTTCCAAAAACTGTCCAATCAGGTCGTGGACTTGAAGAGATCAGTTGAGGAGGCATCAACAAGAAAATGAATTTTTAAACCTCCTTTCAGAAAACCTTTCCCTCCCAACCAGCCAAACCCGACCGCTGAAGGCCTAAATTTTGAGAGTTTGCAGTACGCTTTGCAAACCATCTTAGAGGCACATGATAATTCTGCTTTTATCCCTCCTAAAAGTTCTGAAGACATATTTGAGGAAGAACTACTACAAGAGGAGGAACCATCTCCCAACATTTTTAGTCACTTCTCAAACAGTATCTTCCAAGCAAATTTTGAAATTGTTCACCCTTACAACACAAAACAAACCTTCTTCTAAAGTGAGTAATAATGTGTTTCCAAAATAGTCAAAGCAAGCTGAAATTAAACAAAGTTTAGCGGCCCCTATTTTAGAATACGATTTAATTGAAGATCTAAAAAAATTGAGGGCTAGTAATTATGTTTTTGAGCTGTTGAAAATTCCCCTTATTTTGCAGAAAATGCTTCAAAGTATCGTTGAAAACAGCAAAAACAACGATTCTAGCAGTAAGAAAACTGCAGAAATTGGTTCAAAAACAACCAAAAAGATCCCAACTAAAACAACATCTGAACTTCCAGATAAAAGGGATTTAACTGGAAAAACTATAGCAAATGTAGATAAAATTGTTTTAGGGACAACAACTAAAAATCAGCAGAATTCTACTGTTAACACTCGAAAAAATGTCCCGCCTTTCTTCTTAACCTTTGAAATTTTTAATAGGAATGTACATAATTGTATGGTCGATTCTGGTGCATCGTCAAACGTGATGTCTCTATCTGTTTGTCAAAAAATTAATGCAGAAGTTAAACCTTCTGATCTCAAAATCATTCAGCTTGATCGAACGAACGTTAAGGTAATTGGTGAGCTTAAAAATGTTCTGGTTAGATTATCTTCTAATCCTAAGGTTCACCAAATAATTGACATTATCATTATGGATATCCCTGAAGTTTATGGTTTATTTTTAAGCAGGGACTAGTCCGAACAGCTGCATGTCTACTTTGCCATAGATTGGTCTCATTTGTGGCTTCCTAAAAATGGACAGCCCAACAAGATCAAGATAAACAGAGAACGTTATCTGAAGCACACCGTGACTAATCTAAATGATGCAAATGAACCTTTCACTGCATCTGCTAATTCATTTGAAATGCAGGCAATGAACACCTTCTTTGGTAATTTCATGATCGAAATTTCTCCTATTACTGATCATGGGCAGAAATCAGAAGTTTTGACCTATACTCGGGCATCAGGTTTTCCAAGTGTGTCAAATACTGCTGACGTAGCCCAAATCTGGTCATTATACTTTGATGGATCGAAATCCAAAGGAGTTGGTGCATAATGTGTACTCATCGATCCTGCAAGTAATAAGACTTTTATTGCTTGTTGGTTAGAGTTTGAGTGCACTAATAACACCGTCGAATACGAAGCACTTCTACAAGGGATTAGGAAATATTTGGACTTGGACGTGCAGAATTTATTGGTATTTGGTGATTCACAAATCGTGGTCAGGCAGGTAAAAAACTCCATACATTGTTTATCACCACATCTGAAAAGCTACCAAATTGAGGTATGGAGTTTAATGCAAAAATTTTCAGCATTTAACATAAATTCCATTCCTAAACTAAGTAATTTGGAGGCTGATTTATTGCCTAATGTCGCTTCTAAACTATTGTCGGTAGAAGGTCTTTCTCCTAATGTGTTTTCGATTGAATTGTTGTTCAGGCCATTGATCCTGGATAACATCACCAATTGGAGAGTGTTCGACGATGACCAGCAGATCATCAACTTTTTGCATATGGAAGACACCTTCCAAGGTGCAGTCATTGATGAAGGCACTCACGATGAGAACCTCCAAAATTTCACGGTAATATCATATCATAGATCTCCTGAATCGAAATCTGATCTGGTAAACTCTATCCCCAGATATGTTGTAAGACTAGAGAAGTTTTATGACTTGCATGATAAATTTAGAGGGATAGTTAATTGTAAAACGAACAGTTCTTCTTTGATTTATGAGTCAGTTAATTTAGGAAAAAAGGACTATCCTCAAAACATTAATCTAGGAATGGGATGCTCCGAACAAGAATGATCTGCTTTCATAAAATTGTTTAAACAATTTAAAGACATTTTTGCTTGGACCTATGATGACTTGAAAACATTCAACCCTAACATCATACAACATGTCATCCCAATGAAACTCCAGACTCAGCCTTTTCAACGGAAATTGAGGAAGATGCACCCTAAATTAGAACCGGCCGTTAAAAAAGAACTGAATAAATTACTAACTGCAAAGATAATTTTCCTGGTAAGGCACACACAGTGGGTGTCTAATCTATTTCATGTAAGGAAGAAAAGTGGTGAAATTCGACTCTGTGTCGATTTTTGAAATCTAAACTGAACATCTAATAAAGATAACTACCCCGTTCCTCCAATGGAACAAATTTTACAACAGGTGTCTGGTTCCGAAAAACTGTCTTTCTTAGATGGATTTTCGAGATACAACCAGGTCCTCATGTCTCCCTCAGATCAGCTTAAAACCACATTTCGCACCCCATGGGGCACTTATGCCTACAGGAAGATGCCTTTTGGACTTATAAACGTCGGCGCCACTTTCCAGAGAGAAATGGACATTATTTTCTGTGGCCTCATAAACCAATCATTCGTGGTCTCTCTTGATGATTTCACTGTCTTCTCTAAAAACAAGAAAGATCACTTGTCTCACCTCAGGGCTATCCCGGAACGATGTCGCAAGTTCGGTATATCTCTCAACCCTAAGAAATCAGTCTTTGCAATAGAGCAAGGTAAACTGCTTGGGTTTATAGTGTCTAAATATGGAATGATTATTGATCCTGAAAGAACCCAAGCTATTGCTAGACTCTCCCCTCCCTCTTCCAAAAATGCCATGCAGTCCTTTTTGGGCAAGATTAATTTCATCAGAAGATTTGTCCCAAGTTTCTCGAAAATGGTAATACCATTGCAGAATTTAATTAAAAAGGTTGTTCTATACCGTTGGGGACCGCAAGAAAGTCAAGCTTTTGATTCCATTAGAAAAGCAGTAGTAGGAGCTCCTTCCTTGATGAGCCCCAATTTTTCTCAAGATTTCACGCTTTACACCTTTGCTTCTGACCGATCTTATGTTGTTGTGTTAACACAGAAAAACGTTGAAAGTAATGAGATACCCATTGCCTTCATGAGCTCAGCCTTCAAAGGAGAAGATCGTAACTACCCAGCAGTAGATCAACAGGCATATGTTGTTTTTAAATCAGTGAAACACTTCCGGACCTACCTGCTGAAATCCAGAACCAAGGTTATCATTCCTTACCCAGCTGTAAGAAACTTGTTAGTAAAAAAAGAACTGGGTAAGAAAAGGGAAAATTGGATGACATCATTACAGGAATATGACCTCAAAATAACCCTTGTACAGATTGTTAGAGGTCAGGGCCTGTGTAAACTAGTGGTTGATTCAATTAAACAACAGGAAGGTCAAATCAACACCTCAACTATAAATCAGCATAACGAAAAACAAATCAGTTGTGCACAAGTTGTTGCCAACTCTTGGTATGAGAACATTAAAATTTATTTGATACATGGATATGCTCCTCATTATCTTGATCCTAAAAATAGGAGATCACTTAGGTTAAAATCTGTATCTTTCCAGTTAATTAATGATGTATTATTTCGAAAGAACTTTGATGGTGTTCTTATGCGTTGTTTAGAAAAGGATGAATCAGAGAAAGTATTATCTGAACTTCATGTAGGTGAAGTCAGTGGCCACTTCGGTGGAGACACCATTTCTCACAAAGTGTTAAGATCTGGGTAATATTGGCCCACTTTGTTTAAAGATGCCCATGCATTGTGTCGTAAATGCATAATCTGCCAGAAGGCTGCAAGACAGGTGAAAAAGGTAGCATTTCCTTTGCAGCATGTCACTGTAGATTCCCCTTTTCAGCAATAGGGTCTTAACATCATAGGAAAAATTAACCCTTCTTCTTCACAGCAGCACCAGTATATCATTACAACAATGAAGTATTTTACCAGATGGTTCGAAGTTGCACCTTTGAAAGTGGTGAACACAAATTAGGTAGTATCTTTCCTCGCATCTCATATCATCACTCGATTTGGCATTCCCGAATGTTTGGTCTTTGATAACGCCTCTTACTTTTCATCCCTCGATATGAACGTCTTTGCCTTGGAAAAAGGGATTAAACTGAAATATTCTTCCATCTACTACCCTCAAGGAAATGGTTTAGCAAAATCAACGAACAAAAATTTAATCAAGATCATTAAGAGGACAGTTTCAAAGAATCATAAGAACTAGCACAATGCACTATGTAATGCACTTTGGGCTGATAGGGTGACACCAAATGCCTCTGTTGGTAATTCCCCTTTCTTTCTTGTCTATGGAAGAGAAGCAATTCTCCCTCCACATGTTCTACTTCCTTCTCTGCAATTATCGCGGAAATTCCAAGAAGAGGAGTGCCCTCCCCTAGAAAGTCGAATTAATGCCTTGTTAAAATTGGAGGAAGTAAGGTCACAAGAAAAACAGAAACTGGATCAGCATCAGCAAATTGTAAAAAGATAGTTTGATTCAAATTCTTCTTCAGATAGGAATTTTGATGTTGGAGATTTGATTCTCAAGTGGGACAAAGCTCACGAGGGAAAAGGGGAACACACCAAGTTTCAGAATCTGTGGTTGGGACCATTTGTAATTTCTGAAAAATTAGGTCCCAACTTTTTCCATCTACACAATTTGGAGGGACAGCCAGACACTTTCTCGGTGAATGGCCAGGCTCTCAAAAGATATTTCACCTGATGATTCCAGATCCACCTCTTTGTACATATTTTTTTTTTTGTTTAAATTTTCTTTTCTGTTTTTTATTTTGGTTCTTTTCATTTTGCTTGTTTTTTATTTGTTTATGAATAATTATATCTATGTCACCATTTCATTTATGGAAGGAAAATCACATTTTTTATCCAAGAGAAACAATTGATGACTTTTCAAAGCACCGGTGTTGTAAATGCTAGAACTCAAATCAGCAGAAGAAAATTACTGCTCAAAACAGTGTTGTTGGTTTCTTTTCAAAATCTCGAGAGGATAGGATTATCATTAATAAAACTCTTAACGTTGTCCCTGTCTTTTAAGAAAACAACTCAATTATACCTTCATGTCCTTGAGATGGTTTCTTAACAAAAATCTAAGTGTTCAGATCATGGTAAAGATAATTAAATGAGAAGATGTATTATATAAGATCAATTTTTTTTTTCAAAATCTGAAATTTTCAGTATCACCCTGCTCTCTTGAATATCATAAAGTTTCTGCAAATTTGTAAATTAATTCTAGAGAGTTGAAATCACCGCGAGGTGTGGGAAGTGTTTGTAAACTCGCCGAGACATTGAACAGGTCTGTTGGAAATGGGTAAATACATGCATGATACCAAGGAAACTTCGTCGGGGTACTGAATAGGCCTGCTGGCAACGAAGCAATGACAGGTTTAAGAAAATTATCAGGTATGTCCTTTTGGAATTGATCAAAAGTAAAGATGTTCTCTATCATGGATGGACGACTCTTGAACAAGATAGAGGTGTTAGAGTGGGTTAAATGACATCCCTGCTGAGGTTATGGATGCTTGTTGGCAATAGTGGCCCTATCAACACTATCGGAGGCAGTTTCCTAAAACATCGTTTCGCTCGTAATCTAGATTGATACCAGATTACATTTTTTACAGAAACACATCTAATGTTGGACTATGTTATTTCTGGAGTTTTGATCTGAATGCTTGATTTGTTGTCAATTGTTTCTCAAATCTTCATTTTTTGATTCATCCTAACATGAAATTTTGGTGATGCAAAGATAATTGCTTCGCCCAGTACGTCGCCATTGTTGGATTACTGAGACGAGGGGTGAATCAGTAATAGAGCAATTTAATCCTTTTTAACCATATAATCCAAGTGGTATATCAATGAATCATCATCATCCAATAACTGCAGAGTAAATAAGCAATGAACAAATGAAAAAACATACACATTCACAGTACACCAGTGTTTTACATGGAAACCCAAATCGGGAGAAAACCACGGAATTCTTTTTCTTATATGTCTTAAAGAATTACATTCATTGGAAGCACCAACTTCTTTTGTTTTCCAGCTACAACTGGAAGGAGGGTCCAACCTAATAGTTTGTCAGGCTACAACCTGAGGGAAGCTCCAACTCCCTAATTCTTTGGCTACAACCAGAAGGAGGCTACAACCCCCTACGTTCTCCAGCTACAACCGAAAGGTGGCTACAACCACATGTCCTTGCCCCGTCTTGCCACCCTAAAGTAGAAGTAGAATGATGGAACCATTGTCAACCTGTCACTATGATATATATCGTTGTAAACCTGTACCAATAAATTTGAACCATGCATCAACCTATACCTCAACCTGTAATCAACCTGTACCATAAACAAGTGCATCAACCATGCACCAACCTGTACCAAATAACCTATAATCAACCTCTACCATAAACAAGTGCATCCAAACATGTACCAAGTATGTACCAATCATGTGTCAACTACTCATCAAATATGACTCATCAATATGTACCAATATCATCAACTATACACCTCATGTATGTGCCAACTCATCAACTACTTGTCTCAACCATGTACTCAACATGTACCTCAACCAAAAGCCCTCATCAATTTCATCATACAAATCTGATTTGGAGCTTTGTAATAGACCTAGTGTATATGATCACATTCCTGCAAACCTTCCTTAACTTCAACAACAAGAGACTAGCATTTTCATCAAACTTTTATTTAGTCTCACATGCCTAGTTTTGGGTTAGTCAACAACCCTAACTTGAAGTAATCATAAATTTGTAACTATAATGTATAAAGATATGAAACTGATACACAATGTTCGTCAGTGTGTTTTATGCAATTCCTCCAGATTTCACTACTTGGAACCTCTCAGAAAAGGATTTATAGCAAAAATGGCATACCTTGCTGAATTCTGGACTATTCTAGAGAGCGACCTTGTAGAGCGTGACCTGCACAAAATATTTGTTGAATTGATCTGAAAATATTACAAGGTATACCAAAATACTATACCCTAACCAACACATTTGGTTTTATTGAATTTGGATTTGTTATCAAGAAGTTATGACATTTTTACCCGAAACCCCTGTTTTTGACTAGTTTCAGGACTAGCCACAAACCCTATTGTCCATAGAGTGTAAATCTAAAAATACAATGACCCAAAAGCTGAATTTTTTATCACAAATACTTGGATATGTTTTCTCAATGGAATAACAATTTCAGGGTCTGAATCATTATAGAAAAAAAATTATAGAGAAAATGGTGATATGACCTATAAATAACATACCTTAGAAAGCACCATCAAAAGAATTTATCCTTCCTTGCATTTCGGCCTTATTTTCTTCACCTTCCCTCAGAATTTTGGCTTAGATATCCTTGGTTACCTTAGACACCTATAGATATTCAATATTCTCAAGTGTGATTAAAATGAGAGATCCTTGACTCGTATTTATACTCTCCAAGTAGCTTCCTTAAAAACATCTTCTAGGTCACTTGGCCCCACTTTCCTTATTTTAGGATTAACCCACTTCTAATTTATCCATTAAATTTATTGTTGAAATAATTTATTTTGTATTCACTTTGAATTATAATACACTCATTAATTCACTTTATTATTTACCTTTTAAAATCTCTTAAACCACTTTGACTACTTTGACCTTTTGGGGCTTC
>JASDQU010102088.1:151280-162516 GCA_032191745.1 Picea mariana | reverse complement strand
GAGATTCTGCAATCACAAGAAACATAGTCTTCTCACAAAGACAACAAATTCACCTTCAGGCTCGCCTGTTCACAGATTCTGAACCAGTTGAAGCCGGGGTAAAAAAAATATTTGAACCGCCCACAATGCGGATCAATTAGGGTTTCGACAAACTGATACGATGGATCTCCTTCAAGGCTTTTCTCTCTTGAGAACTCGAATTGGGGAGCACATTGATTGAGTTATCAAATGATGAAGAGCTTGAATTGGGGATCTCCTTACCAGAATTGCTTGATGAAGAGCCACCATATTTTCTGATTCGGATCTTGCGGCCTGATGAGTGCCCGTTTCCTTCACTTTTTCAGTAGTTCTCACGGCCGACTCGCCCACAGAAGCCGCCCGCTGTTTCACGTTGGAGATAAAATTCTCACCTTTATTTGCGCTCAAACCCTCATAAGAATGGCTGGTATCTTCATTTAATCTTGATTTCGAGTCCCTGGGATTGTTATTTTTACCAGCCGCGGGTTCGTCTTCCTCCTCACCCCCACTGAACCCTTCTCTCTCATAACGATTTGCACAGCAGATCCATTTGCTGCAAGAAACGACAGATGTGCACAGGTGTCTCAAACAAAACACATAGAAAACACTTATAAAAGAAGCACTTCACTCTCACACCTATGTACAGAGAATCGGCTATCTAAGCTCTCACATCTTCCTGGCCTTCCCTTGAGGAAATCAGGCCAGCACTACCATCTCTGATACCAATTGAAGAAATTAAACACAATAAATTGGAGACAAGAACAACAACATGGCGGAAAAGGCATAATAACCAACACATTCTTATTCACTCCAATGTTACATATTTATAGTACAATGGGTGATGCCACCTCATAGAGAGATTTGCTCTAGATCCTAAAATCATGCATTATGACTAGGCTAGGCAATCTTAACTAACTCATTAGTCATCACTTGAGGATATATTACTAATATACTAAATGAATAATAAAAATATAGGTGAAAATTTAGACTTAGTGATTGGTAAAGGTAAGCCATAGGCTAACAGAATGGATTTGGTACCGAATTACACGGTGTCTGGTAGTGCCAGATAGACTGCTCATAAATCAAATAATTAGGACTATACAAAATAAAACACTTTCAATCGAATTAATTTAAGAAAGTTAAACAAACATGCTTTAAATAATCAATTACCTCTTGTGGACATGACATAGCTATTAGGCATGTGTTTTGGGAGGGAGTAGTCTAGTATAGGTTTATAACAGAGGCAAAAAGGCTTAGATATAGGGTAAGATAGGGCATTATCTATGTCAAAATAGAGACTCAACATTTCCCCCATGCTGAAGATGTTGCATGTCCTCATGTAATGTTATCAAAAACTGATACCCAAAAACTTTCTGCACAATTGGACCCTCCTCTGTCATTCCTCAGATTGCAAGATGTTAACACCAGAAGATTCATTCTTCAATTCCTTCTTGATCACCCTAGTGTAATGGATCAATCGCAAGACCTTTTTAAGTTTGGTAGATACCTCTACATGCTGCTCTTTCAATTCCGCATTCTCTGCCTTGATATGCCTATCCAGTATTTTGTATTCTTCAACTTCTTGCTTCAATCTCTCAATTTCTGTTAATAATGTTTGTTCATTCAGGGACTTGTTTGGGCTTGGTGTGAGTACTTTCTTGGACACCATATCTCGAACCTCTTTTTCTTTCCTAAGACTCCTCAGAGCCTTTATTATCATCTTTCGTCTGCTCAGAGACTTGCCTGGACTCAGTGTGAGTGCTTCTTGAGTTACCACCTCTCAATATTCTTTTCCTTTCCTCAAATCCATCAAAGTCTCTGTCACCAACCCTTCCGTCTCACTTATTGTTACCAGTCCTTCTGTTTCACTTGTGGTAGCTCCCCAACCACTCCCTTTTTTCGGAGAACTTGGAATATCCATGGATTCTCTTTGAGGAGAAGGTATGTTTGGAGTTGTCACCTGTTTGGCCATACTTTTGGTGGTCCTGTGTATGGGCAGCGAGGCGTTCTTAGACTTGCTGACAGGGGTAGGAGATTCTTCAAACAGTTTCCTTTTCTTAGATTCATTGACAGGGGTAGGCCTGGACACTTGTTCCTCCTGTGTTGACTTGACTATTATCTTGCGGGCTTGAATTGTAAATTCTGGGGTTTGTTTCTGCTGGAAAACCCGTATTCCTATCCTGGAAGTTTCAGGTGTGGGCTATGGAACTTGTGCCTCCTTTCCTTATAGTTTATTTTTATTTTTACTTGTCACCTTAGCGGTCTCCTTCAGTTCACCAACTGAGTTTTGGGAAGGCCGAGTAACTTCAGAAATAATTTTCAATTCTTTAGAGGATTTTGGAGGGGGTTTTATAGTTGGCTCTAGTAAAATCTCCTGTTGATCTGTCTCCTCCTTCTTTTGTTTCTTATTCTATGATCGTTGGTATTTAGGGCGCAGGACCGAGCTAGATGCTTTAGCTTATGCAAAATTTTTCTTGCTTTGCAAAATGGAAGTCAGGGGTCTTCTCTATTTGTCTGGCTGGTTCTGATGAAATTTCCAAAATTGTTTCAGGAACACTATCCGATTGACCACCTAGTTCTGAGCCTTCTTTTTGTCTTTTACTCCTTTGAACCGAGGTAGGACTTACTCTCTGGAATTGAGTGGCTATCTTCTTTCTTGATATAACAGGTTCCCCTACGACAAAATTTTCTGTCACTGATTTCTCAATGGGCTGAGATGAGCTGGGCATAGCAGTGTCTTCTTTACCTCCTGATGTCATTTTTCTGTCTTTCTTTGCCTTTCTTCTTGAGCCTTCACTGTGTGTCCCTGCCTCCTGTGTCTCGACCGATTTGGATTTTTCTTGACCGAAACTCTATTGGAGTAACTGCTTCCAACTACTCCCTTGTGTTTTTAAAGCATGAACAACCAGAAGTTTGATTAAACCGTGATGATGAAGGCTAGTCTTAGGTTTCTTGGAAACTGATGTCACCCCTCTTGCCATTTTCTTTAAACTCATCCATAAAAAGTAGGGAAAATTAATCTGTGGTCCTCCCTCGAAATGTGATAAAAGATTTAAATGATAAATGAAGGTCACGGCATACCTTCCCTCACAGGTGAAGAATTTTCTGCAAACTTATAAGCATCGTCCAATATTCCTCTTTGATGTATCTTTGAGGGATGCTCTTGGTCTAATCGGGGTTGTGATGTTCTGGCTTGAAGAATTTTTGACAGAGATTTTTATCAACGATCACTCTCTTTAAGTATTTTTCTCCAGCCATCGGGAGACCCGTAGCTTCTGCTATAGTGGCCTCTGTAATTGTTAACTTCACATCCCCAAGCTGCATATTTTCTCCATCATATGTCTGCACAAAGACGAGAGAAATTACCTCATGATGACCTTTAAATTTCTCCAAGAATGGCACCCACCCTGCCTGTTCATATTTTTTCTTACAAGCCTGATATTTTGTTGTTTCTCTGTATATTTGAAATATGGGATCATGCTTGTCGACCCCCATGCTAGCTTAAACAATTCTCTCGGGTGGATAAAGAACAGACAGAGGGCCAAGGATTGAGTACAGGATGATAGAGTATCGGTTGGGAAAAATATGCAAGGGATACGAAGGCATAGGGTGTTTGTAGATGGTGTGACAACAACGATAAATAACGCTCATCTAGATGGAAAAGCCATCCATAAGAGCGTTTATGAATGGAAGTGTAGATTACAACGGTCACGTCGATACTCATGATGATATGGTGAGGTAGGTTAGTTCTACTAACGGTTTCCAGATTCGTGGGAAGCTTATTGTCAGACGATATTCACGGAAGGATGTGGTCGTTATGATCGGGACTCGTGTATATGAAATCGTCTGGGATCATTACTTGATATGCTGTGATTCGTGGTTCGTGTCGTCTCATATAGTACGACAACGAATCATGGGGTTTATTTACCGGATAGACAAAGGGAGTATGAGTTTGATCCGGTAAAAGACATCATGACTTTGCACTCTTGATATTTCGTAGGACACTTCCTCCTCACAGAAGTGAGGTCTAAGATTTCTACAAAGATTCGTGACAAAACAAGGGTACGTCATGATCCAAGAGAAATCATATGTTCTAAATTCATATTTAGTCTAACTCCTTTAAATAACATGAAAAAAGTGTCAAATCTGTATGTCCTAGCACTAATAATTGGACAACGACTTGGAAACATGATGAAAGTTACCTGTCATATTCTTACCAGTACTGGATCATCTAAGTACCGGATCGCCTTGGCACCGAGTTGAAATTGGTATGGGATCATCTGAGTACCAGATCACCTGTGTGTAGAATTTGTAGTTGGTACAGGATCACCTGAGTACCGGATTACCTGAGTGCCGGATCACCTGTGTGTAAAATTGGTAATTAGTACCGGAATAACATAGGGTCCCTTCTTTTATACTGGATAGGATCCGGTACTGGATGGGAAAAATGAGATGATTTGGTACAGGGGTGGCCCTTTGTACATAGAGGTGATCATTGATGTGAGATAAGCACAAAAATGGACATTTTTCTAGTGCTTAAAAATCTTGACACTGATTCTGGTGGCAGTGATTTATAGGAATAACTGGTGTTTTGTGGTCAAATTCGTTTGAAAAACCATGTAGTTGCCAAATTTTATAGAGGAATAGTGTAGGAAAGCTTTGTAATAGGAGGGTACTCTGTAATGACCAATGACTGAGATGACATAACTCCTCTTCTTCTAGAACCAAGGTGACCACGCTTTTGCTGGCATTTCCTCTTTTATTACAATACAATAATAATCCTAACTACTACTTTTCTGTGGATTTTTATCGAGCCCAAATTAGTTAATGCTCGCTGGTATTTTCAATTTTACAGAGTCTGAAAAACTTAAAGGAAACTCTCTATACTTTTCCGTGGATTTTTATCGAGCCCGGGCCAGTTCCTGCTTGCCGGTATTTTCAATTTTAAAGAGTTTGAAAAACTTAAAGAAGACTCTCTATACTATCCTATGGATTTTTATCGAGCCCGGGCCAGTTCCTGCTCACCAGTATTTTCAATTTTAAAGAGTTTGAAAAACTTGAAGAAGACTCTCTCTGGTAGCTATCCTCCTTCTTTGTTTATCTACATGGGAACACCACCCAAAAAAAATAAAAAAAACAAAAATTTATTTTGCCTTTGTTAGTTACACCAAAAATAAAAAACTTCATCTCATTATACACCTATGTACAGAAAATGAATTTATACAATTTGAACTTACTATGGTAGGTCAGCAGGAGGAGAAACCCTCTTGCTTACTAGTTGCATTTCGGAAGTCTGAAGAACATTTTTGACAAAATCCTCCTTTGACAGAGGTTTGTGATAAACCTTCAGTCGATGTCCATTTACAACAAGGGAAGTCTGATTTTCATCAATAGTCTTTATCCTTACTACAACATTGTCATAGACTGTATCAACCTCATAGGGCCCCATTCATCTGGTAGACAGTTTGCCTTTAAATTTTTTGAATCTGCTATCATATAGAAGGGCCCAATCACCTGGCTGGAAGGACTTCTTTTTAATGTACTTGTCGTGCCATTTGGTCATTTTCTCTTGTATCAGGGTGGTTCTTTGTAGAGCATCCTATCTTATCTCATCAAGCTCATTCAATTGTAATAGACTTTGTTTTTGAGCTTCATTTAGGTCCATTCCTAATTGCATGGCAGTTCTGAAGGTCTTTACCTGAAACTCTATGGGCAGTAGTACCTGATTCCCATACACCAACTCATAAGGTGAATGGCCTGTTGTATTTCTCTAGGCTGTCCTGTAGGCCCACAAGGCCTCAGGAAACCTATCAACCTAGTCTTTGTGATGCAACTAAACAATCTTAGTGAGGATGGCCTCTATCACTTTGTTGGTCGATTCCACTTGGCCATTGGCTTGGGGGTGATAGGGAAAAGACTTTCTGTGTTTGATCTTGTATTGTTTGGTAAGATACTTGACCAAATTTGAGGTGAATTGTGTCCCTTGGTTAGTGACTATTTCCCGAGGTACCCCGAAGCGAGTGAAAATTTCCTCAAAGAGAAAGTCTACAATAGATTGTTCATTAGCTGAATACAAGGCCTTGGCTTCTACCCATTTTGTTACATAGTCTGTGCAAACTAATATGTATTTTTTTCTGCAGGACATGGGATTGATAGGTCCTACAAAATCTAAGGCCCATTTTTCAAAGGGTTCGATTACTACTTGGGATTGGAAGGGCATTTCGTCGACTACTGTAGGTTTTCCCATTCTTTGGAAATCATCGCAGCTGGCCACGTATTTCTTTGCATCTTTGAAAATGGTCGGCCAATAATAGCCATATTGTAGGATTTTGTAAGCTATCTTTTTGTTAGCAAAGTGGCCTCCACATGGGCCATCATGGAAGGCTCTAAAGATATCCTGCATTTCATCTTCCCAGACGCATATTCTGATTACCAAATCAGGTCCCGTTCGGTATAGGGTATCCTCATGCCACATATAATTGGCACTTAGTTGAATGATTCTCTGTTTTTATCTGGATGTCATACCTTGAGGCAGCTTGCCAGTTACCAAATAGCTGGTTACGTCTACGTACCAAGGGGTGAAAATAGAAATGGCAAATAAATTCTCATCCGAAAAATCATCATCTACTGGAGTACTGTTACCTGTATGGATAAGCCTAGACAGGAAATCAACAACCAAGTTGTCTCTTCCAGGACTATCTATGATAGTGATATTTAATTCTTGTAGTAACAACATCCATCTAGTTACTATAGCATTTGTAACAGGTTTATTCATTAGAAATTTGATAGCTGAGTGGTTAGTGTGCACAAAAACTTCGTATCCTATTATATAGTGTCTAAACTTGTTGATGGCATGTACTACTTATAAAAATTCTTTCTCTGTGACAGTATAGTTTGCTTCAGTAGGTGAGAGGTTCTTACTAATGAAGTATATAGCATAAGGAATCTGCCCTTCCCTTTGTCCTAATACAACTCCCAAAGCGGTATCTGAGGCATCTGTATAGATATGGAAAGGAAGAGACCAGTTTGGACCTCTCAAAGAAGGGGCACTTGAAAGTTTTGTTTTTAAGATTTCAAAGGAGATTTGGCATTGCTCATCCCAACATAATTAAGCATCTTTCGTTAGTAGTTTGAAAAGGGGGGAAACTAGGTTTGTAAAATTTTGAATAAACCTCCTATAGTAGCCGGCATGCCCTAAGAAAATTTTGATTTCCTTTTGTGAGCTAGGGATCTTAATTTGGGAAATAAAGTCGATTTTGGCAGGGTCCACTCTTATTCCTATACCGGAGATGTGGTGACCTAGAACAATTCCTTCGGTAAGAAGCATTCTCGATTTTTCGTGACTGAGTGAGAGGTTGGTCTCTTTACATATTACCAATACCTTCTTCAATTTATCCAATGCCTGTTGGAAATCATCCCCATATACCGTGAAGTCATCCATGTAGACTTCCACACAATCATTGGTCAAATCGGAGAAAATAGCCAAGACAACCCTCTGAAAGGTAGCAGGGGCATTACATAACCCAAAGGGGAGAACCCTATAGGCATAGGTTCCCCAAGGATAGGTGAATGTGGTCTTATCCTGGTCTTCTGGTGAAATTTGTATTTGGTTGTAACCACTAAACCCATCCAGGAAAGAAAAGTACCTCTTCCTAGATAAAGTGTCCAAGACCTGATCTATGAAACGTAAAGGGAAGTAGTCCCTATAGGTGGCCTTATTTATTTCTTGAAAGTCCACACAAATCCTCCATTTCCCGTTTTTCTTTGGTACAATAACTAATGGGGAGACCCATTTTCTATCTGATATAGGGTAAATGAAATTGGCTTGTAGGAGTTTTTGGAGTTATTCCTTTACTATATCTTTCAAGGCTGGGTTCATTCTTCTCTAGGGCTACCAGATAGGTCTGATCTGATCGTTAGTGTAAATATGATGCATACAGGTATCTAGGTTGATCCCTTTCATGTCAGAGTAATCCCATGCAAACACATCAGATTTCCCTTGAATCATTTGTACCATCTTTTGTCGCTGATTTGTTTCTAGGCTGACATTGATATATAAGGACTTTCTAGGACTGATTTCAATAGTTTGGACAACAGATTCCTTCCCTTCCTCTACTTGTGAAAGAGTGGCTATTGTAGAAGTGGAAGGGTGCCAAGTTTCTTGAAATTCAGGGCTAAAGATGTGTGTGTAGTTAGGGAAAGATTGGGGATAGTCAATGCATGCCAAAGCAGCCAAGAATAGACTTAGGATTCATTCTTCAGAGTGTTCTTGTACTCCTTTTACTTGTTCAAGTGTCAACAAGGGTTGAGTACAGTTCTCCTCCCCATAAGGATTCTCCAACTAGAGAGGAACTTCAGTGGCTGGTTGGGCGGTGGGGGGGAAAAGGATAAGTTTATGACTTTGAGTGCCATTGGAAATTGTCATTCCTCTAGATAAACAACTGATGAATGCATCAGCAGTGGCCAACCAAGGTCGACCGAGTACCACTGGGTGTCCTGGTTTGGGGGATTTGGGATGGATTACCAAGAAATCCACAGGGTATTCCCAAGAGGCCAATGTCACTGTTATATCATCTAAACTTCCTGCTGGGGTGATGACTGATTTATCTGCAAGCTGTAGAAACGTTTGTGTAGGTCTTAAGTGATCTAGTTGCAGTGTTTTCATATTGTTTACTGACATCACATTTATTGATGCCCCTAGATCAATCAATGTGTTAGGTAAGGAAACACCATTGATTTCTATGGTTACCATTGGGTTCCCTGGATCACTATACTTGGAAGGCATTTCTGTTATAAATTTGGATAACTGCCCTACCACCCATATGACAGGAGGTTCCTTCCTCTTTCTCCCTGGCTTTTTAATGCAAAGGTCCCTTACAATTTTAGCATAGATAGGTATGTCTTTAATGGCCTGTAGTAGTGGGATCTTTACACATATATTCCAGAGTTCAGTCTCTAGATTATGTTCTAGAGGTTCCTCAGTTTTCTTTACGAGCAACCTTTCTGGGTAAGGGGGATTCATTTCATGGGGTGTTTCTGCTGTAAGGGAGTTGGGAGAATGGATTTCTTGTGGTACTGGAGTGTTTCTTTCTTCGTTCAATGGATCATTCATCTGTTCTTCTCTTTGAACCATTTGGACATCTATTTGTTCTTCTTGGTTTGTGTGATTATGAACTTGTTCTTCTTGAATGACCATAGTGGGATTTGTTTTGTTTATAATCCTTCCTGATCTTAATTCAATTCCATTAAACAGAGATGGCGTTATTACATATGTAGGAAATGTTTGTACTTCAACGTTTTGTATAGGTTGTGTCAGTATATTATTTGGGTTAGGGATAGGTTGTGCAGGGATAGGGGTAGGCCGAGGAGGGTTTTGGATGGGTGCAGCTTGCATTGGTTGCTGCATATTTGGATTCATGGGTAGTGAAAGTGGTTGTTGTAGTTGTGGGGGTGGAAGAAGAGAAGGGGGGTTAAATCCTGGGAGAAACTATGAAATATTCGAAGGATATTGTGGATAGGTGGGAAAATTTGTTGGTTGAAAGGAGACATTTCCATATACAAGTCCTCTCCACCCCTGTTGCCAAGGTTGGGTTTATGTCGACCACTGATGATAAGACATGGGGGGTACCCATTCCTGTTGGGGGTATTGTGTAATTGGGTCGGCAAACATGCTGGGGTTTTGTTGTCTCCATGGTCTCCTAGGGGGGTAGGATGTCTCAGGTTCTCCTCCTTCCTTGAACATGGCCTTGAGTCCAGGAAGAGAAGGGCATTCATTAGTAGGATGATCCTTTGTGAAAAGACCACAGATTTCAATAACATTGAGGGGGCATTCCTTTTCAGGGTGTTTCCTCCTACACTGATGACAGAAAATTGCTAACGCAACATTTTCTTCCTCTTGTTTTCTTTTAATTTTCATGGTATCTAGTTGGGAACTGATGGTGTTTAGGATATATGTTTAAAATTTTTCCAATATATTTCCTAGTTCAATCCTCGTGACACCTCTGGATGTGGGTTTAGCAATTCTGTTGGTAGGGTCCCTTATACTTTTCCCCGTTTTAGCTTGACTGCGAGAGTATCTTTTACATTACTCTTCTATGTCTGCAAATGGATTTTGGTATACGTCCCCATAACTCATGAGGTTTAACACTTCAATGCAATCATCCCTCACACCCTTTAGAAATACAATCCTAACTGTAGTTGTATCTAAGGAAAACTGCTTAGTCTTTTGGTAATTGTATAAGAACCTCTCTAGGTAGTATTCTAAGATTTCTTCTTCCGATTGCTGCATTTTGAATATATCATTTCTAGTGTCCCTAGGTTTGCAGTAATCTTGGTATTTCTAGAGGAAGGTCTCCTTCATACCATCCCAAGACAAAATTGTGTGTTTCCCTAAGCTCATGAACCACCGCAGTGCCGAATCTTTTAGTGTGGCTGGGAAAAGTTTTAATTTTTTAGCATTATCTGTGTAGTTATAACTCCTACATAATATGCCAAATTCAAATAAAAACGAGTCAAGGTCTTCTATCGACATACCTCAGAAATGAGGAAGTGAAGATAATGGATTTTTCTTCATAGCAACGTCTTTATCAATATCCAGTATGGGGAATCCAAATGTCTCTGTTTCATTAGCTATCTTTCCCTCTTCTTCTGCCATGTTTCCAAGCAATCTGTAGGGAGGTGGTGAATTTTCTCCACTGAGTGATGGTTCCACCACTGGGTTACCTGGTATCTTTGGTTGTTCCAAGGTTTTGTCTGGCCTCCCAACAACAGATGCAATCTCTTCTATTACCACCTCTGCTTCTTTTCCAGTTTCTCCTCTGGATGGGGTCGCTAGTGCTTCCTCCCTTTCTTGCTGCCTTATGTATTTAATCTGAACAGTGGCTTTATATCTAGTGCCTTTTTTTGTTGTTACAATTGCTATCTTTGAGCTCTCTCCTCTGAGAAATTTTCCTGCACGAGTTTTCGATGAATTAGTATAAGGGGGGGTTTTCTTTGTTGTTTTCTTTTTTAGTTTTTTTTCTGAGATTTTAGGAGCAATAAATATACCTTTATTATCCCTGTACCTACTCATAAAAAAATGAAATAAATGAAAACACAGATTCCTAATTTGAGGTAGGAGGACAACCTAATTTTGGAGCAACCCCACCAAAGTGGATGCCCAGGTTCTTACCTTTCGTCTTACCGTCTTCACTCCTCCCTCATATTATCCTCAAATCCA